>JARHVA010004818.1:1222500-1250000 GCA_037957365.1 Torreya grandis | reverse complement strand
TTGTCTTCACTTGGTGACTCTTAGAATTACTCAAGATGACTCTTCATGGGAAAATGTGTCCCATTCCTCTTTTGTCTTTACCTCGTGACTCTTTGACTTCTCCATGGGCCCTTTTTTGAATTTTATGCAACCAAAAATATATTCATTAATATTAAATAAATATTAACACACATTAGCCAAGATATGAATATTAAAAACACCATTAAATAGTATGGGGACTTTATCACCAATGCTAGAGCTTTGACATCAATGACAATATTTCCAATAATCTCCCCCTTTGTCATTTATGGAAACCTCAAACTAAAACTGCCACATCTTGAAACCTGCACTGCACATGCCAACCTACACATACTACCATCTAAAAAATATACAGTAACTCCCCTTTATTTTAGTAACCTATACCTATTCCCTGTACCTATTTTTTTAATCTATTTTTGCACCTATACTTGTACCTATTTTTATTCTTCTCCCCCTTTGACATCAATGGCAAAGGGTATATCCTACAGCTAACACTTATCTCCCTCTCAACTAATGTTGATCCTCAATAGAAGTAAAATAAATTACTCTCAACTTCTCCTATAGATATTCAAATGTGTCTTTTGGTAATTCCTTTATGAAAATATCTACAATCTATTTTGTAGTACTGATATATTCCATCTTAACCTACTGATCTACAACCTACTCTCTCAAAAAGTAATATCTTATAGGAATATGTTTTATTCTCGAATGCATCAATGGATTCTTCAAAATATTAATAGCACTTATGTTGTCACCGAAAATAAAAATAGGTTCATCATATTTTACCTTGATATCTTTCAAATTTTGCTTCATCCAAAGCACTTGAGTACAACATAATACCACTGCACTATATTCTAATTCAGCTATAGAAAGTGATACTAAATTCTAATTTTTGCTTAGCCATGATACTAAGTTATCGTTGAGGATGAAATCTCCTTTACTTGTACTCTTTTTTTCATCCAAGAAACCTACCCAATCTAAATCTATATAATCAACCAAAGTGAAATCTCTACCTATGGGATACCAAAATCCATAATCTAATATCCCCTTGATATATCTAAATATTCTTTTCACCAATTGAACATGACTCTCCTTTGAGGCTGACTGATATCTTGCAACCATACCTACTACATGCATAATGTCTAGCGTTGATGTTGTAAAATATAAAAGACTACCAATCATAGACCTATACAAAAATTGATCTACAATAGGTGAATCTTCATCCTTGCTCACCTTGTTCCTTGTAGCCATCGGTGTACCAACTAGTTCACAATCCTCAAAACCAAACTTTTTCAACATTTCTTTGGCATATTTACTTTGAGATATGAAAATTATTTATCTGACTAAAAAATTTACAACCCTAAGAAAAATGACAATTCTCCAAGCATAGACATCTCAAATTCTTTTGTGATATTTCAATGTTACCTCTAAATATTATGTCATCAACATATACCATAAAAATCAATTGATGCTCACCTTATCTTTAAATGTAGAGATTACTATAAACAAACACTCTCTTGAAACCTTGATCCTATAGGTATTTATCAAGTCTTGCATACCAATCTCTGGGAGTTTGTTTCAATCCATACAGTTCTTTCTTCAATATACATATATGACTACTATCATTTAAGAGAATAAATCTCTCTGACTGCTCAATATAGGCCTCCTCTTCTAGATTCTTATTTAGGAAAACAAACTTGAAATCCATTTGAAACACTTTGAAATTTTTAAACATTGCATATGAAAGAAACATTCTAATAGCCTCTAACCTTTCTACTAGTGTAAAAGTTTCTTCAAAATCTATTCCCTCAATCTGAGCATATCCTTTACATACTAATCTTTCTTAATTCCTGGTCAATTCTCCAATTTCATTCAACTTATTTTTATAAACCCATTTTTTTCCTATCACATTGTGATATTTTGGTCTAGGCACTAATTTACAAGTATAATTCTTTTATATCTAATTTAATTCTTCATCTATTGCCTTAACCCAATGTTTATCATGTCTATCTTTTGAAAATGTTATAGGCTGAATTTTGGATAACAAAGAAAAATTAACTTGCTCAGATTCACTTACCATCATTCTTCTGGTGTGAATTCCTTCATTTATGTCTCTGATGATGTCACTTTCATTATGATTTATCTAGACATATTTGGATGGGGTTTTGGTGTCTTTTTTCTCCTTCTTCTCATCTTCATCTAATTCTTCAAAATCTTGCTCTTCAACGATTTTTAAAATGTCTACTAGATAATTAATTCTTTGTGCTCCATCTTCTTCTATCCTGACACATTCACTTTCAACTATTTTCTTGGTTCTTTTTTTATAAAAGTTATAAGCTTTACTTATGCAAGTATAACGAGGAAATATACATTCATCTGCTCTAGATTCAAACTTACCCAATTTTTCATTAGTTCTCTTTATGAAGCATCTACTGCCAAAAAGTCAAAAATAATCAATTATACCTAGTTTGTCTTTCCATAAATTATAAGAATTCTTGTCACTATTGAATCTCAATAATATTCTATTCTAGATATGCATTGTTGTACCGACTACCTCTCTCTAATATTTATTTGGTATCTTAGATTCATTTAGCATTGTCCTTGCCATCTCCTAAACTACTATGTTTTTCCATTCTACTACATTTTGTTGTGGAATTTGGGTTGTTGAATAATGTATCTTTATTCCATGGTCTTCAAAAAAATCAATAAATTGATCTGACATGTATTATTCTCCTTGATCTGATATTAGGCACTTAATCTTCAAACCAGTTTCATTCTCAACTAATGATTTGAATGCTTTGAAATGTTTGAAATATTTTGATTTTTTCTTTAAAAATATTACCCAAGTCATACATGAAAAATCATCAATAAGAAACATGAAATATCTCTCACCTTGAGTACTTTAAGTTCTCATAAGTTCACACAAATCAGTGTGAACAAGATCTAACATCTGAATGGTCAATTATTATTTTGTTTTGAACCACCTTATGCCCTAATTCCCATGCTGACAAGGTTCACAAAGTGTGTTGGATAGCTTTGTAATCTTATAAATATTTTTGACTACTTTCTTCTTGTTGATGTTGACAAGATTGTTAAAATTTATATGTCCCATTCTCTTGTGCCATAGCCAACTTTATTCAATCTAACTCAAACAACATCTTTAACCTTTGATGTCTGATACAATATATAAATTATCACCTATTTTTTGAGCATCTACAACCAACACATTTGAATCTTTTCTCCTAATTTCATAACCTTTTACATAAAACTTTAGTGTGTGCCCCTGATCACACATTTGATTTACACTCAAAATATTATTCTTAAGACCTTCTACACACAAAACAATTTCAATTTTAGTTCTAACATTATCCAAACTTAGTGTACTTTTTTTGGAAATTATGGTAGTAGTATTATCTTTGAATTTCACTATGCTACCATTGATCTTATTTAAGGTTATGAACTTTATCTTGTCTCCTATCATGTGCCTCAAACATCCACTATCAATTAACCATGGCTTTTCTTCACTTATTGTATGTAAAGCTATCTGGACCAACATATACTTTTCAAGTCGTTTCTTCTATCGTAAACCTATCTAAACTTTCTTCTTGATGAATAGAGCCTTGAAACTTTGGTCCTTCTTGACTAACTTGAACACACTTTAACAATATCAAGCTATGTGTCTGAAGTTATTACACTTGTAACATATTATGGCTTCTTCATTAAAGCCTAATAAAGGATCAAAAGAGTTGTGGCTTTTTCTTGAATTTGATTGCCTTTTGTAGCTCTGTTCCTTCTAACCTTCTTTTTTTGAGATGTCCTCTATATTCTTAACTTCTTCCCTTTTTATTTCCTCTTTTGTAAGATCTTCAGCATAACTCTTTCTTTTTTTTTGTGTTAACCTTATCTATGAATTAGTGGCCTCCCCTTTCTCTTTTTTAAATTTGATACCTATCTTATCTGACATTGATGTTTGTCTTTCTAATATCTTATTCAACATATTAGTTTTATTCTCAAATTTTGAATCATTGGCTATGTTATCATTGATTACTTTATTTGTTTTTTCAAGATATTCTTATAAAGAATCAATTTCAGTAACATACCTTTCACATTATTCATTTAGTTTTTGCAACTAAGTTGTTAGATATTCTTCAATATTTTTGGTTTCTTCAATGTGTGCTTGTAGATCTTAAATTATTTATTTTGATTATTTTTTCATTTTTCTTGATCTGGAGCTTCAATATTTGATTCTTCTTCTTAATAGCTTTTAATTCTTCTAAGGCACAAATTAGTTCTCCTTTTATATTCACTTTGACTTTATCTTGTTCTTCTTCTTGATCCTCTATACTTTTTCTTGTGGAGGCATCTTCATGTATGGCCATGAATAGAATCTCTTCTTCTTCTAAATCAATGACTCCACTATCTTCGGTTGAGCTGAGATCTTTAGAATATAAACTCTTCTTCTTGAATCCCTTCTTGAATTTTCCTTTAAAATTCTTCTTGTATGTAGGCTTTCCTTCTTCATTGTCACCATTACCCTTATTTGGGAACTTAGCTACAAAATCTTCAATCTTTCTACAATTAAAACATTTAAAATGTAATTTTACTTGATATTTACCTATGCCCTTTTTTAGCTTGTGAATGAATAGAGCTTCGTTGTCATCTTCATCATCACTAGAACTGTCACTTGATTCTTGAATCTTAGCCTTCTCTTTCTTTGATGTCTTGAAAGTAGCTTCTCTCTTTGAGTGTTTCTCTTATTCGGTCCACATCTCATATTCCATAAGAATATCATGTAGCTCATCCATCTTTATCTTGGCTAAATTCTTCATCTCTTTAATTACCAAAACTTTTACATCATATCTCAATAGTAAATATCTCAAAACTTTTTGTACCATGATTGATTATTCTAAATTTCCTCGAAGACCTTGAATCTAATTAACTATTTGATCAACCTACAAAAGGTAAATTTCTATATTTTCTTCCTCTTCCATCTTCAAATTCTTAAATTATTTTCAAAAAGTCTGAAGCTTAGCTTGCTGAACCTTTCCATGACCTTTGTAAATATTCTCAAGCTTTACCCAAGTTTTATGAGCAGATTTACATTTCATAACTTTAAAAAATTATGGTTCACACAAACCACATAAAATATCATTTAAATCTTTATCATTATTTTCACTTGCTTTCTTTTCCATCAGAGTAGTTACAAGTGTTTTTAGCTCTTCATATTCCTCCACCACTGTTTGCCAAATATCAAATCCAAGGGCCATAAAATAAGTCCTCATCCTTATGCTCCAAAAAGCATAATCTATCCCATCAGAAAAAAGGTGCCTTATTTATATAAAAACCTTCATGTGATCCAACCATCGTGCTTTCCCTGATTTACCTTTAAGCTATAATTTTTTTAAAAGGAACCTGCTCTAATACAAATTGTTAAGCATGAAATATACTAAGAAGGGGGGGGTGAATCAGTATATTATATATCTTTTACTTAATCTTATTTATTTTCTTTAACCACTTAATCACACATTCAAGATATGCAATAAAACTAAAACACTAACATGTACCACACAAGAGAGAGAGAGACTAGATTTTTACGTGGAAACCCAAAGTGGGAAAAACCACAAAGAATAATCTCAAGTATATGAATGAGTACCAACTCAAATTACAAAGTTTGAAAACACCAAATTGTAGGAGCACCAAACCCTTTTCTGAGCACCAACACAAAAACTATTTGTGAGTAGCAACCCACAAGAGCACCAACCCCTATGTAAAGATTTGTGAGCACCAACCCATAGGAGCACTAACCCCTCTTGTGTATAAAACATTGCTATCTCTCAATGTTTCTTACTTAATAAATGATAAAACTCTATAATATCTCCTACTTTTATTTCCTATTTTATTATATAAAATAATTACAAAACCATGCACTCTCTTGCATATAAAAAATGGCTTCTCAAGCCTTTATTTATAGCTTTCCAAAAGACCTTTGGCATTAACCCTTTGTGACCCTTCAATCCTCATGGAAAATGGTGCCAAACTTTTATGACCTTTCATATCCTTGCATTTGAAAAGTCACATGGTGACCTTTCATAAGAAAATGCATCATTTTCTCTTTCCTCTTTAGCTTTGTGACCTTTCAAATTCCTTAAGGTGACTCTTCATGGAAAAATGCACCACACCCTCTTTTGTATTCACTTGGTGACTCTTAGAATTCCTCAAGATGGCTCTTTATGGTAAAATGATTCCATTCCTCTTTTATCTTTACCTTGTGACTCTTTGACTTCTCCATAGCCTCTCTTTTGACTTTTATGCAACCAAAAATACATTTATTAATATTAAATAAATATTCACACACATTAGCCAAGATATGAATATTGAAAACACCATTAAATGCTATGGGGCATTTATCACCAATGATAGACCTTTGACATCAATGATAATATTTCCAACAATAACCTATATCATTTCTCAAAACAAACCTTCCCACCCAATTAACATTTTTCCTCTTTCACCCCAAATATAATTGAACACTTACTAGCCAAAATGCCATCCACCATGGAGAAGCGGCCAATTTTATTGGTTGTAAGGTACCACCATTATCTTCCTTGGTTTTTCTTTCTCCTCAACTTCTCCAACATTAACTCCATTCCCTTCCCATCAAAAACAACCTCTCGATTTTCCTCCCTCCACCATGCCTTCTACACCTAGGGTTTTTGCCCAAACAGTGGGATCAACAAACTTTTGGTTTTCCATCAAATGCCCATAATCAACTAAGGCCTTGGGAGTAGAATCAACCCCTAAGGAACAAAAAAATAAAAATAAAAATAAAATAAATAAAATATACCACAACATCATTATGTCAACCAAGTATCCCCACATGCATTTAAGGAAAGTCAAATTGCACATAAGGAGTCCCATGGTCAAGCTATAACCATGTTGGTTCCAGTCATTATGACTAGTGACCCCTCACCAAAAGATAATTCTCAAGACAAAGGCCACAAGGTGGTATAATTCACCAAGCCACACCAACACCAACCTAAGTAATGGTTCCAACATACAAAGGAAAACAAGTTACAACCAACATAATAATACACAACAAAAAGATAGTAGTCAAAGCAAAGAAACTACCCAGAATAATAAATGAGATTAAATTAAATTATTACTCAACAAGATGATAAAAATACTAGACCCAATCATATCCTACATAGGGTAAGGATGAAAGTAATTCATAAATACAAAATAAACAAACATGAAAGAAACTAAAACTTTTGAATATGATCCATGTCTCAATATCCCATTTTAATATAATTAACCTATCAATGTTAATCATGAATACTCATTAACATCATGCCATCACTCAACTATCAGAGTCCACTTCTGATCATAGCTCATATATCCTTCTCTTATCAAAGTGACTTATGACTACTCAATTACCTAATGAGTGTACCTGATATGTCCAAACCCACCATCGAGCCTAACTCACAACCTAGTGCCTACATCCACCAAATAATACATTATCAGTACCTAAATGATGTTGATATAATAATAGTAAATTAGAATAAATCATCAACATAAACTATTAATTTAAATATAGTCATCAATAGCTAAAAAAAGAACCAGAGTTAGTCCTGATAACCATTACCTTGAGCATGCTTTGTGAACATATCTAACAACTAAAAAAGTAGGCAATGTCAAATTATATCCTATAGAACATGATATATTAATAACATATAATAATATAACTAACTCAAATAATATATATAAAATAGGATAAAATTAATCTAGTGTAGGTAGTATGCATATCAGGATATAATGAATCTAACGCAAGAATCAACCATGGCATAATGTATAAGATGACTACCCAAGATACCTAACATCATAACCATTTGAAATAGAATCAACATTAATAGTCATTAGTCCAAGCACATTAAAACATGCCAAAGTAAGCCATAATCTAGTATCTATAAATCGCTACAAGGTTAGTTTGTGATATCCCTCATCTCATAATGTGGAAATAACAATGGGATTTTAAAATAACTACATTTTTAGATGTGATAATTTCAAATGTGTAAAAATTAGAATTTTTAGATTATTGGGGTATTCAAATTTCTTATGTACTCCACTCATTCAGCTACTTGAACGTAGACACATTTTTGTGAATACAATTACAAGGATTAAAATAGTTTTCAAAATGTCACATATGGCAATCTATATGGTATAACAAGCATGATATGCATTCATTACCAAGCTACTACATATCAAAAATAATATTTTCTCTTGTTTTCAAGAATTAAGTATCAAGTTTCAAAAATCTATAATTTGAATCTAGATCTATCTATAGTTGTGTGATTCATCTTTTGATAGTGAACCACATTTAAGATTAGTGATGCTCCATGTCTTGGTTTCAATTTAGATATGCATATACTAGTTCCCACCTCTTCTCTTTCATTTGAACAAGTGGACCATATGAGATCTTAGTGATGCCTAGTGCTTTGGTTGCATTTTAGAAAACTACTTTATTGGTTCCCATCTCTTTGTACATTATAAAGTATTTTATGAGGGTTGGAGAATATATCTTTCTAACTCAATCATGTACAATGATTCTTCATTTAGAATTTATCACTCTTAATTAATCACTTCTTCACATTCCCTAATGTGGGGGCATGCACATCTCCATGACAAAGACAAAGTGTGTATACACACTCAGATATTGCATTTCATTTACTCTAGATATTTATGTATCACTAGATTAAGGGGGGAATGTAGACATTAAAAATTAATAAATAAATGCTTAAAAGTTTTTGTCCTTAACATTTTTACCTTACTTGGTTAGATTTCTATTATGATAACCATTTATCTATATGAAATCCTTCAGAGTCTTATAGTTATTGAGAACATCTTCTAAAATTCCCTAATTTATCTATTCATCCATAATAAACAAATAATCCACTAACATTATAATTTTATAATAAGCCTCTCTCTATTCTATATAAATGTGCACTAGGAAGATAGGGAGGCACTATGCACCTATCCACTAGTGTGGACTTGTCTATAGTGCTCTAACAACTAGTTTTTTAAAATGACACATTTCCTAATGGATTTCTAACATGTGAAAATATGTCAATTAGAATAAATAATTAAAAAAAAAATCCTATAAGATCAGATCAAGTGTCTCACGCAAAACCATTGGTTACTCTATCTAACATTTTATTATAAAGGAAATTTCAAAAGCATTTATCTATTTAGAAAAGATCCCTATTGCAATTATGCTACATTAATACAGTTATTATCCAAGTTAACATTGTTTTCTTTCAGGTTGATGCCATATTTTGATAATGATTATAATAAAAAAAAGTTGTTTAATATTTATGATCTTTCCCAAAGGGAGAACTACATCAGCCTGATGTATATTAAGACTATGTAAGTAGCACTCAATCAACAAAGGGTTTTCTGAGGATAGATCGACCATATCCCACTTCCCTAGTTTTTTATCCCTAGGAATTTAATCTTATTCATGTCCATATGTAAAATATTTTTTTGATTTTGTAAGTGATCCATGCATCCAAACAAGCTCTACACAAATAGATAATATTTAGATAGAGTTGAACTGATCCTAATTTTTATATTTAGCACACAATAACAAAGATAGAGTCACACAAGTGGATAACAACATACTATGAACCTTTATAGATATTTTGAACTTTTCTAAAATATAATGAGACAATATTTTAAGTTAATAATATGTTTACAAGTTTTCATAAGTAGTTTTAGATAGTCACAGTTAGTGAATGATTAACACATTTTGAATAATTTAGTTTACAAAGATATCTATCTAACCCTAACCTTAGTTATTATTTTTAGTAATTTATAAATTCTATAATTTTTGTATATAACTATAGTTTTTATAATATATTGTCTTATTTGTCTTCTTAGATCATATTTCATGTTTACATTAATTTATAATTAATGTTATTTCATAATTAATTATAAGGTTAAATGTCAGGTTCACCAAAATGTTTACCCTTAGAATTAATTGTGAAATGAAATTAATTCTAAAGTAATGTAAATTTGAAATCTGATATAGGAAGACAAATAAGATAGCCTACTGTAAAAATATATAGTGATATATAGAGTTTACATAAGTTGTAAATTACTAAAAGTAACAACTAGGGTTAGGGTTAGAGAGAAATCATTTTAAACTAGTTTATTCAAATTACATTATTCATTCGTTTATTGTGATTGTCTAAAATTTCTTATGAAAACCTATAAACACAATGTTAATTTAAAATATTGACTTGTATTTTTCAACAAGGGCACAATATCTAGACAAGGTCATTTGCATCATTATTCATTAGTGTGAATTTGTTTGTTGATTGTGCATTGAATCTTAAAATCTATACTCATTCACCTCTATCCAAATAGTTTATGTTTCATTGTAGAGCTTGTTTGAATGCATGATCACCTACAAAATTAAAACCCTATCCTACACTAGGACACATACAATATCAAATTCCTAGGGTGGAAAATGGGGAAGTGAGATATGGTTGAGCTATCCTCAAAAAATTCTTTGTTGATTGTGTATGTCCTACATAGTCCAAATGGACCTCAAGCCAATGTCATTCTCCCTTTGGGGAGGACCATATAAATAAAAATAGAAAATTTGATTAGAATTATTAACAAAGGATGGCTTGAACATATAAGAAAATAATTTTAGCTTTGCTAATGACTATATTATTACATTAGAATTGTAATAAGGCTCTTTGCTAAATAGATAGATGCTTATTAAATTACCTTTGTAATAGAATGCTAAATAGAGTAGCTAGGGGTTTCAAGTGATACTTTATGTGTTATTATAAATATTATTTAAATATTTTAAAATAACTAACTTATTTTCATTCTTAGTAAATCCATTAGGAAGTGTGTCATTTTGAAAAACTATGCATTAGGGTACTATAGACAAGTATGCGCTAGTGTACAAGAGCATAATAAATCTTTGTTTGCTTAGTACACACTTGTCTAGAATGGATAGAAGCTCCTAAAATAAGAATGATAGTGGAGTGTGTGATGATTATAGATGAATAGGAATAAATTAGGTAAGTCTTAAATATGTTACCAAAAAAATTATTACTTTTAAGGTTTTCATATAAAGAACCATTGTCAAAATGAAGAGTTGACCGAGTAATGTAAAAATTTCAAGACCGACATTGTCAAGCATTTATTGATTAATTTTCAATGTTTGCATGTATCAAAAAAGGAATGCAAGGAAAAATCCTAAAATATATGAGGATTTGAATCATATTCATGTAAATAATGATTTTCATTCCCCTAATGGGAAAATATCTGTGTACTCATGTAGAATGTAGTAGATAAGTGTGATCTTGTATTTGCAAACAATGTCATGGTATGATAGATATGAAATAGTAAGAAAATGTGTTGTCATAAATATTGTGCCTTAAAATTATTTTAAGAAAGGTGTTTTGTATTATTTGAATTATTTTTAAAATGTAAAATGGTAAGGACCCAAAGTAAAAATAAATCCAAAGGCTAATATAATTCTTGGAAGTTGAGATAGAAGAACTAACAATGAAGTAAAAGCAAAGAAGCTATATAAAATAACATAAAAATAGGTAGCTAATCCAACAAATCATCCCAATTAGTGGATTTTGAATAAGTAGGAGGTTGTGTCCAGCCAAGAATGTCATCAATAGGATGGACATATGTAAACCCAATTGCATTGTATAAAGGAGTGACTTTTTATGAAGAGGAAGTATCAATTTTGGTTGCCTCTAAATATGAATAAGAATCATATGTTTTAACATAACCGTTTGAATCACTACCCATAGACCATTGTAAACTTGTATCCTCATGTGTGATATTAGAATATGTAACTTTATGTACGTATGGTGAAGCTCTCTTAATAACCTTAGATGCCTTAAGAGACGAATACCTCTTTTTAAGTGTCACTTCTTACATATAATTTAGTCATGATCTTTGGAATTAACTGATTATGTTCATGTATTTTATTATGATCATAAATAAATTAATAAATTGATTCTATACTATGTTTGTGTGTGAATATATGATGGTCATAAGTAGATGGATAAATTAGTTATGTAATTTATTCTTCAATGGTTATATAGATTATTTATTTACCAAGTTGTTAAATGTATGTGCCTTCCAATTTTTGTATAGGAAGAGTAAATACCATTGGTTTCAAAGGATATTCATATTGGATTAATGAAATTTTGAACATTTAATTACCATGTTTATCAATGTATGTGTCTTCCAGATGTTATGTAGGATGAGTAAATATCATTGGTTCTAAAAGATATTCATATTGGATTCCTATAAATTTAACCACTTAATCACCATGAATATATTTAAGACATTTATGCAATGTATAAGGTATTACTCTAATTTTTTATATCCAATAGCATACTAATAATATATATTACTTGGTAAACTCACCATTACAATAACCATTTATGTATAAAAAATCCTTCAAAGTCTTGAAATTACTAAGAACATCTTATAAAATTTCCTAATTTATTCCTACTCATCCCTAATCAACAGATAATCCATTATCATTCCAATTTTTTAATACTATCCATTATTTATAAGTGTGCACTAGGTAGATAGAGACACACACACATGTGTCCACTAGTGTATACTTATCTACAACACTATAACAATAAGGTTTTTGAAATGGCACACTTCCTAACAGATTTCCCACACACAAAAATAGGTCTATTATGAGAAAATAAAATATTCTTATAAGAATCACATAAAGTGTCTCAATTGAAACCCCTAATTACTCTACCTAGCATTATTTTTACAAAGGTAATTTCAGAAGCATCTATCTATTTAGCAAAGAGACCTACTCTAATTATATTGTAATTATTTTATTGTAGGTTGAGGCCATCCTTTGTTAATAATTATATTAAAAAAATTTATTTGAATTTATATGATCTTCCCCAAAGGAAGAACTACATAAACTAGAGGTCCATTCAGACTATGTAGGGAACACTTAATCAATAAGGGGTTTTATAAAGAAAACTTGGCCACATCCCACTACCCAGTTTTTCTCCATAGGCATTTAATATTGTTTATGTCCTTATGTAGGCTAGGGTTTTTAAAAATTTAGGTGATTTGTGCATCCAAATATGATCTACACAAAATTATACAATATTCATATACAGGTAAATCAATCCAAAATTTTAAATTTAGCACATGTTCAACACAAATAAAGTTATACTAGTGGATAACAACACACTATGATATGGTCCAATTAATACACACTTGTCCTGGAATACAATGAGAGATTGTTTTAAATTAGCATTGTGTTTGTAGGTTTTCATAAATAGTTTCAGTTATTCACAATTAGTAAATGAGTAACACAATTTGAATAAATTAATTTGCAAAGACATCTTTCTAACCTTAATGCTAGTTGTTGTTTTTAGTAATTTATAACTTTTTTAAATCATATATATCACTATATTTTATAGTAGGTTGTCTTATTTATCTTACTAGATCATATTTTTATTTCACATTACCTTAGAGTTAAGAACTTTCTTTTAGAATAGAATATTGCTTGTATTACTTATTGATTTTTGTCTTAGGGTTTTTATGTAAATTCTTGACATTGATATAATATAGTATTCAATATTAGGTATTATCAGTAACATAATGATTCAAATTTTTTGACCTTGGTGTAATTTGACACCTCAAAGTTTATCTTGTCACCTTGAATAAATATCACCATAGAGGTTAATTATTTTGACTTCGAGTTAAATTTATTTTATCTCCTATACACAAAAAGATTTTATTTTTCATTTTCATTTTATTTTACTTTTTTTTAAAATTGTGTTCTAGTAGTTTTCAAGCTAGTTAACTACTATCGTGAAGGGCTACACGGTGCTTTAGAAACTATGTTTCAAAAGTTTTTAAAATAATTATCTTTTATAGGTGATTCACACATCCAAACAAGGTCCACAAATAAACTATCCATATTTATATAGAGGTGAATTGGTCCATATTTTTAGATTCAATCCATAGTACATAGACAGAGTCACACTAATAGACAATGGTGCATCATTACCCTATCTAGCTACTATACATTTGTCCCTATACATTACTAAATTGAGACACTATTTTAAATTAACACTATGTTTTTAGGTTGCCATAATTTATTTTAGATAGTCACAATTAAAAAATTAACAATATAGTTTGAATAAATCATTTAATAAGGACATCTCTCTAACCCTAACCCTATTTGCTATTTTTTATAATTTATAACTTCTATAAATTATGTATATCATTATATTTTTTATATTATAATGTATTATTTGTATTCCTATATTATATTTCATGTTTACACTAGTTTAGAATTAATTTCTTTCACAATTAATTATAAGGGTAAACACTATACTTTGCTTTAACACCTTGTTGTGGATTGTTCAAATCCTTCCTATTTATTATATTTTTTAAGCCTTGATTCTCATTAAATTACAACCCTTTTAAGTTAAAATATTTCAAAATAATTCAAATATTTCAAAAAATTTAAAAAAATATGTATATGTAAAAAATTTTAAAAATCAAAATATTTTCTAAAATTCAGAAATGAAGGACTTACAAGCATTTTCAAATGTTGTTATCTTACTTATTTACCTATTTTTTTATGTTAATTAATTAACATATTTAAATTTTTAATACATAATTATTTTCCACATGTTATTTGAGTGTGATTTATGACACACTATTACATAGTTTTTCAATGTTGGGTTTCCCTTATTACCCAACATCCTTGCTAAGTTGGTGGCATCTCTTCATTATTCATGAACACCTCAAAAATTTGTATCTATAAACAACCTCTATACTATGTTGAGATGCATATCATAAAAATGTTTATGTAACCACTTATACTTTACATTGTGTTACATGGATATGCTACTTGCTAACAATGACATTGATACATATGATCAATGTAGACTACTCTCATTCATCTTATGCTTCATTTTACATTCTTAATTTACTACATGATAGGTTAGGACTTACTTTCTTATTTTCTATGGCCCTTAGAATTGTGTGTGCAACATATACATGTTTTCTCTTGTATGGAATCATCATGGCATTTATGTGTCCTTTAGCCCTATGTGTTTATGAGACATTCACATGTCCCTTGTATATTACCCTTGGGACTTATATGTGACATTATATACAAAATTTGTGATATTGTTCTATATTTCTTATGTTTTCATTATTTGTTATGACAATTTTATGATTCATAACATACAATATTTCTATTTTTACTCTTTTTCCATGATACATATCATGCACACGCTATTTATGTGCATCAATGTTATATTTATTTAACACATGTTTTAGATAAAATTTAATGTTAAATTCAATATTATGATGCAATACAATTTAAATGTTCATATGATACTATATATTTGACACATTATATAGTTATTTTTTGATATTAGGGACTTTCAAGCTATGTCTCTCATCTCAAAAGGGGGGAATCACAACGGTCTTGTACTGAGAACTCAAAATCCTCATGAATGAAAAATTTTATATTTATCACAGAATACAACATGATTCATAAATTTTAAATTATGAAGGCATATGACATTCTTGTGTAATCATTAATATAGTTACTTCAATACAAATTCACATATACTTGATTAATATGCATGGGCATGTGTAAAACAATTATAGGTTTCAAAAAGTTACAAGCTACAAGTTTCAAAATTTATAATTTCAATTGGTATTCAATATAAATTTAGTATGGATACATGAGGCATGATATTCATTCATGTTCATGTTTATACAAGGAATTTTCAATTTTCCAAATTTAACTCTTTTTGAAAGTTCAAAAGTTTCAAATAGAATCTATATTCATTTTCAGTGATGTAATTTGCTTCATTTCACAAGTGGTCCATGTTAGAGACTAGTGACACTCAATGTCTATGGTTACAATTTTACATTTTAGTTTTTACATTATAGCAGGCCACATTTGGTGGTTAGACCCTTAAATTATTTTATAGAGTACTCTAAATATTCAAATGAGAGATGGAGCATACAATCTTTCAAACTCAAAATCTTTCATAGGTTTGAAAATGTATACTTTCCCACTATAAATTTTTAAAAGGTTTAACATTTATCTAAATGCCTCAACAAGGGGGCACATGTGCTTTTCCACTTTCAAAGTACAGAGTAATTAGATTGTATACCCTTTTTAAGTTTATTATTTCCATACTCTCTTTTCAAATTTCAAGTTTTAGATTTTAAATTTTATAATATAGACAATAGCTACTTTCAGTAGCATTGTTACAAGTTTTTTGTTGAGTCATATTGCACGATCAAGCTTCACATCAAAATACAAAGAGTGTATTTATACCTAAGTTTGTATCTCCTTTACTCTAGTAATTTCACTTCACTACATCACCATAAGAAATGTGGGTGGGGGGAAATAGGGGAGGGAATGTAGACATTCAAATTTAATCATTAAGTGCTTGGCAATGCTTAATCTTGATATCCTTACCATAATTTTTTTATTCACCATTCTGTTAATTTGAAATCTCTATGAGAATATTCACTATTCCATTTATTTCCTTATAATTACTAAAAAAATAATTTAGGCATCCATATTCTACTTATAGTTTATTATCATCCAAATCCTAATAATCTTTATCCTTTTAGGATAGAACCACACTAGGTAGATTTGGTTACATTGTGGCCTTATCCCTCATGCTCTAATGATAACTTTTTAAATTAAAAAAAATGTTGTATTACCCATTCCATAATTTTATAAATGTTGGTTAAGAAAAATATTCCAAATATTATTTTATATAAGCACATTAAGACCTCTCAAATTACTATTTGATAATTACTTGTTAGTTGCACTACACATTGATCAAAATATCACTATTTATTCAAATATCAATTTTAATTTATTATAATAATAATAATAGGCCAATAATAAATTTTTTATTATAATTTAGATGAACTCATTGTCAAACATTCAAATAAATCTATCTAGTTGTATTCATATATCAAAGATCAAGATTCAAACACTCACACTAGGAGGGAGAATTACATTGACATAAGGCCCTTTTGGGTTATGTAAAAAGCACTCAAATTATGCAAGATTTTCTAAGGATATCTCAGATATTTCCATTTCTTAGTTCTTTCTTTTATATTTTATTTCCATTTGGTTTATTGTACAAGAGATACTATTTTACTTTTGTAGGTCTTTTATGCATTAAATTAGGACACATAGTCAATTAGTAAGTCATCATAGGTAGTCATAAACACTCATGTAAGAAAATTAATCACACATTGAAATAGGAAATAGTCACAATATACATACAAGGTCATAATGTGGCCATATCCTCCTAGTATGCATTGTTCCAACATAGTTATAAATTTTTCATTTAGCTGTGACATAATTTAGGGGTTGTTACAGTCATTTTCCATCAACAATCAACCTATATAGTCAAAATAAATTAATTTTGAG
This sequence comes from Torreya grandis, assembly GCA_037957365.1. Lineage (NCBI taxonomy): Eukaryota > Viridiplantae > Streptophyta > Pinopsida > Cupressales > Taxaceae > Torreya > Torreya grandis. The sequence continues at coordinate 1,232,461 of JARHVA010004818.1, read as the reverse complement.
ATAAATTTACATATATGTTTATCAATTTACTATTTATAAATCATTACCAATTCTATATATTACTATATTTCATATTCATATCCGTATATTATGTAGATGTAAATCAGTTTTCAATAGTTTATTTTTTCTTAGCATTTTATTATTGAATCAAAAAGAACATTAAATAGTATGTTTTCAATTATGTTTTTTTTATGTTATAAGACTATTTTAGGTTATAATTATCTATAATACCATTATAAATTATTAATTTCTCTCTCATTTTCTTGAATATAAAATCTCTAACTCTTTTCTCAACACAATCCATAGTACTTAATATTTGTATAGTTATTATTTAATGGATTGATAATATGATGAAGCGTGTAGATATTTATACTAAAGAGACAAATTTTCTCTTAATAATTACACTAAATATATTAATCTCATGGATATATTAAATATTTCTCCATTCTCTAAATGAAAAATGATTTCCCTCATAAGTAGGAAATGAGATCCTTAATGTCACCCACCACTCCCTTAAGATGTTCAAGAAAGCACTGTTTCACCATTTCATACATAATTTAAATAGAATTTATTTATTAAACCATATTATTTTATGATTTTAACAATAAAAAAATAAACATTAGCATTTATTCTACTTGAAATTCAAAGAGTTATATGGAAATTATGTTTAGGTAATGCATAGTTTATGATAAATATATTTATATAAGAAACTATCGACTATGGTGTTAAATAACTTGAATTCCTTATTTATAATTTATTTAATAATAAAATTTTCTTAGGTTTTCATAATTATTTTTCATAATATATATTGATGCAGAGGCATGGGGAGAAGACATACAAATTTCCACATCTTGCTTTGATTTTGCAAAATTTCACATTCAATACCAAAATTTGCCCTCCAAGATCCCATCTATCCACTACATTATAAACCATTTCATAGACTATTTTTTCAATGATATTTAACATTTAAATATATTTTGTTATACTCCCTTTTTATTCACAATAAATATTTCATATCATCTTCACAGTTCCTTGAATCTTCATGGCACAATTCATATACTAGTTCCTTCTTAACAAGTATTATTAGGTCTCAAGGACCAAATATAGAACTAGGTTTCCAAGAGTAATAATTAATGAATTTATGGTATTAAATGATAAAAAAATAACTATTAAAACCCATTCCAACTATAAAATCACCCTTCATTGCTTCTTCCCACACATTTTCACTCTCCATGGTTACACTAGCTAATAGCCTTTTTTGAGCATTTTCCCTTAGTTTGATCAATCTAAATATTTTATTGAGGATATATAAATAATTTTATACTCCATAAATCTCAATTAAACTCTTTAACACGTTACAATATCTATCTCATTTTCATTCACCACTTACTTACCTTGTCTACCTTTTAATTACACTAATTTAGGCCTAATTTAGCCTTGTTTGCAATCAATTGTAAATATCTATACAAGGCCATACCCATTCACTTAAAAAAACTTTAATATACTCAGAAATGATTATATTACAAAAACTAAAAAAATTGGTAAAATTTTGATAGTTGGAACTCATTATATGGGCTCAACCCTAATTTAGGGTTTCTTAGTCTTTACACAAGCTTGAGAGGTTTAAAAATTCTATAACTTAGATTGTATTAAATTTTAAAATAAAAAATCACATAATAAATGTATTTTTTAAGGTAATCCTACCCATCCAATGTATTTTATCCCATTTATTTTTCATTTCATACTTAAAATAATGAAAACTCAGTCGACCTGTGTTCTTATATTGACTGAGTTAGGGTATAAGCATTCAAGGATTTCTAGGATCCATTCTCAATGGTTACACAAACTTCCAATACCTTATTTACATATTTTATCAACATAAACAACTATTATAATATATAGTGTATACATTTTTTCAATAAATATCTTTTGTTTAACAAATGACCATGCATATTAGAACAACCTATAGGTCTGTATTCACAATAGAGGTCATTGCTTACTTTCAAAACTTCTTACAATGCATCCCATGGATTCATACCATCATTTCATATTTTATTCATCTCCCCAAACCACACATTAAAAAATTCACTTGGTTAAGACAAGCATTGAGCATTTATCTCCCTTACAATGGGATTGCTTCCTCAAAATAGGGTACACCGTGTTTTAAGTGTTACAACCTATTTGACTTCAAATCATGCTCTCACATTTTATAATGATTTAACATACATTAATATATATATTAAAAATAAAAAATAAATTATTATTTTTTACTCTTTCTTTCCTTCAAGGCTATTCTTCATATTGAAATGTTCCTCCTTTGTCTAAGGCTATGTAACAAGTCCTTTGCTTACAAATAGGTTATAAGTGTAAAAAATTGTCACTTTATTGAGATTTTTGTATTAGATTCCATTAATCATTTTAAATTCACTCATACATACTAAAATCATTTCTACCACTTACCAATCTCTATCTCAACTATTTAAGGGTCTGTGTTTTCTAAACCCAAGCATTTATTCCAACTCTTGACTAATATGCAATAGGACATAAGGTAGAGTCATCTTTCCACTAATTTTCTTATATTTGGTGTGTTTTCCCAACCCTCAAGGGACATAAAGTGTATTAATACATATAAATAATAATTACATAATAAAAGTGCTCATTTAGCGACTTCAAACAATGATCCAAATCATTCCTTCTTGATTGTGTTCCATAGTCCTCCTTAAACCTGTAATTTCTCAAACATAAAGTTGTGAATACATGGTTTCAAGATTCATATTAAAAAAAAGATAAAATACAAGTAATAATCCATATAATCTTTAATTTAAATCAATATAATGACTAATTTTCTTTATTTATTGAATCAACAATAATACCAAACAGTCCATCAATGGACTTAATCACCTTCCTTGAGGGTTCTTGATCATTTTATTTTTCTTTTTATTATTACCTCTCCTTAGAGACCCTATGTTCTGTCCTCTATGTAATACTCTCACAAAAATACTCTTTTTTCCATTTTCAACATAAGATCTTTTTCTTGGAATTTACATCCAACCACCTTACCATAACTACCCCAACATTCCAAGATGATTTTTCATTTGTACAATTTACTTATCTTAGAGTCTAGACATGAAATGCATTTAAACCTTTGTATCATGACTTTTATTGACCCATAAAACCAAATTTTCTCATCTAAATACTCCAATACATTTATTTGGCCCTCTTAACCTTGTTACAACATTTGCGTTTTCAAATTTCCTATATTGGAAGAAAAATACCTAGAGAACACTAACACAACTCTATGACTCCAAATGGACTCATAAGACATAAATGGACCTAATAAAGTACCTCAAACACCTTGACACTCAAATTTTACCAATTTTTGACTAGTTATGACAATATTTCAAAAATGGTGTTCTTTTATCTTGATGCTTTTGCATCACATATTTACCCTATTCATAAACTTGGAGGAATCTCATACATAAAAAGTACATGACTAATCTGTTTGGAAATATATTATAAAAAATCTATGACATGATGTTAGATATACATTTATTTGAATACTATAAGTGTGATAATCTCATTACAAGAGAAAACTGTAGTTTGAAAAGGGAATTGTAAATTATTAATGAGAATTTCACACTTTTTGATATTATTGAGGTTTAATAGTTGTCTTATAAAGTCTTTTATTATTATTTTGACTTTTAATTATGTATTAAGACATATTATATTCTTCAGCCACTCAAATTTGGTCATGAATACTTGATAATGTGAGTTTTGTCCCACTTTATCTTTAATTGACTTGAGCACTTGATTTGGACCTATTTTTGTACCTCACTCTATCTTAAGTACTTATATAGACATATCCCTTTATAATTTACTATTTTACACCTACATAAATGTTATTAATCACTAAAACCACCTCTAAAATCTATACAGACATCCTAGATCTTAATTTTCAATTATTACCATTGAACATAGGATAAACCAATATGGGTCAATAGTGGCAATCATTCTTGACCCTAATGGGTAAATCATGTCATTCATCTTAGAAATGGATAATTTTCAAATTGACACTCTCTTTATAGGTTGGTATATATTTTTTAAATACATAGCATGAGTTTTTCCTATTTTGGATTGTTATAAAGGCACATATAATTCACCCATTCTACTAATTACAAATTTAAATATTGAAGCACATTCACACTATTGCACATGAGAAGTGCTTCCCTGTTATTTTAAAATCAGATTTTAATCATTTGAATTAGTTCTGAACCAAATCAAGGGTCAATGCTATCTAATTAATATTAAATAATTATCAAGTATTCAAGCCATCTATAGATAGATATAGGCATAAAAAAGAGCATAATTGCACAAAGCACTCTGAGTAGGATAACTACATAGGCTTGATTTACCTCTTCAAAATATTTAATAATTAAGGAATGATCAATCATAATGGGGGTAATTATATTTTTATCAACCCACTACACTCCCCCATTTCTTTTTGTAGGTTTTTAGCTATTGCAAGCCCTAGTAAGGTTTCAACTTTGAAGAAGTCATTTTCATGTCATTTGCATGCATTGAAAGGTTAGATTTATGCACACATGCATTTTTAAAGTAGGTTAATGTGATCATGCCCTAATTTCCTTGAATTTTGGTAAGATAAAAATTGAATATTAATAGAAAGTGGTGTCAGTTGGTCCTGACCCCTACCAGTCGATCTTCACCCTAAGGAAATGTGGTTACAATTTTTGTGGCATATGTAGAATATGTCTAAGATAATATATTACAGATATATATTATTCATAGACATGATACATAAAAAGACAAAATATATAAATCTCATAGATCCTCATGTGTTCTTCAAAGTGAGATTTCTTTTTAATTCATTCATACTTTATTTATTTCAATACTTGGCTTTCATTCTACTAGTTGCAAGTTATTTTTGTAGCATTTTCTATATTTCAAACTCATTTTATCTTAATTAGAGTTAATTAAAAAAAATATAAAACATATTGATAATCTCGTACATTTTATTTGAGCATTACTTTAAAAAATATATCTTAGGTTTTAGTTAAATTCCTAAACATCCAACACTAAACTAACTTTATTTTTAACCTTAGATCTAATCTCTAACACTAAAATAACTTGTTTTTTACTTCAAATTTAATAGTTGTTGGTTTGAAAAGGGTTATCACCCAAATTAATTTTACCTTTGGGTTTATTTCATGCTTCTTCACTTTAATCATACTTGGGGCTTAATCATGTGTACATGTGTTCAGTGCATAATTATGGGCTTAATTATGTTCACATGTATTTAGCACACAATCTGGTCATTCTCCACCATGAGTGGCTTAAATATGGATTTCAATAGGATTTTTTTATCACTCCACTATGAGTGGGTGCACACTCCACTATAAGTGTCACACACTCCACCATATATTTTCTACCACTTTGGTATGTGCACATAGGGTTTATGTAACCATTATGGGTTGTTTACCCCATTCTCTTTTTCCTATATATTGAACACTCTAGTAGTGAATTTTTAATAATTAGTAAAAAATAAGGTGGGATATGTAAAGGAGAATAATGGAATCAATGAGATCAATTAATTCATGCATTTGTAGTTATTTTACACATGAATTTGCATCCTTGACAAGAATACAATTTATTCTTATCAAGTTAATCTCTATCATAAAATCACTTCCTTTAGGTCTTAGAATCTTGTGTAGGCTACAGTATCCAAATCTAACATTTTATCAGAGCTATTTTGGTGTGTTCTAATATTTTTAGAGTGATGTTTGAGTAGTGGCTTTGTCCACTTGTATAGTTCTTAGATTCATGTAATTTTTGACTATCTTTGGTTTCTTTCATGGGTTTTTAAGATAGCCTCTCTAAACACATTATGGATCCATTATTTATTATATAAACTAATCTTTTCTTAGTGACACCAATATATGTGTTTACTTGTCACCAATTTTATCAGCTTCAACAATGGAGACATTCATTTCCATATTCTCCCAATTCATTATTGAGGGGGGGTGATAAAGAAAGGCTTCATCAAATTCATTATACTATCCTATACTTTGGTGACCAGTGTTTATTTTTAATGATTCTTGTATCTATCACTAATTTTTAATTTCACTTGGTGTTTATAATGACTCAACATCCATGTATTCTGATAAGATGGATTGGTATCCATAGGGACATTTGGCTTCAAAATTATTTCAAAGAGATTCATATGACCTTCTTCCTTCCTCCCCTCATAGGGGGATCTTTTTTCCTATGGATTTTCTCTTTCTCTTTTGTCCTTGATAGGATCATTTTATACATGTGTACCTCATCAGGACTTGTTGTTGGGACCCATTATTTGTTACATGTTTTTAGATTACTTTCTTCCTAATTTTCACTTAAGGAGGTATTGGTGTGAGAATGGTTCTCACAAAAAATGGTTTTAACTTTGATTTAATTTCAAATTTATTCACTTTAAGGTTACTTATGGTGTAATAGTGTACACATGTGTTTAGTGCATAATTATGGGCTTAATTATGTGTATGTGTTTAGTGCACAATATAATCATTCTCCACCATGAGTGGCTTACACATGAATTTCATTAAAAGTGGGTGTTCATTTCACTATGAGTGGTTACACACTCAACTATAAGTGGTCCACACTCCACTATGGGTTGTCTACCACTTTGGTGTGTGCACATAGTGTTGGCATACCCATTATGGGTTGTCTAACCCACTTTTTATTTCCTATATATTGATCACTCTAGTAGTGTATTTGTAAAAATTTGGAACAAGTAAGGTCAAATGCGTAATGGATAATAATGGAATGAATTAAATCAATTAATTCATGTGTTTTCACTTGTATTTCACATGAATTCTACATCCTTGACAAGAATAAAATTTATTCTTATCAAGCTTAATCGCTAGCATAAGAGTGACTCTTTTAGGTCTTAGAATCTTGTGTAGGCTATATTAACCAAATATAATAATAGTTGACACTGATATCACTTTATTTTGATGTTAGATTTTAGGGGAATTTACCAATCTACATACACCAAAAAATCCTATCTAATATATAAATTTGAAATTTTTGTTACTTGATTTCAATTTGTAAAGAGTCTATGACTATATTGGATGATCATTTTTTTAATTCAATATTTCTTAGTTTTCATTTAATGGTATATTTAATTAATAATTAATATCATTAACACTATTGTAATAATATGAATCAAATCACTTGTTAAGACACCAACACTATTAAAACAAAAAAAAAATGTAAAGTCAAGTATGATAAGTAAATAAGAGCTATCATACAACCATGATGTTATAAGGCTTATTATACACCCTCTTTATGGGATTATTATGACCCTAGAAAATTATTAAGACTTAATATACACCCTCTTCATGGGATTATTATATATATATAAAATGATAGAGCCTATGAATGTGATTCTACTAAGAACAATAGATTTGAGCTAGTTTATGTGAAAGTATTTGGTGAATATCTTGATTCCCACCCAGATGAAATTAAGTATTTTTTATTCATAGATCAAAAATAAAAAAATAAAAAATATCATGCCAAAACATCTAAATAAAATAATTATAATTTTGGTAATATTGATTGACCTCTTGTAAACCCTACCACATGATTTACTACCTCTACTATTGATACTAATATTACATCTACACCTTTGGGTTTGGAGGCAACCCAAGGATTCTAACATATATATATACACATTCTTAAGTAAATGAATCATAAAAGACATTTGATAAATATGCATATTACACAACCCACCTTTCCTACTAAATAATTCCTCATGCAAACTATTTCATTTTTTCATGATAAGGTGTTTTTGTTAGAGCAAGGCATACCAAAATATAGTCAATCAATGGATACACAAGCCTTATTTCATAATCCATTAACACCCAACATTTAAACATATCCCTTAAATACATTATTTATAGCTCCAATTATCACACTAAATGAGGGTAAAGGATATCCATAATAACACCTTTTATCTTTTCATATGGCATGTATGTATTATTATTTCAATGACAAGTTACTAACTAAGTTCTTTCCAAGAAGCCTTAAATATTATGACTTAGATTGGTTTTATGATTTACCTATTCAATCGATCAAATCATTTAATACATTAATAGATCAATTTATCAATCATTTTGGTATAAATATTTATGAGAATGTTTCTTATACAAATTTTTTTTGAACTTAAGAAAGGAATTAATGAGCCTATCATTGATCATGTACTTATTACAAAACCATGCTTACCAAAATTAATAACACCTTAGAAACTAATGAGTTAAAATATATTTAGAAATAAAGTTTAATTTAAAATTTAAATGATTTAATTATTTTTAATTAATTCATAGCATTCGAGGAACATTTTCATACAATAAGAGTAAAATGAGTCAAAATCCTTGATTTGAAAAGCTTAAATATACACCCATATCTCATTTAGCTTCTAAAAATAAAATTCAAAGCAAAATGTATTACAAAGCTAAGTAAATTAATTTTAAAACTGATGAAAATATCATGGTTAATGTTATATATCAACCCTTTAAAAAGCTAGTTTTATCTGATCAACTAATAAGGAAATTTTATAAATTACTACAACTACCTCATAATTTATTACAAATGTTGGTTCAGTGTAATATCTTTACTCTACCTTACCCATTATAGGTTGATATGATTAGACTTAAAATTTAATCAGTTGATAACAATTAATATTTATATTAGCATATATGCAATGATCATTCTACTAATTGATGTTTCAAGCTCAAACACCATATTCAAGATCTTATTGATAATAATTTCATTGAGTTAGGCACTCCTATAAAGGAAATTAATAATCAAGGAAATGAAAATGTTAAGTTGAATATTTTTAGTGAACCATTTATAAATCACAAGATAAAAAATAATAACTCAATAGTGCATCATACCTATAATGTATATCCACCTCTTGAGTCATTGATCATCGACTAGAAATAATTATTCATATAATTTTTCAAAATACTCAACCACATCCTATGATCACCTTTGATGATAGTGAGATAGTAGATGATGATTCTAATTTTCATTATTTATGTATATGAGCATATATTATTGAAAAAACCATTCAAATTATACTAATTTATAATAGATCAAGTGAGAATTCATGTATAATAGCATTTATCTATTCATTGTGTTACACACAACTTAGTATACAAGCAACATCTAAAAGTGACAAGGCATTCAATGGGAAATAGTAAAATACTTTAGGCAACATTATGTTACCTATTCATGTAGGTCCTAATATATTATCCACTCCTTTTTTAGTTATACCATAGAGTTTCATATTTAATATGATATTAGGACACCCTTTGTTATAAAATCTCTATGTTATACATTCTATGGTACATATATGCCTAAATTATTGTAACATCCCTACTAGGATCTAACTAGAAATACAAAAAAAAATTAAAATAAACACATATACAAAATTAGACTACACCCTGAGAGTATACCAAATATTATAATAGTATTCATGTGAAAACATGACATCAACTCATATTACAACATAATATATGAATCTCTAATATCATGAGATAATGACAACTCAAAATATAAATTAATTATAGCATTTTAAATTCAACTTATCTACATACACAATCACCATTGTCAAAGTGCATCAATGTATAACTAAAAGTCTTCATGATAATTTATAATAACAAATAAAATATAATATAATGTACAAATAAGATAATTGGATACCCTGGAGCATAGTTCCCAAACAACAAGCATCTGTGACAATCTCAAGTGTCGTCTCAATAAGTAGTATTGTTATGGGGAAAGAGCATCATTTGAGTGCTTTTCCACACCAACCATGGATCAACAATCCCCTAAACTAATCCCATCATGGAATGGCCCTCCTTTCATGGATGGGTAGATACTGATG
>JARHVA010004818.1:1197500-1217500 GCA_037957365.1 Torreya grandis | reverse complement strand
AATATATTACTGTATACTTAAGTCACTATTTCTATATGTTTGCATATATATTATTGTATATTTAAATATTTGTATTTATATGATACAGATCATTTGTATATATAAAACCAACACTCATACTTAATATTCAGATCCCTTTATTACACACAAATTATCTAACAATAATAATCTTAGTATCATATAACTTTGTTGTATTACATATAGATTATTTAACAAACTTCACAACAAAATTCAAGACACCACCTACCTTGTAAGTTTATAAACTTGCATGGCACTATCCAAACAACGTTTTTTGGGTTTAGTCCTTCTTCTCTTCAATGTTCTACACTTCTCTTCTTCCCTCCCTCAATGTAAAAACTCCTTTGATTTTTCCTTCAATATTTCTCTTAAATAGAAAATAAATACTAATTTATTTTCCATATTTTTGTTTTTGATCATTTTAAGACTTTTAATTCTTTTCTTGTTTTTTTTTATAAAATTTTAATTTATTTTTCTCTTTTTTCTAATTTTAATGTTTTTCTTTTTTTCTCTCTTTTTTTTAAAACAATTCCCTTTAAATATTTTAATTTGAAATTCCAATTTCATATTAAATCAATTTAACATTTAATTATGCTTTAGTAATTTAATGGTAAATTAATAACCTATATTAAATTTTACCTTTACACATATTAATGACACATTAGGCTAAACACACAAGGAATTTATTTTTATAATTTACCTACTCAGGGAATCACAGAAAATAATGATTTAAACAAATACCAAAAATAATTATTTTAAAATGTATTTTCTACCATGAATAACTATTATGGTGTGTGAAGGGTTTCACTATCTATCTATTGACTAGCAATGTCTCCATCTACATCATCCTTTCTGATGATTCTCTCCCTCTAATATGCTCCAACGAATAATTATCCTACCTCTACCTCATAACACATAGGTAATTAGATATTTTCACATGATAATCATAAGCAACAATATATAACTAAAACAATTCATTAATATGCTTAAAATTTAAATGCACACATAAACTAGTTCATAATAAGCAATCATGTACTGTCATTTAACTAAAAAACATTCTATTATCCTAAAATAGCATAAATCTCAAGCTTAAGCATAAATATAACCAAATATAAATTTATTAATTGTAGATATCCATGGATAATCTAGAAAGTTTATCTGGCAAAGAATTGGGATGTAACATCCTTCCCCCAAAGGCTATTCATCATCCCTGATGATGCTTATTTAAAGATAAGTTCTCAATTAAAAATATTTCTTTGCATAGTAATAACATGATATACAACATCAAATTAGATAAATAAATATAAAATTACCTATAAAACTCATCATAATTCCTTTAAGTTACACTATTTCTAGAGTATTTATCCCGTAAGACCCTACTCAGTAACATCTCCTAATTAAGCAAACACGGTTGCTAGTATTACTTACTCTAATTGATTATGTCATGACCACACCCCAAGCTCCAAAATCATTAGGATAAGTCTATATACTATATGACTGATCACTTTTGTTAACTTGAAAGGTGCCACATGTCTTAGTGAAAATTTCACTAAATTATTAAGAGTACACAAGATCATCATGCAAGCCAAAAGAAATGACCAAAGAGATTTCCACAAAAACTTTCAGCTCCTTTATACATCTCTCTAACCTAGATAGTTTTTTTTTTTATTTCTAGTGAAAAATAATTATAGAACCTAGTAAAAATAATGTGTCTTGTTAATACTATCCCTACTCCACATAGCTTTGGATAAGTATAATATGTCAATATTGTCACTACTCCATGAAGCTCCTGATAAATATGATGATGAATAGGAAAGGTAAATATAAAGTATACAAAAATCATGGAATACTCATCCATATGAAATCTCTATCCATTGTATACATGTGTAAGTCCATACTACTAGATTTGAGAAGTTTTTCCTATCAAATCCTAAATTTGACAAGTCCATCTATCAATCCAACTTAGTACCAATAGTCCAAGTTAATGTGAGTCTAAGTAGTATACCATCCTATCACTTATAAATCATGTTCCCAATTCACTACTCTTCCCTTAGGTCTTCATGACCTAATGATCTTAAAATGTGCATAATGTTTTCAAAGAATCACAATTTTATGTTATCAAATCAATGAAAGCAAAGATATATGCTAAATGATTCTAGATGTGTCATCATACATATAAAAGAGATCATACAATCAATTTGTAATTACATTAATTTACTACTAGTTAAACATACTAGTATCATATTTCATAGCTTAATATATTTTATTTTTTTCATGATTAAGAGGAAATAATGTTATAATTAACATAACATACATAGGTCAAGATTCGCATAGTTCTTTTAGCCTAATAGGGGAATAAAAAAATAGTATATCCTTACTCAACTAGTACACATTAAGTTAAAGTTTATTCCAACCCTTAGATTGACAAAATGTTCCACACCTCCTATACCATACTCACTTTTGGCAAAAGGTATAAAACTATCTATTTAAAACAACATGTTATGAGCAAAAGATAATAATATCAATCTATGCAAGGGTGTATAATACTAATCATAATCAACTTATAATTATTAGTATATAATTTAATATATAAATCAAGGTTTACCACCTTATGTGGTCTAAAAATCAAAACTTAGACCAAGTAGTGACTCTAAAAAGTCACGAGTGAAAAGTAGAGAAATATCATCTCAAAATGTCCTACATATCCTCACAAGGTAAAAGGAAAACACCACAACTCAATATTGCTAAAACACTACCTACTTACCAAATTTGTAAATATGGTATCTTAATATATTTTCACAACTAGGAGAGCTATGACAACCATAAAGATGTGTCCATCCATCCAATCTTAAAACTTATCACTCACTAAGAGTATAAAACATTCTCCCAAAAATTTCAAGGGAGAACAGTCAAACAACATTCAAAAATAATTCTCATTTAAGAGAACATTAAATCCACATCATCATAATGTCAACAGAAAATAGTATAATAACAATTCACCTCTATGCTAACTAAAATATATGACACTTCTTCAAAGTCCACATATCTTAAGAGAGTTAATTTCATAAACAAACTCCTAACACAATAGAATTATCAAGCAATACAACAACACTCTACTAAGAAGATTTACACTAACCTATGTGGTACTAAAATAAAAATGCTCTTATGAGATTTTCAACTCCTAAGATTCATGAATATAGACACAAAACTAAAACACATAAATTTAAATGAGAAGCATTTTGAGCCTATTAAACACTCATAAAACTTAATGACAAAGGTGACTTGATAATCAAGAAGAACATAATCATACTCGAGGTGTTTGATCTAAGTGATCAAACTATGGTAGAAATATTATGTTCATGACTCATGAACTATGTTATATACCCATCTACCCAAGCCTTGAATACAACCATCACCATTAAGGCACTGGATAAACCAATATCCTAAATAAATCAAAGGGGTATGAGTGCTCTTAAGGGTACACACTCAATGTTTTACACATATTTTATGAATATCACAAAACTATAAACATGGTGTAACATGGTTCCCACTAAGACACCACAAGTCCAAATTATAGTACAATACTTCATGACACTAGGTTCACATTGATGAACAAAAAGACACAAAAATGCTAATGGTCTCATTAGGTCCTAGAGTTTGAGCCACAACTCTGATACCATACATAAGATCCCTATTGGGATCTAACTAGAAATATGTAAATTTATTTTAAAAATAAACACATATAAAAAGGTAGACTACATCCTAAGATTATAATAGTATTCATGTGCAAACATGACATTAACTCAAATTACAACATAATATACGGATCTCTAATTTCATGAGAGAATGACAACTCAAAATAGAAAGTAATTATAACATTTTAAATTCAAATTATCTAAATACACAAACATAATTGTTAAAGTGCATCAATGTATAATTAAAACTCTTCATTACAATTTATGATAACAAATACAATTCACAAATAAGATACTTAGATACCTCAGATCATAGTTCTCAAACTTCAAGTATATGTGGCAATCTCAAGTGTCATCTCAATAAGTAGTACTTCTGTGGGGAGGGAGAGAATCAACTGAGTAATTTTCCACATCAATCACAAACCAATGGTACCCTAAACTAATCCCATTATGGAATGTCCCTCCCTTCACATATTAGTAGATAGTGATGGTGTAGGTATTTATATAGACTAGCAAGTACTGGTGTGTTGTATGATTCCATACTAAACATGCAATGTATTATAGAAATATGTTCTATTGCAAGATATCTCAAAAATATGAGAATCACATTTATGAAATGATAATGTCTCACTAAACATAGTTTATCCCAAATATTTACAAATAATAATATAAAAGTGATCTATAGATTTATCAATTTCATGCACATCACTTGATCAGACTTGATTTATCTAAAATTACAATAGAAGTAAGCTAACAAAGTCCATCTCACTCCTTAATTCACATTATCAATGTAGATTGGTCAAATACAATTCAACCACAATATTAAATAACTTACATCCTACTATAAAATGCATCACATGCAACACTATATATAGGTATAATAACAACATACATTTATTTTGTCAAACATATGCATGAATATTTCATTATATTCTATCCCATACTAGAAATAATAATTAAAAATATACCACCTAGGTAAACACATAATTTAACTATATAATTCAAACAATATAATTGGTTTGTAGTTATCTACACCCTATGGTAACCCATATTACCATAGTCCAGTGTTCTTAAGAATTATCTACCAATTTTTCATAATCAATCATATGAAGTAGTCTCTAATACATATAAGTACAAGTATTATACAAGTAAAAAATCAAATCATCATTTCCACAAAACACAACAACATATCGATACAACATTTTCTAAACTCTCAAAATTTTCATGCATGCATACATAAGTCTTACCAATAGTAACAACACACACTATTGATAATAATAACTAGTATGTATATAGTAAACAAACAAATGTCGATATAATTTAGGTATAATATTTATAGTATGTACTAACTAAGTATAACATACTTTTATAATATGGTACCCTATGATATTTGATACTTTCATAGGTTCCCAACTACATAACAATACATACTCCAAACATAAGATTTCCAAGACTCAACCAATCCATGAAGATAATAACAAGAAAATAATAAACACGTGTACCACCCAGGTATACTACATAAAACATAGAAAGTATCACAACATACATCATGATGCATCATTATGTACTAATTGTAACCAAATATTTACACTCATAATATGTGATGCATACAAGTATTCCATACTAAACACATATGACTAATAATCATTCACATTATTATTAATGAATCAGATAATTCATAAACCTATTATGAATTTTTGATTAGTTTTCTATTAAGAGGCTGTAAAAGAGTTATAGTCCCTAATTCCTATGTAACTTAATGACTTATACAATCATCTGATGACTTACAGGTATAATTCATATATACTAGCACTTACACATCCTAGCGTGTGCCACATGTAGGTATTCAAATACTATGCAATTTATAAATCATGGTTTAGTGTTTTAATCATAAATACTAAGCATATACATCAACTCATGAATAAATATAACACATTCATTCTTTACAATAACCCAAAACTTTGTTTTTATCGAAAACACAAGATGTTCAGTTTATCATTCAATTTATTTTTGGATAGTTTATAAGTAATCATTTGCTAAACTATATTATTCAAATTTTTCACTTTTTAGTTAATATTTCCATTGAGAAAATTAACTAAATCAATCTACCCCCATGTTTAAATTATGTAAAGAGATGTAAATTAGAATAATGTCACGTTTTATGTGATGTGTTTTCATATAACAAGGATTCTAAAAAATCCACTAGTTTTATCTTTAGAAGAAATAGTTATGGTTTACCCATTTAAATCCATTTACACATCTTTATGGTTTTCCATACAACAATAACTAAGGATCTATTTTTTTATTACCACTCTCACCCTAGTGTTATTAATTTAGGTTTTATGCCTACTAGGTAATATAACTCTAATATTATTGTAATGTTAAGAGAAGTCTAGAAAAATACTAATTTTAACTCATTATATAAATCAATTTATAAATTCTACCTGAGTCCCACTACAAGGATAGATAATTATATATTTCTATCTTTCAATAATGTTTCCATGCAAAAGATATGTTTACCTATTACCAAAGTTTATGTAAAACATTTGACAAAAGTAAAGCTTTATTAAGCTATTTAAATTCAACTTTTAGTCAACATTATAAGTTATAGAATAGCATTCAAGCCACAACTATAGTTACTTATGAAAATATTACTAAGTTTCCAACCAATCAATTTTATAATTTTATGTTATTCATCACACCTATAAAATATTTCACAACTCTCTACTAATTGGAAGAATGGGACCCTAAGCCTGATATATATATATATATATATATATATATATATATATATATATATATATATATATATATATATATACATATAATTTATAAAGGTAAGAATAATTTCAGTACTACACTCGATGCCTAATTTATATAGGTTTATAAATCAAATTATGGATAACAAAGATTAGGCATAGCATGATATATATATATATATATATATATATATATATATATATATATATATATATATATATATATATATTTAACTACAAGAATATATAATTTATAAAGGTAAGATTAATTTCAATACTGCACTCGATGCCTAATTTATATAGGTTTATAAATCAAATTATGGATAACAAATATTAGGCATAACATGATATATATATATATATATATATATATATATATATATATATATATATATATATATATTCAACTACAACAATATATAATTTATAAAGGTAAGAATAATTTCAATACTACACTCGATGCCTAATTTATATAGGTTTATAAATCAAATTATGGATAACAAAGATTAGGCATAACATGATATTCTAATTTCACCCATGATAAACTTAAGTTGTAATCTAATCTTGCAAGATATCAACATCGATCCACTCCCGAGTATAACATGTCAACACTTATATCTATAGTATTGAGTGAATAATGTTGAATATTAAGCATTATATTGATGTAAAAGTATTTAATTATCCAATTAAAAAATAGATTACAATAATATGTAAACTAAGTCACCATAGAAATGGCACTACAAGGTTAATTATCTTGATCTATAAGGTAATTATTAACATTTAATTCAAATGTCTCAACTCATATGACTCAGTATTGCAACTAAAAGAGTCAAAAATCAAACTTAAAATACGGTGCTATGTTCCTAAGACTTAGCATTTCCAATTACATGCATGGCATTTTTAGAAAGGAAAAAATTAGTGATTACTTACTTGCCATATTTTATATAAAATAATATCAATGATTAGATAATTGTGTGGGTGGGTGTGTGTATAAATATCTACCTATATATAACTTTTGCTATGCTTATGAAAATTGGGTTGCTTAATTTACAATACATCTCTCCACTATAAATTGGTATGTCATAGTTATATTTTTTTGTATAAAATCCATTATGATCATATCGTTATAATACAGAATCTAAAATTGTTATATATAGAAAGAAGTGATATATTTATTATTACATAAACTAGTTAATAACATGTATTCTATTTTGTAATTAGACACCTCTACTACTATCGTACCATCTTATTCTCATGCATGCATAGAATAGCAAGGGTATTTGCAATTTTTTTAGAAGTTTAAATTGTTCTAGACAATAGATCGATGCCTTATTATAATATATGTATCATTGTGTATATATGTATATAGGATTGTCTATATGTATAAATTAGTTAGGTGTCTATATTTTACAAAACGCAGTGATATAATACTAATTAGTTTAATCATATAACAATGATCATACCCTGTTTATGAATAATATATATTTTATAAGATTCCCATTATAAAATCCCATATATATATATGGGATTTTATAATGGGAATCTTATAAAATATTTATTATTCATAAACCGGCTATGATCATTGTTATATGATTAAACTAATTAGTATTATATCATTGTGTTTTGTAAAATATAGACACCTAACTAATTTATACATACATATATATATATATATATATATATAAGGTTGTTATAGTGTAAAATAAATCATAGTATATGTATAGTGTTATTATACATCTTGGGTATAAAAATGGTTTTATATAAATCTAGATAACTTACAATATATTAATTTATATTTAAGTCGCTATTTATATATGTTTGCATATATATTTATTTATTTAAATCTTTTTATTTATATGATACATATCATTTGTATATATAAAACTAATACTCATACTTAATATTCAGATCCCTATATTACACATAGATTATTTAATAATAATAATCTTAGTATCATATAAGTTTGTTGTATTGCACATAGATTATTTTTAAAAAATCACAACAAAATTCAAGACACCACCTACCATGCAAGCTTCTAAACTTGCATGGCACTATATATACAACTTTTGCTCGGTTTAGTCCTTCTCTTCAATGTTCTGTACTTCTCTTCTCCCTTCCTCAATGCAAAGACTCCTCTGATTTCTCCTTCAATATTTATCTTAAAAATAAAATAAATACTAATTTCTTTTCCATATTTTTGTTTTTGAATTTCTTTTTATTTTTTCTAATTTTAGTACTTTTAATTCTTTTCTTAATTTTTTTATAAATTTTAAATTTATTTCTCTCTTTTTTATAATTCAATTTTTTTCTCTTTTTATCTTTTTTATAAACAATTCCCTTTTAATATGAAATTTCAATTTCATATTAAGTCAATTTAACATTTAAATTTAATATGGCTTTAGCAATTTAATGGTAAATTAATAACCCATGTTAAATTTTACCTTTATTAATTTTTGGTTTACATGTATTAATAACACAATGGGCTAAGCACATAAGAAATTTATTTTTATAATTTACCTACTTAGGCTATCATAGAAAATAATAATTTAAAAAACACCAAAAACAATCATTTTAAAATTCATTTTCTACCATGACTAACTATTATGCGGTGTGTAGGGTTTCACTAGCTATCTATCGACTAAAGATGTCTCTATCTATATTATCCTCTTTGATGATGCTCTCCCTTTCGTATGCTCGAGGTAAGAATTCTCCTGGTCCACCTCAAAATACGTATGTAATTAGATCTTTTCACATGATGATTATAAGCAACAATATATAACTGAAACAATTCATTAATATTCTTAAAATTTAAATTCACACATAAACCAATTCATAATAAATAATCATGTATTATCATTTAACTAAGAGACATTCTATTATCTTGAAATAACATAAATCTCAAGCTTAGTCAAAAATATAATCAAATCTAAATTTTTTAATTGCAAATAACCATGGATAATCTAGCAAGTTTGTTTGGCAAGGAATCATGATGTAACAATTGTATTCATTACAATCAAGTGGTCATATTTTTAGGTAATAGTACCCTCTATAATATATGGTACATCCTCTTCCCCATCCACCACCACATTTTATTGATATAGTTATTTAATAATAAATCACATTTACAACTGTTTCACGTATATAATATCTTTTTATTCAACTAATTCATAAAGTGCATAAGTCTCTAAAATAGTTAATGCAACACTAAACATATTAAAAAATCATCAATTTCATACAAATCACCATCACATGAAATATTTTCTAAATTGGTGATACATACAAATCAACCTGTCACATAAAAATCAAAATATTTGGAAATTTTTTCTACTACTCACCAAATTTCAAATCATTCTACATCTCCTATAGCTACTCCTCATGGAAATTATTACATGATTAGTGATCTAGATAGTTTCATTATAGTACCTAATCCATTTTATGCTTTTGAGTCATATACATCTAACACTTTTAGTTCATGAAATGTGATCCTTCCATATCTTATTAAAAATTCTTATAATGACTCTCATCTTGATGGGATCATTGGTTAGCATATTTCATATTCAAATATTCTAAAAAAATTAATAACATTCAAATAATTAAAAAAAAATATTTGTGCATAACTTCTTGATTGCCATGTTTATGTATAATCAATTTGATCAATATTCTATGCCCTTGGTTCTTTATGTATTTTTAACCTCATGGATCTTCATTTTTCACTTTTTCAAAACCAAAGAGTTTAACAAAATGATCTATATTTCCATCTTTTGACATTTAAAATTCTATTTTTTTAGTCTAAACAAAGTAAATTGCATTTTTCGATCATAAAAATTATCAAACAATAACAGTTAGGATTGATCATCATTAATATCTTGAGACAAATGATAATGTCGTATAGCCTTTTTTAAAACTAAGTCAAATTTGAGAAAACAAAGCCTTAATACTTCCAATTTTTCAATATTATATTTATTTTTAATTTACACAACAATACT
Organism: Torreya grandis; assembly: GCA_037957365.1. NCBI lineage: Eukaryota > Viridiplantae > Streptophyta > Pinopsida > Cupressales > Taxaceae > Torreya > Torreya grandis. Next base: position 1,207,042 of record JARHVA010004818.1, on the reverse strand, counting down.
TATTCATAAAAAAAATTGTGTACTATCTTTCTGATACATCGCCATGCCATCATTTTTAGTGCATAGTTTATCAACACACATTGTGTATTATTTGGATCCTTTACCTTTCATATAATTTTTGAACCCATGGTTTTATCTTCTAGTTGTTATGGTTTTTTTCAAAAAATAAAATAAAAAATAAAAATAAACTAAAAATAACTTTCAAAATATTCTTATAAAATCTAAAAATTAAGACCTAATCATGATTCAACATCTATTTTACATCATTGACATATATTATTTATCTCACAATTTGTAGATAGAATACTTTTTTTATATTACACATGCATTTCAATCGTATTTATGAGAGTTATTCAGGACATACAAACTTCACATTAGATAAGATGTTGGACTTTCCTCTACCTAATGGCCATGCTAAACTAGGGACATGTTATCCTAAGGTTAGAATATTTACAGGTGTTACCATTTTATAACTCCTTGTTTACCCTTATAATTAATTATGAATGTAAATTATCTCTAAAATAATATAATCTTAAAATCTAATCTAATAGAATAAATAAGATAGCCTACTTTAAAAATATATTGATATACAAAATTTATAGAAGTAATAAATTACTAAAAATAGTAACTAGGGTTAGGGTTCGATGGATATCCTCTTAAACTATTTTATTCAAGCTATGTCATTCATTTAATGATTGTGACTATATGAAACTACTTATGAAAACCTAGAAATATAGTGTTAATTTAAAATAGTCCCTTGTATTCTAGGAATAGAGCACAATATTTAGATAGGGTTATAGTGTGGCATTGTCTATTAGTGTGACTCTATCTGTGTTGACTATGCACTAAATATAAAATTATGGATCGATTCGCCTCTATATGAATATTATTTGACTAAATTCAAATCTTGTTTGGATTCATAGATCTCCTAAAAATTAAACCCTAACCTTTAAAAGGATACAAACAAGATCAAATTCCTAAGGGGAGGAGTGGGGAGGTGAGATATGGTGAAACTATCCTAAAAAAAAATTCTTGTTGATTGAGTGCTGCCTAAATAGTCCAAATAGACCTCAAACTATTGTATTTTTCCTTTTGGGGAAGCTCATATAAAATACAACTAGTAAATTTGATTGGAATTCTTGGCAAGATATTGCCTCAACCTATAATAAAACAATGATAAATTAGCCAATGATTCCATTACTATAGAAGAATTACAATAGGTCTCTTTATTGAATAGATAAATGCTTTTAATATTACCCTTGTAAGATAATGTTAGATAGAATAACCAGGGGTTTCAAGTGACACACTTAATGTTCTCTTATAAGATAATCTTTGAATTTTTCTTGATAACTAACCTATTGTCGAGTGTGATAAATCCATTAAGAAGCATGTCATTTTGAAAAAATAGCCATTAGAGTACTATAGCCAAATTTTCACTAGTGGATAGGGGCACAATGTGCCATTGTCATCCTAGTGCACACTTATCTAGATTGTATAAAGGATTATAAAAATTGAATGATAGTGAAGTATTTATTGATTAGGGTTATGGAATTCTATAATAAGTTCTTAGTAATTTTAATAATTTTAATGCTTTCATATACATAAACAATTATCAAAATGATGAGTTGGCTAAAAACAATAAATATGTCCAAGGACTAGTATTATTAAGCATTAATTTATTCATTTTTAGTGTATATATCGCAATCCCACCAACCTTATTATAGTGATGCATAAAATACTAGAGTAAAGGAAATGTAATACATGAATGTGTATACATATTTTGTCTTTGTCATGGAGATGTGCATACCCCCTTGTCGAGGCATGTGGATAAGTGCTAAATTGAGAGTGATCAAGTCTCAATTTTAAGAATTAGTGTATATGCTTGATTTGGAAATATATATGCACTCCAACCCTCATAGAGTAATATTTAATTTTTAAGAGATGGGAACCAACAAAGTGGTTCACTAAAGTGCAACCAAAACATTGAGCATAACTAAGCTCTCATGTGGTCCACTTGATGAACTAAAAGAGAAGAGGTGGGAACTATTATATGGTTCAATAAAATGAAATCAAGATGTTAAACATAACTAGACTCAAATGTGTTTCACTTATGAAAGATGAACCATAACACTGTAGATGGATCTAGATTCAAATTTTAAATTTTTGAAACTTGATACTTGATTCTTGAAAAAAAAATCTAATGTTTGCAAAGTAGTATCTTAGTCATGAATGCATATCATGCCCCTTTTACTATATAGAGTGTCAAATGTGATCTTTTTAAAAACTATTTGAATATTTTTAACTATCTTCACACAAGTGTGTCTGTGTTCAAGTAGATAAATAAGTGGAGTTCATAAACAAGTTGGCCATAATATGAAAATTCTAATTTTTTCACATTGTAAATTATCATATCTAAAACTTTATTTCATGTAAAAATCCTATTGTTATGCCCTCTTTCTGAGATGAGGGATATTTATTGAAAATTACTTATCTAAAAAGGAAAAGTGAGATCATTTTTGAAATATATATAAACATGTAATAACATTTTCATATATTAAATTTGTATTGAAATCTTATAGATGTAACATTGAAGCATTTGAAAAATTTGTGTATTTATTTTTCATCATGTAAGTTTAATCTAGCATTGTAGTAATTAATGAAGCATTTAAAACTTGTGATTTTTTTATATGTATTATAAGTATATCATGTTAAAAATTTGAAGCATTTAAAAACATAGATAGTATGTGGATGATATGAATCATGGAACCATAGATAGATAAGTAAATAAATAGTGGTGCATGATAAGAATCATCGCACCATAGTAGCCACATAGATAAAATGTAATCAATATCACACAATTATCATGCAAGAAGGCCTAGAGGCCACATAAAAGATTCGTATAAGATGTTGAAAAGAGTGTAAATAAATTTTGAATAGATGTCACACATTGAACCCAAAGGCTAAATACAATGGACATGAAAATGTCACAAAAGCATGGAATGCCCAAAGACCACATAGATAAAGCATAATTTTGGCATACAAGCATGGTGTATCTTTAACATAAAAAAGCCCAATGGTTGTATACAATAATCAAATAAGTTTGAATCATGTTATGAAAATGAACTAAGTATATGACAATAGCATATAGGAAATGAAGCTAGAAGAGGCTAAGCATATTGATTTATGTTTCAGCTAAGAAATTAAAATATTCAAAAATACATAATTGAAGATAAAATCTAAATATTAAAACATGTATTTTCATCTATAACTCAACATGGAAAAGAGGTTGTGAATAAATACAACCTAGAATGTTTTCATACAAAACAATGTGATGCCCCCCAACTATGCAAGGTTGTTGGGTGAAAGGCTTGATCAACATCAAAACCATGTAAAAGTATGTCCTATCTTGAAAAATTATTAGCATCTGAATGTTAATTTTTTTATATGTGAACAAATAATGTAATAATTCCATGTGGCCATGTTTTAATTAAAAATAGAGAATGAAGATGCATAGGGATAGGTGGGCATGAAGGGATAGGTGCACAGTGTGTCATTGTCTCCCTGTTGTGACTTTGTCTATATTGACTGCATATAAAAATTTAGATTAGGAAATACATTTTTGTATATGATTACTATGTTTCCTTGTGAATTTATCTTGTTCCAGACTTAAGATACTTTGTGAGAAGCATTACATATTAAAAATGTGTTATGTACTGAAAATAGAAAGATAAATGACATAAGCAAAGACATATATAACAACATTGAAAGATGCCTGCATGTCTTATTTTTTTATTTTTTAATGATATTCAAATTAATGTTTTATTTTGGTATTTTTAGAACATATTAATGTTTTTTTATTTTTTCATGTTTTAAAAGAGAAGCATGTATAACTAAAATTTTGAAAAAGCTATCAAAATAAACATGGTTAAAAAACTAGAAGGGGGGAGATTTGAGAAACACTCAAAAATGTGTTAGAAAAAATCATATCAAGGAGGGAAGAATGTGAGATGCCCCCAATTTAAATGTTATATTACCAAATATGGTCATGTAAAATTATGTATAAGTAGGTAGATGTGAGCATGAAAATACATATGAGAGCTTAGATCATGTATTGATGTGAAATAATAATCAAATGAGTTTCCATGAAAGATATGTATATTTAAAGCTTAATAAGAATGTTATTTTGGGTTGTTCAAATGGGTTTGAAGCAAACAAGGGAAAAAGTGCCCCAAAGTAAAAATTTAAAGACAAGGGTTAGAAGAAGTTTGGATTCAGTGTAAAAGAATAAACAATAAAAATATGAGTAACAAAGAAGCTATGTACAAGTATGTATCAGGAAAGGAATCTAATCAAGTCTCTCACGCCAACTAGAAGAGTGGTTTGGAATGTTATAATGTGTCTAACTAATGATCTCATCATTGGGATGCTCATATATGTACCCAATTGCTTTATAATAAGGAGTGTTTTCTTGTGTAATAGAAGTAGTGCCAACTATAAAATATTCTTAATCTAAAGAAGAACCATATGCTATAAAATAACCTTCGAATCATTGTTCATATATATTTTGAAACCTATATGCTAATGCATGAGAGGATATGATGTAACAACTTATACCTATGTAGGAGCCTTTATTAAACCCCACTGGGCTAACTTACTAATACACTAAATTATTATTATTATTATTATTATTATTATTATTATTATTATTATTATTATTATTATTATTATTATTATTATTCTATTGATATTAATTATAACCAACCACTTACATTTTAAAAACTAAATGATTCATAAGAAATAGAATCTATAGTCATGTTATCCCACTAGCATAACAATATAACACTCAAATAAAATCACCTCAAGAAAACTCAAACAAAACCTTTAAAAAGACTACTAATGTTTTTCACATGTAACTCTATCCTCACAAAAGTGAACACTCTAACTATTAACCCATCCAAACACATACATGACATGATTATGTTCATTTTACAAATCATGCCCATTGTCAAGGAAACCTTAAATTAATTCACTCATTCTCGATGTATGTCACCTACTACATAGTTGCTCACCTTCAATCTTGGAATGCGAGATACATCAAGGCATTTGACAAGTTAGATTTAACAAAGTTGTGTTGACTACACTAGAATTGGTTTGGATCACTACACTTGAATTTTATACTCAAGTGACATCAATTATATTTTATACCAATGACACCAACACTGAATCTTGTCCCTAATGGTATGAAACATAACTCACCAATGTTTTGCTAATGAGGTGACATTACAAGCTACGTCCATAAGCATAATAAAAATATGTAAGAAACTAATCCCCTACTTCACTCCAACTAAAAAATAACCACCATACCACCCTTTAATATTTTATTCAAGGTTAACCATTTATTTCAAATTAAAAAAATCTTAATCCTGAATCAAACAAACCTGACTAGCTCACCTCTTAGTCCAGACTCAATTTCATTAAATATCTTATGAAATGGCCATGAGAAAAATACTTCCAAAAGGTAAAAATTATTATTATAAGTTATTATACAATATTTTAGCTATAATATACCACTAATAACCTACAAAAATAACCTACAATAATTTAAACATTAAATAAACTTAGCATTCCAAATGGGTTTAATGCTGAAAATTATACCGCCAAGCAATTTTTGAATAAAATAGGCTCATAAATAGGGTCACTAAAAATATTAAAGACATAAAAAAGTACTAAATAAAATTTATTATGTAAATTTTAAAGGTAATATGAATCATTATATAACTTTGGTTTCTCTTTGGGACTCCTCTAGCTAATTTTGGCAACTCAATTTTGAATCAACTTCATAGGATGAAAAGGGACAATATGTGAACAAAATTGCCAATTACCTCCAGAATTAGATCTGCCAAAAATCATCAAAATGGGGTAGAAAAATAATTATTATATATTATGATTCACATAATATAAATATTGGGCTTACAATTTTCTATTTCAAAAAAACTCAATTTTGGGTGGTAATTTAGAGCCTATCTCTGAACCGATTTGGTTGATGTTAAAATAGAGAAAATTATAATGTAATATTGCATGGAATCTCATAAAAAATCCTAAAATTTCCCAACCATCCACCAAATGATCTTAGAGGATGATATATCTATCTATGTACTTCACAAGATAGAAATTAAATCTCAAATACATTTACATTCCAACAACAAGATTTCAAAGGATACCTAATGACTTGCCAAGGACACCTACTCAAAAGTGTTTCTACAATGGTTAAGGTAACAGAGTCATAACATTCACATCAAGACACCCATAATATCATGAATTATAATATATTAACTTTTCTCTTTAGTTTCAACTATATAGGCCAAATCTAATACTAATTATTTAGATATTTTACACATTAAGATTAATCCATAATTTCACAATACGAAAGTGAACTATACTAACTTATATCTCAAGTCTATGATTACCAATGTTTTTTCCCATATAATTTTGTCAACACTATTTTACTATTCAATTGTATCTTCTTAACACTAATGTTATCATCAAATAATGAATCTTAGATACTACAACATTTGTTTATCCAAATGATTACTACTTACCACCTAAATAATATTTAGTTGACCTACTCAATAAGGTTTTCAACTCCTAAATAGAATAGCTTCCAAATCACTACTAGAAATAGCTCTATTATTCAAGCACTAGTCTACATCTAGTGAAAATGAATTAATTGTTATAAACAAATTATTGTCAACTTAGATTAAGGAATATCATTGTACATTGATATTATTGAATATTATAACAACCATTATGGTGATCAAGAATTTAAGTTCCAACATGGATATTTTTGTTAGTAATAAAGACAATCTTGAAGAAACTAATTTTACAAATGTCCCAATTAGACAAAATCCATGTAATTATCTTCAGTTCAAAAGCATAGATAAAATAAAATTCAAGATTCTACAAATTTCAACATAAAATGCATAACATCTATATACTTTATCTACCACTAGTAATTATTTCTCCTTCACTAAGACATAGGCCATGATGGTTTAACTTATATTGAGAAAGAAAAAAATTCCTCACAAAATCTTTTTTTTCTTTTTAAAAGTCATAAACAAGTAAACAATGAAAAACAACATTCATCCTAATAATGAAAAAATATATACATATTTTTTAAACATGTAAATAGAAAAAAAATAGGTAGAATCCACCCAAAAATAGAATGAAAAGATATTTAATAATGAAAAACACTTAATAACACATCTAACCTCTCGTGAGGCTAGCTTCACCATATTATTAAATATGGCACAAATACCAATCATACATTCAACCAAATTAGAGCAATTAATTTTCAAGATATCCTTATTTATTCATATGCATTAATTTTAGCATATGGGGGGAACGGACAACTCAACATTTTAAACACATCTCACTTCAATTTTAATCTCTACAATTTTCACATATTCATGTTTGTATCTTCAACAAAAGAGCCTCAATCAAATCTTTTGAAATTACACACACACACAAACACACACGTGTGTGTACGTGTGTGTGTGTGTGTGTGTGTGCGCCCGCGCGCGTGCGTGCGTGTGCGTGTGTGTGTGAGTGTGTGTGCGTGTGTGTGCGTGTGTGTGTGTGCGTGTGTGTGTGCGTGTGTGTGTGTGTGTGTGTGTGTGTGTGTGTGTGTGTGTGTGTGTGTGTGTGTGTGTGTGTGTGTGTGTGTGTGTGTGTGTGTGTGTGTGTGTGTGTGTGTGTGTGTGTGTGTGTGTGTGTGTGTGTGTGTGTTTGTGTAAAAATATATGCATTTGATAAAATTAGAAATGACCCAAGTATAAAACTATCTCATAATAGACCTTTTAACCTTTATCTATATATAGTATCTATTTATGAGTTCCTAGATAAGATATTATCATTTTTTTTAAATGATATAAACATTTATAATTAAGTTCAAATAAATATAATATAAAATATCCAATCTAAAATACAAAAATATTAAATATATAGCATACAATCTCATTGATATATATAATATATATTATATATAAATTATAATCTATAAAATATATATTAACAAACATAAAATAAAATACATTTTATAAAATATAAAAAATATATAATAATTTGTTAAACTAAATTCCTTTTTACTTACTGATTTGATATAAATATATTTTCTTTTAAAAAAAAGGAAAACCCTAGCTGCCATGGCCAACTCTCAGTGGCTAGGCTATGTGGCCTAATCATGGCCACAGCTATCAGCCATGGTGACCAAGCCTTAGGGGATAGGTTGGTTTGACTAATCTGACCCCTTCTCCCTCCCTACCATGGGAGGGGGGTAGGGGTCAGCTCAACTGTGCCCACCACCCCTTCTTCATATAATTTATAATTTGTTTTCTAATTTTTTTAAACTTTGATTTCATTTTATTTTTTAATTTAATTTATTTGAATAAATAAATATATATCAGTGGCTATCAAACTAATTTTTAAAACAAAAAAATATACACAATATGTGTGTGTGTAAATATCTATAAATATACAGATATATTTATTTCAATAAACATGTACATGTAAATTAATAGTTGAAATTGGTGGCTCTCTGAGGATCCTTTCCTTTAGGATCCTTGAGGAAGAGGATCAACATACAAGAAGGAAAGTATAAATAATGAGTATATACTTCATTATCTAAACTATGTCCAACTAACATCCTAAATTGAGGGTTTTAAAATAAATTTAGGATACAAAACAACCAAACATGGTATCTAAAACCTCAACCAGTCCATGAAATAGATCTGAGCAAAAACTTGATGACCCAACAAACATATCACCTGATTGAATAACCTAAAAGAAGTTATCATTTATTATTTGCCCCATTTATAAATCTGATAAAAAGAATAGTTAAATATATGAGGGAATATTTACTTGCCTACATAATATTGTATATGTTTATTTTAGCTAATCTCCATTCACATGCTTTCTTTTTCTTTCCTTTGTTGGCTCCCCTAGAAACAACAACATCAATGGAGGCAAGAACTTGGAGGATAAATGAAACTCCAAAACCCTAAATTGGTTTTAACCAAGCTTGCATAAAGATTTGTTTGTCATTTTTAATTTTCTATATATATATATATATATATATATATATATATATATATATAAACCCTAACTACTCCCACTCTCTCACACTGCCACATGTTTGGTCACCCACTAAATAGGTCTAATTATGACCTCAGTTGCTTTAGGCTCTACTAGTCCAATTTATTATTACAATAAATAATTTTAATTAATGAAACATGTTACCATTAAATATTTAATTTATCATCCATTAGATGATAAAATATAATATTTTATTTCTAAAACATCTTAATAAATTTTACTTATTTATTTACTTATTATGAACCCTAGTAAATTGTTAATTATTTATGATAACTAGTTAAATAGTTATGATCATTAGTTATTTGGTCTCATTTTCCATTTGCTTATAGGACCTAAACATCTCTCCTCTATTTATTTAAACAACACACAAGCATAGAGAATCTCACTTACAA
>JARHVA010004818.1:1190000-1192500 GCA_037957365.1 Torreya grandis | reverse complement strand
TTATCCCAACTAACTAGTGTTTTATATCTCCTACCATGTAATGCCTTGAAAGGAGCCATTTTAATAATTGATTTTTTTGAGTTGTTGTAATAACACTAAAAAAAAGTAAGTATTCTTCCCACTTGTATTTATGGTCCATGCAATATGTTCTCAACAAATCCTCCAAGATCTAATTTATCCTTTCTATTTCTCATCCATTTTTGGATGGTAAGTTGTACTAAAATTTGGTTGAGTTTCTAATGCTAAATTTAAAGTTTGTCAAAATCTAGAAGTCATTTTAGGGTCCCTATCTGAAATAATTTTTCAAGGAAACCCATGAAATCTTTAAATCTCCTTCACAAACATCTTATCAAGCATAGGTGAATCATCAATTATATTACTAGGAATAAAATTTTATATCTAGGTTAATTTATCCAATATCAAATGTGGGTATATGATCCAAGCAACATTTCAGGCGATGGTTCTACTCCAATTGGTGGTAGAACTTTTGGGAGCCATAACTTTTGTACCATAGCTCTATTTAACTCCTTGTTTGAACGATTGGAAATATAAGAATGAGGGGAATGTCATGAGAGGTCATAGAGCTCTACTATATGATTTTTTACCCCCTAAAATCAAATTTAAGTGACCCAAATTTCACTTTTAGTAGTGCAATCTAAAAATAGTAATTCTTCAAATTCTGTATTATTATGATTCATGGAAGTCAAACCACTTAATCTCCATTGATGTTGGTGACCTTACACATCCTCCTACTACCTTAAAAATGTGTATAAATGAAGATGTAACTTGAAAAGGAAATCATAAATCTCTTCCTAGAGATAGGCTTATGTTGTATCTGTAATTTTGAGCAATAAAACATCTCTTCTCATAGATAGCATTATGACAATTATGTTGTCATTATTTCTTGAATTATCTTTCAACCAGAGATTCTAAGTTTTGGATCAGTATAGCAACCCAATTGGATGTATGTGTTTAGCCTTGACTCACTGACATTCCAAGAATCTAAAAATTAAATCAACTACATCTTTATTTATTCTTTTATATAAATATAAAGGTTTTAACTTTGATACCAGCTTAGTTACCCCATTATGCTCTGAATATAAATCATTGTGAAATTATTTTAGTATAATATTCCCTAAATTTTCCTTATTATGCCCATACATCTTACCATTATACCTTAAAGTCCCATCATTCTCAAACTTAAAAACTTGATATCTATCATCTAGAATCCTCAACTAATGGTATTTTACATGAAGATCAAGCTTTGAAAATATTATAGCACCATAAATTTGATTAAAAATATAAATAATGTGAGGAAATGGATACATGTTCTTCATCATTACTTTATTAATCATGCAAAAGTGTATGCACAAATGAAGGGTTTCATCCTTTTTCTTGATGAAAATTATAGGTACTCACCATGGTGAAACACTTAGCTAAATCAAACCCTTGGCCAACATCTCCTAAATTTGTGACTTCAAATTAGTTATCTCTATTTTCATCATATTTTAGGGTGCCTTAGATTGCAATTCTGACTCTATAATGATATCAATAGTGAAATCAAATTCCCTTTGTAGAGGCAACCCTAATAATTCATTTGGAAAAATATCCTACAATTATTGTAGAAAGGGATAGTCTTCCAAGGTGGGTTCCTTGGATTATTCTACTTCATCCGTATTGACAAGGAATACTTGACATCAATTACATTGAGCCTTATTTTACTAAATGGTAAAAAATTTCCTGAGCTTTAATTCCCCTTGACTTCCTCAGATTTAGGTTTAGTATCCCAAATTGTTGAGAAAATCAAAATTTTAAAGGAAATAATCAACTTTGGATTTATATCTACAAATAAATTCACTCCTAGGATCACATCATATGACCATAATGGTGTTGTATAAATATCCACAACCGTGGTGAATTATGGCAACTAGATTTCAGCCTCTATGAGGCATTTGTTGACCTTAACTTTAGACTCATTCCCATATTGTACTAACCATGCATTTTCCATATAACCATCTTTCTTAGATAATTTACTCTACATTATATGAGAAATAAAGTATTTAGTAGCTCTAGTATCAATAAAAATAGTGATTAGATGAACAAAAAGAGTACATGATACTTTAATGGGAGAGGCTTAAAATTAAATTTATCAATCATCCAACACTACATAGATACACTATTGGAAGGTTCCTTAGTGTGAACAAGAGGTTATGTTATTATTATTATTCCCATCTATCTTACATTGAGGACAATACTTGGCATAATGATCTCCTCCACAAGTAAATCATCCACCTAGATGGCCCTTCCTCTCAATCTAATTTTCACCCTTAAATTATTCTCTAAAATTACCTCCTAGTCACATGTTCTCAGAAGTATTACCAACCTTGCATTTTGATTGATGAACCAATTCTTGGAATTTCCATTTTATATCTAGTTCTTCTTCTTGAAAGTGTCTTGGAACTACTAAACTTTTTATTACACTTATCTTTGACCTCTACCA
>JARHVA010004818.1:870000-1185000 GCA_037957365.1 Torreya grandis | reverse complement strand
GTTAATTATAAATCAAAAATATATTGAGGTGAAAAGGGAGAGATGAGGTTGCTTAAATGTATAAGGTGATACACCAAGACTAGAAAGATCACATCTATAGGATTTGAAGAACACACTAAAACTACAAAAAATGAGATAACATTACATAATATCAAAAATGGACACTTCACTTACATAATTAATTCATATGAAGGTGTAGGACATAGTAAAGCACTAAAAGGGATAATAAATGATCCACAAATAGTGCCTTTATAGACTTTAATGCACACATCATATGACCTACAAGAGAGATACAATTTTTTCCTAGAGGTGTGAACGGAGGTACGGTGATGATAGAGGTGAGAATTACCCAAAGAATCATGAAGGAATTCTAACTCAATTCTCATTAGTTGTAAGGTTCAAGCAATAAAGGGCTTGTGGAGGGCAAATATTGGTAGCATTAATGTGCCTAGAAATATCAACCATTTTAAAATGTAAGACATAGGATTTTATAGGCAATGGGAATCCCATAGGTCATTGATTATAATCACAAATGTAGATAACAAAGTTAAATAAATATTAGAATGTGAGACACATAATTCATCTATAAATTAGAGAGGGATGGCCAAAGTTAATTTAGACCCAGATTTCATCCTTAAGGCATGGTGATGATTTCTTCAAACTTGAACATATTAGCTCAAAACACTCTTTCATTAGTTGATTAGAATATAATATTTAATTAATAAATGACCATAGCTCAATTTTTAGCCTTCCATGTAGAGTCATGTGGTTGTATAAATCTTGTATTTACTTGCCTTCAAAAAATTGGGCATGATTCCATTATTTCTAATTTTAATATTGTTATTCACATACTTCCACACCCTGATTATCATTAAGACACTCCTATATCCCATATTATTTGGACATGATCTCATTTTTCTATCCACATTTACATTAAATTCTATAAATTCATGCTCAAGTCAATTCAATGTGTCAACTGCAACATTCTCCAATTTGTCTCTCATCTCAAAATTTTGTGATCATTATACCACCATAATTATATTTTACATATCTTATTTTTGATGGTCTTGATGTCCATATGTCTCATAAAATTTAATTTATTATACTACTGAATTAATCACTACCACTTGTATTCATTTTGGCAATCTTTTGCTTTTCCTTTTCTATGTTATTGGATTTGCTCCTATAGGTTCTAATTTCACCACTTGGTATCTCATTAACATCCATGGGATTTAGATTTTTAGTTTAATTTTATCAAATTCATAGCCATTTGACCTATATATGCCACATGGATTTCCTTCAAGGCATCAAAATCATTAGGGAATTTAATTTTGGATTAAATATTTTATTCCCCCAAGATTCTAATTTTTTTTACTTTGAATACCTCTATGTTTATACACTTATGAAGTCTTTAAAAGACTTAGAAACCTTTCTAAATATTTCACCTTTGGGTTCCTTGATCTTCTATGTAACTTTCACAAAGTCTTCAAAACTATTATAGACTACATCCATATAAAACCTCTAACTCATTTATGTTGAAGAGTGTGAATTCAAACTTTTGAGAATACGATAAGTCTTTTTTAACCTTTTGACTTAGCCCTTTTTTTCCAAACTTTGACCTAAACTTTTGAGAAGCCTTCCTTGTTAATCCTAAAGCTTTGAGCTGAATTTAGATGCTACTCTATGCTGAAAAAAAATGGTCAACACATCCAATAATAAAATATCCTAAAGCTTCCACACAATAATAACTTTATTCAAAGATAAAGACCTCTACCAAATACAAAACATAGACATAAAAACTAAATAATGTACCTTAGGGGTTATTTTCCCCCGATTACCCTTTTATGTTTTAGCTTCAAAGCATGTCATAATAAAATTTACTTATATTTTATATTGTCATCAAGAGGGTAATTCCATCAAGAATATTTGAGCTCAAACAGTAAGATAATTAATCTTATCGACCCAAAGTAGTCAAAATTTCAAACAAAGAATACATAGGTAACCAATTAGGATAATCAAATGTCATAATTTGATATAGATTATATTTATAAGTTTAACACATTAAAACAACCAATTTAGATAAATTTATAAGAGTTACATGATCAATCAACTACATATATAATTAATGAACCATATTGACACATTATGTTTTCTAGTAAGCTTAAAATAGTAAGGAATAATAACAATCAACATACAAGTGCAATTATGAAATCAAGGCAACCAAGGTTTAGAAGATTAAATGCGAACATCATAGGTTTCATTCCAATCATAAAATAATGTTGTGTGCACAAGTCCATTTCATTTATCTCTCAATCCCCATTGTAGATATATATTCCCCCATATCTAATTATACTCTCCCTTTACATTGTTAGTGAGGGCACAAATATCATGTGGTCAACTCATCAAGTAAACTTGTTATTAGCCTGTATCATGATAATAATAAGTATATAACCATAACAACTAATAAATGTAATAAATATGTAAAAATCATGATCATAATCATAATTTAATAGCTATAAAAATTAATATATCTTAACCAAAAAATATTTACAAATCCAACTCAAAATAAACATCAAATCTTTAATGCTTCAAATATCCATAGGGAAAAACTAGATGTAATAGCCTTTTAAATAACTTGTACTTGCATGAGGGCAAAAATCTTATTTTTCTTTGCTAAATGATCATTCTGATGTGTAATCATGTTATGTTCAACAATAAATTTATATATATATACCTACTCATTAGTAGGTAAATAAATTGAAATATGACCATGTTCATTAATAGATGTAAAAAATGATTTTGGAGTATACATCTTTGAATACAAATCCTTATCCTAAATAGTATTATAGATTAACTCTTTACAAATATGTTCAATAATTGTACTAACCAACTACTATGGCATATGATTAAGTAACATAGGTTCCATGGGATATTTGTATTGGATGCTTGAAATTTTAACCACTTGATTATCATGAATATACTCCAGACACTCAGGAACCATACAATGAACTACTCTAGTTTTCTATAACCCAAGTCTTCCCAATAGCATATCAAAGACACCTATTTTTAGCAACACAAAGAAAGAAGTTGGAAAAATGAGATGCCCCACTTTCAAAGTCAAAATAATGTTTCCAAGAGTGTCTTGTGTATGGCCATTAAATGCCTTCATAACTCTAGATGTATGTTTTATACCCTTTTTTATATATCCAAGAGAATGTATAAGTGTTACAGTGCACACATTTTCACTTGATCCACTATCTATCAGAAAACTATAGATGTGTTTCATGCCAATATATATACTATAATGAATAATTCATGTTTATCAAAATCATCATCTATAATTTTAGAATCATCAAATGTAATATATGGGTGATATGATAGATTTATTATAATTGTACCAATAATGCTATCAAGTGGATGATCATATGAATATGGATGATGATGAGCATTATATGCATAATGTACTTCATAATTTATTTTTTTATCTTTTTCCTCATGATTTGGATAAGGATCTTGATACATTTTTAGCTTTCTAATTTCATTTACTTATGTCTTAGCCTCTTAAATAGGTGTACCAATGTCAATAATATTCTAATCAGTGAGATCCTACATTTTATGCTTAAGCTTCATACATATATTATTATAATGGCCCATATATCTATGATAGTCAAAAAATGCATTCCCATCATCCCATCACAATATATATGTGGAGGTATATATAGATCTATTTCAAATGGTGGAGGAAATGTAATAACATGAAATTATATATTATTTTATAGTAGCACATGAGGAGGTGAAGGTATCCTTAATAATTACCTCCTTGGTGAAGGTTACAGTTGAATCTTAGGTGGTGGTTGTGATATATCATTTAATATAATTGTAGTCTCATTTTTTACATCATTGGCTTTGCTCTTATAATCATGCTTGATTTGAAATTTTATAGTATATGTAGAAATAACAAGAGCTATACTTGATATTGTTTAATGTAATCAGTTTGAACTCATGTTCCTTAATTGTATGAAATTACTCTTCAAATGATTTAAACTTATCAAACATGATAGACTCTTGAAGAGGAATAAAAAATATTTGAGCAAAAGTATCTTAAAGCTCATTATCATCCATTTGATTTGAAATTTTTTCAAGAATAATATTTCATCTTAAAACATAATCACCAAGTATATCAATTTGACCTTGTTTAATCTTTGAAATTTGAGTATAGTATAACTTCTCACCAATATTAATAGAAAAATGTGGGAAAAATGATTTTCTAAGGGATTAAAAGTTGTAATCGATTGGAGAGGAAGATCATAGAACCACATAAGATAATAATCCTTAATGATTCTTAAAAAGAGCTTAGTTAATAATCAATCATTAAGTGCATAATCTAGACAAGCTACATGGAAAGCCTGTAAATGTAGTTCATGATAGCATTTACCTTCATAAAGAGGAAGATTGGGAGCCACAAATCCAATTGGGAGAGGTAAGATGTAATTTGAAGAGAAAAAGGGTTATTTTTACATCCTATTCAAACCTTAAGAAACAACATTATTTTTTTTAAACATTTGACTAATAATAATTAGAGTTATGGTTTACATGGAATAGACAGATATATATTGCTATGTTTGTTATGTAATACTATTATATTTTATGTTTTTCATCTTCAATTTTAGAGTGTATATTTTCTATAAAATTTATGATGGTAGTCTAATTTTACATCATTATAATAAAAAATATAGTGGTATTTATGTTGTTTATTTATCAGTTATTTTTCAAGCATTATTGATGTAGTGGACTAGCTATATTATTTTGTTTGAGGTGGATGTAGGTCATTTTATACCTTTGGTGAGTATTACATAGGTATATAATCATAAGGGAGAGGGTGTTAAATCATGAATGTTAGAATTACATTAGAGATTATTAGGCATTACTTCACATATATATAATTGATTACCTAGATTAATATTTAGTTTCCATTTGGTGTCATAAATGCATGCAGTTATCTTGGTTGATGTTATTTGATTTTATGGTTATCTAATGACAATTTTGTTTTTACTATGTGACTTTGTGCTTAAATCAATTTCGATGCCACAAGGTGAATTTTCACAACTCTTTATATCTTGGGACTTATCCAAAGGGGCTTTTATCACTTAGCCAATTTTTAAAAAGGTTGCCTGATGCCACATGTTGATCTCTCTATGGTCCTAGATGTGTTTGAGAGTTTTTCAAAGATTTAGATGGTTTTCTATGAAGTATGTCTGGTAGGTATCCATGTCAATAGAGATCTGAGTTAGCAGGTGAGTGTGATGATGCCACAATGTGAAATCCTACTACCCCACTCCCCTAAAGATTTTGTTTCAACCCAAAACTATGTTATATCCCCAAGAAAGTAGGTGAGCAAAATGGTACCATAGAAACAATCTTGATATTGTGTAGCCCCAAGGTAGCCTGAGCAACTAGTATAGTATGTTAGGGTAGAAATTGAACAAGATGTTACCACATGGTGAAATATTTTTTCCCCTTAGAATGAATAGTCATCATGCACTTGAGGCCTCAACCTAGTAGCATATATTAGAAGAGGAGCTATGTGGAAAGGGCCTATGTTTTCATCTTGGGATCTATGGTTGTGCTAAAATTTATTAAAATTATCTAATTATTGGAGGCCCAAAGGGAAGTTTGATACTTTGAATATTTTTCCCTTCCCAAGATTTCCTAGACATTTATATGGTTGTCAAAACTTTCTTGATCTTAATCTAGTCAAATTGTGACACAATAATTTTTTGGGGAGTCTCAGCTTAAATATAAGTTTATACTTAGTTTTTTATGAGTTCTTGGCATTAGTCTCCTAGATCTAGTTTCCTATGGTGTCAAAATGATTAGAATTGTTTAAAATTTGAGAACTAATTATTGAGAGCCATGTGGACTTTATTAGTCCCATATTGAAACTCCCACTGACAAAGCGATTAGAGGTGGTAGATTGAGAACCAATCAAATGTTGCCATGCATCTTGACTGTTAGATGTGCTAGTCTCTTAGTCCTAATAAAGATTTTAAATCTTGGGAGATCTTGACATAACTAAAAAAATTCATATCAACCAAAGGTAGAGTGGTCAATCTCTCATCCCTAATAGATATGTCATATTTTATGAGAGCTTGACTGAGTGAAAAACCACCACATGTCCCAAATGTTAGATGTGTTGTATCTTATAGTTGACAAAGATGTTAGGGCCTAAGAGATAATAATGTAACTAAGAAGTACCACACATCATTTTTTAAATCCTAGGAGAGTCTGATGTATATTATATCACCAAATGGAAAACCTTTACACATTCACAGGTGGATCCCTCAAGATTCTAAAAAGGTCAGAATGAAGCATAGGTGGAGTTAGAATGACTATTAAATGGATGTTTTGCATCCATAGTTAGCACTTCACCCTCCCAAAGTGTATAATAGTAGAGCACTAGACTATCCTAGGTGTTGACCCACATAGTAAAAACCATTAAATAGAGGACACATGGCATATAAAGGTAGATGTCTGGGAAGCTTTACAAAGAAATTACATGGATGATGTTAGGCCTATCATAATTAAAGATTTGAACAACTAAGAGGTGACATGTATACTTAGTGTGATGAAATTAATGGAGCATATGTTGGTTTTGCATCCAGTAAGATATGATCCTAAATGTTATGACAAATTTTACCGTCAAAACTGTCTAAAGTTAAGATTCAACTACACATTCAATTTGGTTCATATAATCAAGTTACAAATCAATTTATCACCAAGAAATGATCAAAATGTGGTGGAATTAAATGAAGTTTGAGTAACATTAATAACCAAACATGTAATGTGCATTAGGATAAATCACTGATAACATAAGATAAATATATGCCATAAAGATGAGTGGCTCTAATTTTATAGGACATAGGTAGCTAATTATCCATATACAATATCAATTGACTTCCCTTAAAAGCATTCATTCTTAATTTGATCAAGAATTGTCACCAATATTTTTGTAATGAAATTTAGTGGGATTCATTCCCAATGGATCTCAAGTGGGCCTATTAGAGATCTTGAATCACCTTCTAAACCATGTTCCTCCAATCACATTGATGAATGATGAAACTTCCCCATGGGTGGGTGAAATTAAATTTGAAATTCATTTTGAAATCTTCAAGCCTACATGTCTATATAATATTGACTCTTCAAAGTAATAAAGGTTGGTCCTTTTAGGATTGCATAAGTTATGTTTATTCTAGGCTCCATAAGAATATAGTAGTTAGTGGACCCAACATGCTTAGATTCTCTATAGTTAGTAGACCAAGAATTTTTTATGATTTCCTAGTGTAGTGTTTTTCTTATTATTGTGAGAATTAAATCTATAGCTAAACCAATATTGTAAATCTTACCATTATTAATTAATAAGAAACATATTGATATTTAGTTTGTTATGTAGTTAAATATTCATCTCCTATGCATTTTTATGGTGCTTATGTTCCTTTTTGCTCATATAAACTCCTCTCGAGACTCTCACACTCTCCTTTAGCTAGAGTTGTGTTAGGTATAGCTTATCTAAGAACTAATTTATTGATATTTGATCATCCAAACACTTCAACTTCATCTCTATTGTAATAGGATCTTTTTTCTCCTTTCCCTTGCCCTTTTCTCTTTTTGCTCTTTTTTTATGCAAATGTTAGTTTATGATTAATAGAAATATGTATTTAATGTTTAATCATGATTATTGATTTTAATCCATAACCATATAGTAATTATTTATTATATTAGTGGTGGATCAATTGATTCTTAGAGTGTTTACATCTAAATCCATGATCTAGAGCTAGTTTCACATGCCATGGCCCCTTACATGGAATAGTTCACATCAGCCAGCTAAGTGAAGATCAGTATACCAAGACTAGGTACATTTAAACATTGGAAATGTATTTATTCACTAGAACTCCCTCATTTTAGGAGAGGTGAGGGATTAACAACCCTTGACAAATTCTTGGATTCATGTTAAAATGCACATCAGCATGTTTTAGCACTAAAAGGAGGGCCTGATCTAAAATTGAATTTCCTTTCTTGAAAATTTAAAGTCTAAAACACTTTTTTGTGTTTTTATATCTAGTCTCATGGCCTTAACATGGCTAAATGGGTGTATTTTCCAAATAAATATCCTAGGACCTATTTGTGACTTATCTAAGAATATCAGTTCATTTTACCCAAAATACATGCATTGTAGGATTTTGACAACAAAATAACACATTCAAGTGTTCAATGATTCCATCATTAGAACTTTTATCTAGCATGAATATATGGCTTGTCACTTATTTCCTTATTCTTTTGATAAGTATGCATACGGTTGGTATGTTTGACTACCACATGGATGTATAACCACATGGGTTGCTTTTAAAAGTATGTTCCTAAGTCACTTTGGAGATGCCATTGATATTATTACCCTATACCACATGTTTTTTTACATCTTGTAGAGAACCCAATGAATATATAGATGCTTTCAGCTAATGTTTGCATCCACTGTATATGGGTTTGAAAGACCCTTTCTTACAAACTAAAGTAGTAGCCATAGAAGTCTACCTCTAAATGTTATTTCCCCTCAATACTATGTTTTTTATAAGGACTCTTTTATCTCTCACATAATTCATACTAACTTATCAAACATATTGCACCATTTAATAACAAGCCATGTCTCATTATTAGATTATTGATTTTTCCTACACATTGATATAATCAAATGTTCATCCATAAAATCCTTCAATATTTTTTCTTGTGAGTCATCCCATCAGCCATGTTGTGTCTTATAATGAGACATTACCCCTAAAATTACCCTAGATGTTCCATCAAATGAACTCCATTATAGGGAATGAAGATCATGCTTATTCCATTAATACATATAATTCTATTAGTTTAGTATGCAATCAGTAGAATGTTTTTACTAATTTTAGTAGTCAGGTGTCTTTTAATACTTATACTAATTATCTACCATTCATTTTAGGGATTTACTAACATAAAATTTATGGGATAATCTGTAAGGATAGTGATTTTGATTCTGATGATGAGGAAACATCTGCTCTATTGAGTGACCTAGTAGTACATGATCAAATCAAAGATAAGTTACCTACTCAGGAGAGTGAATCACAAGTCATTTATAATCAGCTTGAAGATTAACTTGATGAGTTAGAACCACTAAATGAGTAATATTCATGTTATTCATATGAATCATTCTTATCCTATATTTATCCCTCTCTAATGGAAGAGATGATTCATGATTGTAAAAAACTCAATCATAGTAGTCTCTTAACTAGCACATCATTAGAGATGAGAAATATTGAAGAATAAGCCAAAGATGAAGTAAGTTTCCCACATGAAATAAGTGGATTATAGGGACTCAAAATGAAACAAATCCCATTTCTATACAACACTTGTATTTGAACCAACTAGAATCAGCCTAAAATGTATAGTCATAGAGGAATGAGGTATGCCAACACAAAATAATGTTGAAAGTGCACATCTTTAGTTTATTCTCTTACATACCTCAGCCATGGATGATAAGGCTAGGATATCATTGATATGGTAGGAACCATTCTCATGCCTCCTTGGAAGTAAATATGAATTAGATGTTATGCAAGCATCCATTTACATCAACAAGTAGCCACTAAGTGACTCATCTACTGGATGCCATCATGAACAAGCCAATTTTAGGTTAGATCTTACAATCAGTTTGGTATGTATAGATACCTATCCATATACATCATTTAAATATAATGTATGGGTTGAGGTATTTTCTAAACCATATCCCTTATGATTTTTGCAATATAGGTGCAAACATAATGCATAATTATACATCCTTAGTTTTTTTAAATGGCATGAATTAAACATTGACAAATATTTATGGGATAGTGGTTAACACCATAGAGGGACATAGAGGAAAAAATAGGTGTGACCTATATCCTTCTTAAAATCCTATAATATAGGTGTCTAACTAAATTTATACATGCTCTTGACTAAAAGGAACTCTATTAATAATTTATTTTTCCTTCCCTATTTTCTTTTATTTTTCTTTCCTTCTTGTCCCTTATTGTTAGTATATGTTTGATTTGGTTTGTCTCCCTATTTTAATTATTGGGTTTATCCCTACTATTTTCTTCTTTGTGGTCCCCTTGTTAATCAAATAAATTAAATGAATGATTGTTGCAAGAGTAACATGTGTGGCTCTCAAAGAGCCTAATTATAATGTTGCTTGAAGATTTTGTGTGAAGCTATTGTTATTGTTTTGTTCATTTATAGAATTATAAATTTCAATTAGTCATAACATAACCTATAGATTTATAACATCTATTTTCTTGTTTGAAGCCATCTAATGCACTTAAAGAAATATCTAAAGAAAAATGCAACATTGCTTCAATTCTAGTTTATATTGAGTTGTCGTGAACTTGCTAATTTCCTTTTACCTACAGCTTGGTCCCCAACACTCTATAGATAAATTCAAAAATATACTTTCAAAATAATTGAGATAAAAACATAAAATCTAAAATTATCCTTGAAAGGGTGATCTTAACAGCCTATACCACAAGATTTATGGCCTAGTTGGTAGTAGAAAGGCCTTTGAAAGGGACAAGAGGTATCTCTATCAATACTATAAAAACCTAGATAGAAGCATATAAATTCCCACACCACTTCCCCCACCCCTAAAATAAATTTTTAAATATGTTTCCTTTAGTATTTTTAGCCTTATACAAATTTGAATAACCACGTGTGAATGCAAATGAATTGAATAAATTAATTAATCACACACATATGGGTTTAGCAATGTTATGGCTTATTATGTCACGTATTCCACTAGAATTTAGTGCCTTTGAATTCTAATTTTTTCTAAGTGATAGATTGTAGCTAATGTTTTTTTCTTCTTGTGAAATAAGAGACTTGGGATTCTTGAAATATTTAGGAGTATTTCTTAGTAAGTGTCACCATTTGTTATTTCCTACATAACATGCCCCATTTTAAATCTAAAAATGGGGACCATCAATTTTATTTGGAGTATGATCTTATGCCTATCAATAATTCATTACGGTTGTTGGTTTAAATTTACCTTCCTAGGAGTCCATTATGTTAGATGTGAATATTTGAAATATGAATATGCTTAATCACTTTAGCTAAGTTTTAATAGTCATTTGTTCATCATAAGTGATTAATCTAATTCACCACTTAGGGTTGATTTAATTTAAATATATGAATTTTCATAATTCTACTAAGTCTTAGTCTATTTGTTTTCTTATTTTTTGAGACATATTTTACAACTTCCTTTTAATCTATTTTGCCTTAGGTTTATGCAAATTATCTAATTGTTTCAGAGTTTTCTACTACTTTTCCTTAGGAATTTTAGTTTATTTTGGCTTCAATTCAATCTAAATCAACTATAAGTTTCCTTTGGTACATATTTTACCTTAGTTAATTTCATTAAAATGGACAAAATTTTCATTAAAATGGCTTTATTTTGTTAAGTTTTCATGCATCTTTGTTATATTTCAAAATATGTGTCCATTTACTTTTCAAATCAAAGTTTGTTGACTCAAATTATTTTCCTTTTTCCAAAAAGTGCTTAAATTCATCCCAGCACCATGTTGGGTGAATATTTTGTCAATCGGCATATTGATAAACAAAATAGGTCTGATCAACCACAGCAGGAAGATTGGTCGGCCAAATGTGTAGGTTTAACACATCAAAAGGGGACTAATCTCTCCTCTCATCAAGGAGAGGTTCCCTGTAGATATGCAAGAGTTATATACTATATATATAACACTCAACACTCAAGGGTAGGATAAACCATCCATCTCTCTTTTTTCAGAGATGATGTGCACAAATCAAAGGAGAAATCCTGATGAAATGACAGAAGACACTCCTCTTCTTTCAGGAGTGTAGTTCAGTAGACAAAAGGAATCTTTTTGGTAGTGACAAATAATTGTAATAGGGTGCAGTGACACGACAAGATGAAATGAGGCACAAAGTCTCCACCTCAACTGCCAAAGAGTGAAATATGAAGAACAATGAGGGCACAAAGTCATCCCAAGGTTCTTTACATAGAAATAGAAAATAAACACACACTGAAGACAATTATGATAGCATAAAGTCTGAAAGTAACTGGCTTTAGGATGCCTTCTTTGTCACCTCCACTAGCTCTGCTTGTTAAATTACATAAACAAGAATACATTTAGGAAATAGACATAAGAACAATTTCCTAGAATGATACAAGCTATAACAGCACAAAGTCTAAAAGTAACCTACTTTCTAATTCAAACAAAGAAATATGATGAACAATCTGAGCTCAAAGTCTCAGTAATGCCTTTCAATTTGGGCAAAGTTTTACTTTTGGTAATAGAAAAAATCTCCTTTAAACAATAAGAGAGAGTCCAATATATAGCCCTCCAAGAAAGACTTGGGACTAGTAACACATCATGTTGCATTCAATATATTTTAAATTTTTTCAAGAAGATATGTTGGAATCAGGCGTATTTACCCATTTGCTTTTCTCAATGTAGTGAAACAGGTCACACCATTAAATGTTTGTGTCCTCCAATGTCCACTTGGCAGTCTACTTCTAGAAACATATTTCATGCATGGATATTTCTAGTCTTCTTCATCATTCCTCCTTTTTTGGCTATTGAATTGGGTCCTTGATTCAATTAGATCCCGCTCTTTGGTCACTTTTTTCTGATCTTAACAATTGACACGTGGCATGTTCCACTACAAAATAGATCAGGACACTTGGAAATATCCACGGGACTCTAAGAGATGCTTATTGAAAGAAGATTTGAAGCTTATAAGAAAATCAAGATGTAGATACAGACACTTGTCATGCTCCATGGAGTTATAACAGGATACGTGGCATATTTTGAATGTCTTTTGAGAATCCCACGGAGGATGACACTTGGTGTGTTCCACTCACTTTGGTAGCTTATTGGGGGCCCACCACAGTCCTTACTTAATAAAGAGACCAAAGGAAGAAACTATGGATGTTAACACATGGTAGCTTTCGCTGATCTTTAGCTTCCCTTTTGAAACATTCTAGACTCATTTTAGATTCAGGCAAATGATGCCATGTGGCACATTCTACTACTAGAAATTGTGTCTCAACAGACGACACATGGTGGCTTCCACTACACTTTGTAAGGGACACGTGGCGTGTTCCATTGCAACTTGAGAAGGCACACATGGCATATTTTTGGGCTTTTATTTTTTTAGTGGGTTTTCTATTTCAGGGGACTTTTCCTTTAGATAAAAAGTTTGAAGGAAATCTTCCTTCGCTTTGTTTCTATTTTCCATCAGGATTTCTTCCCAAGTGAATTCTTTCAGATAAAAAGTCTGAAGGATTTTTTCCTTAACCATTTTTTCATGGGAACTTTTCCAAAGGAATTCCCTATGTCTGCCTTTGCTCGTTACCCTCTGCAAGGGTACTTGGCTTGGTTAAATGTCCACCACAAGGGCACTTTTTTCTTTGGCTTTGCCTTAGTCAATTTTTTGTCAATCTTCAATTGATGACATATGGCAGCATCTACTGTGAAATAGATGAGGACACGTGGAAGCATTCACTTAACTTATAGAGGTTTTGGAGGCCTTTTGAGAGTCTCACAGAAGATGACACGTGGTAGATTCCAGTGAGCTTGAGAAACACTATAGAGATCAATGGGACTCATTCATATTCTCTCAGATGATGATACTTGGCATGTTGTGCTTACTTTAGCAGCTCACTGGGGGCCTAACATAGTCTCTACTCAATAATCTAAACCAAAAGAAGAAACTGTGGATGTTGACACTTGGCACAATCCATTTATCTTACAAGGGACACGTGGCAACTTCTGTAGCTCTTCAAAACAAAGTATAATGGGGCTCAATAGATGACACTTGGCAGCATCTATTGGATCCTAAGAGAAACTTAGGATAAACTTGAATTTGACATCCGTAGGGACATTACTAGTTGTTTGGCATTTCTTCCCTGTAGAGTTTGTAGTTTTGAGGCCCTAAAGTCCATAGAAACTGAATCTGTAAAAATGAACCTGCAGAGTCTGTAGATTTTTGAAAATCTTGGAGAATGAGGAAATTAAATGCTTGAAACAAATTTTGAAAAGGGAAGAAGTGATTTTGGTCTTGCAGGACCAAAATAGTTCATATGTTGTCTCAAAACATGAATGACATTTTTTGGGTACAACAACTGGCTCCAGTTTAGGGAGCTTCCATCAATTGTAAAAAGAATTGAAGGGAGTAGAATCTAGAATCTCCAGTGTCTTTATGTATGCCATTGGGCTACGGAGTCATGTTACTCAAAAATGAAAGGTGACAAAAAGAAAAACAAAAAAAATAAAATGGAAATAAAAACTATACAAATATACATATGTATAGATGAAATGAGCTGGTACTTCAAGAATTGAAGTGTTTCAGAGGTTGTCCACTGTGAGGTAGAGAAAAGAGCATGCCATCTTGATACTTTAGTAGGAAGCTATTTTCACCATTGTGCTGATGGATAATAAATGGGCCCCTCCAAAGGGATTCAAACTCTTTATGCATTCATTTTGGTTCTCTCCTTTTGTCTCACAATAGGACTTGATCTCCAACTTGGAAATAATGGTTTTTGGCCTTTTGGTCAAAGAGTTTCTTCACCAGACTTTGATAGGCAGCAATTCGGTCTACCACCATAGTTCTCTACTCATCTAGCTCAATTAGGCACATGATCCTCTTATCAAGCAGACTTTCATATGTCTGATCTTCAATTGTCTTAGCCAATTTTAATGTTGGCAATTCCAAGGTGATTGGTATCTCAGCATTGATACCATAAAGAAGTTGGAAAGGAGACATACCAATTGCCCTTTTTGGTGTGATTTTTTCTACCCATAGAGAATCATCCAATGTTTTATGCCATGTCCTTTGGTTATCATCTACTAGCTTCTTGATGATAGTCACCAGGTTCTTATTACTTGATTTAGCTTGTCCATTCCCTTGTGGAAAGTAATCAGAAGAGTGGGAAAGTTAATCCCATAGTAGAAATAGAATTGTGTAATCTCTTGGGAAGTGAAACAAGTTGCATTATTAGTAACAATCTTAGTTGGGACTCCAAACCTAGAAATGATATTCTCCTTGAGGAAATTGCACACTACTTCTAAAGTAGTATGCTTGGTTGGAATTACTTCCACCCATTTGGTAAATTAGTCAGTTTTTGTAAGGATGTAATCATGTCCAGTGCTTGAAGATGGGTTTACAACTCTAATAAAATCAATTCCCCATTATTAGAATGGTTCCTCTATGACCACTGGTTTGAGAGGTAGGGTAGCTAACTTGGGTCTTCCAACAAACTGCTGGCAAAGTTCACATTTTCTCACCCACTTATATGCATCTTGGAAAAGAGTTGGCCAATAATACCTGGCTCACAAAATTTTATGGGCAGTCACAGGAGCAAAAAAATGTCCTCCATAGGCTAGATTGTGGAAGGATTTCAAAATTTGGGTTTGCTTCTCCTTGTCCACATAGCGAAGGAACACTCCATCAAGGCTCCTCTTGTACAAGCCATTGTCCCAAAGGACAAAATTGTTAGCTTTCAACCTAATAGTCCTCTTTTATTTATAAGATAAGTGATCAAGACAATCACCATAAGTAATAAAATGAGAAATACTTGAATACAACTCATTCATAGTAGAGACAAAAAAGACTATCAGTGTGTCTTCTACCTCTGCTTCTTCATGCTCTATTTATTCTGACTTGTTATCAGCAATTAATTGGCATAGGCCTTTTCCCTACACCAACTTTTTTAGCTTGATGTCCATATCAAAATCCTAGATCTTTTCAATACAATTGCCTCTTTTCATCCCAAACTCCTATTGAGTTAATATGGACTTGACTGTGGTGTTAGGAACCAAGGCAGTAGTGTGTGAATTTAGGATATAGAAGTGGAAATGCTTGATTTCCTTCACCACTGCATAAGCATGCTTCTCCATGTTTGAGTACTTTAGCTCATGAGCTTTGAGAAGGTATCTCATGAAAGAAATGGGAGATTCCATACCTTCTTTATTTTTTTGAACCATAATTGCTATAAGTGTGTGTTTAGAAGCATAACTATATATGGTGAACTCTTTGTTGTAATCTAGACAAACTAGAGTTGGGGCATGGGCAATGGCAGTCTTGATATCCTCAAATGTTGATTTTCCTTCTTTAGTCTAGCTGAAGGTGGCCTTTCCCTTCATCATGTTTACAATGTGTCAAGTTTTCTCAGCAAACTTAGGGATGAACCTTCATAAGAAATTCACCTTTTTGAAGAAAGAGTGAACAACAGTCTTACTTGTAGGCAAAGTAAGCTCTTGGATAGACTTGACTTTGTCTGAGTCAATATTTATGCCTTCTTTGGACATAATGTGTCTGAGAAGTTTCCACTTTGTTACTCCAAAAATAGACTTCTTGGGGTTCAAGGAAATGCCATTCTAGTGGCAGTGTTCCATCACTTGTTGCAAGTGGCGTATATGATCAGAGTGGTGCTTGGAAAAGATACTCAAGTCATCAAGGTAAACTACAATGAGCTTACCCATCTCATCCTTGAAAGTAAGGTCTATTACTCTCTGAAAGGTGGTGCTAGTGTTTATCAAGCCAAAAGGCATCCTTTTATATGCAAACATGCCCCAAGGTGTGGTTAAGGTAGTCTTGTGTTGGTCTGCTTCACCAACTTCAACTTGATTATATCTTGAGAAGCCATCTAGCATTGATAACATCTCTGAACCTGTTACTATCTGAAGCACTTGATCCATGATTGGCAAAGGATAGTTATTCTTCAAAGATGATTGATTCATATTTCTAAAATCCACACAGATGTGAATTTTACCATTCTTCTTCCTTACAGGCACTATGTTTGCAATCCATGTGGAATGATGGATTGAGAAGATGATTCTAGCATTTAACATTTTTTGTATCTCAGACAAGATAGTACCTGATATCTTCAAATTGTACTATCTAGATTTTTTGCTTGTAAGGCACTGAGTCAGCCTTGAGAGGAATGTCATGGTGGATTTCATCAGGCCTAAGAGACTTCAGGTCATCATAGGAATATGCTAAGACATCCATGTATTGGCTGAGCAAAGTAGTGAACTTGAACTTCTCTTCTTGAGTGTAGCACTTCCCAATGTTCACCATCTTGGGATTTTCTTTGGTAGTCAGATTTATTTGATCAAATCCCTGAGAGGAGCTTGAATCTATTTGTTGTTGTTTGATGAATCTATCATGTTTGTCAAATAATTTCTCAAGGGAAACCAAGCCTTTGATAATTTGGTTCCCTTTGAGTTGAAATAATTCTTCATTTCCATTTGAACTTGATTCAGGGGCTGGTTCACACTTATAAGGTTCACTTCCTTCAAAATGCAGCTATTTAAAGCTATCTTTTTGTTCCAAGAAGGCAATGATTTGGTGATCATCACTGAATACTTGACAATGATTAACATTGTTAGGTACACTTGGTCTAAAGACTAGCTCAATAGTGTACTTGTCTTCTTTGAAGTCTGAGTGAGGGACTAAGAGAGTTACTGAAATAGCAAGTGCATCAACTCTATCATTAGATTCCCTAGGTATGACAGAGATGTTGAAAGCATCAAAGCTTTCAATTTAGTCCCATACTAGATTGCAGTAGTGGTGTACCCTTTCATTCTTAGTTTGGTACAGGTTCCTTACTTGACAAACCACCAGTTTAGTATCCCCTTTGGCATGAAGGAATTTCATGCCTTTGTCTTGAGTAGCTCTCAATCTAAGCAACAGAGATTCATATTCAGCTGTGTTATTATTGTTGTTGAATTGCAACTTGTAGGATGAAGGAAAAATATCTCCTTGAGGAGATATCAACATAATCCTAGCTCTTGAACTGGTAGAGGAGTAGCTGCCATCAAATTCTAGAATCCATACCTCATTAGACACTACTTTTTCTTTAAAATATTTTTCATTTGGAGGGGAAGATTCTTCCACATTTCCATTGCACTTCACCAATTCTTTTGTTGTTCCAGCTGAACTAATTTCTGGGTTGACACTTCTAAGAGATTCATTAGATGCTTCATGAAATTCATTTATAGATAGAAAGTAGTTACCCATGCCTGAAGACTCAAACAAAATTTGAGCTTCAGGGGCTGATGTTTGAGTGACAATATATTTTGACTCCTTTTTAGGAAGTAGCCTCTGCATGCTGCCTTTGACAGGGATCCTTACTTCAGACAGGTCCATGCTTAATTCTCCACCAACATCCTTGTAGAAATTTTGTCCTAGAAGAATACCATAGGATGCTGGGATGTCAGCCACCAGGACAGTCATCTTGATTCTCTTTTTTGAAAAGACCGCAAATGCAAATTGGGCGTCTTTAATTTGTCCTAGCAATGGCACTTGTTTGTTCTCCATGGAGAAGCATCTACCAAAGGTCTTAGTCAATGTGAGGCCAAAGGATTTAGCTACTTTGGTAGGCATGACATTGTCTGAAGCTCTAGAATAAATGATGCAATTACTGAGCTTGTGACCATTTATCGATAGGGAAACATAGAAAGGTTCTATTTTCCTAGGGGCAGTAGGAGGAGTAATGACAAGATTGTTTGGAATGAGCATGTTTTTTGGGGAATCATGAGTTACTTTCTTAGCCTCTTGTCATGCAGGGATGACTTTATTCTTAACACACTTAACTAACCTATCCAACTGCTCAAGATTATATTGTAAATATTCAAACTTAGTCATTTGTATTTTGGTCTTCTTGACATGATCAATTATGTCAAATGACTGAATTGGATTAGGAATAGAGGAAGGTAATTCAACCTTCTAGTTCATAATGGGGGGAGGACTGATTTTTGAAATTAAAGTTAAAGGTGAAGGTGAACTTGATGTACTTACCTTTTTGGTGATCATCAGGTCCTTTAGCTGGAAAGGCAGGGTGGTTCCTCACTTACCAATTGAAATTACAGGTTGAGAATTCTCTTCTATTTTTCCCTTATCATCTTGTTGAGTTGACTATTTCTGTGACCTGGTAAACACTACGTATGATCCATCAAATGCTTCTCCTCTACTTATGGGTTCATCTTGGTAGTTTAGGAAACCAATGTTGGAGTCATTAGCTAATTCTTTTTGGCCTTCTATAAGGAGATCAACATCATTTTCTTGACTCAATTTAGGCTAAAAAGAGAAATTTGATTTTGCTTCAAGATATCCTACTGCTGAATTGACTGGGGGTGCTTCAATGGCAAGTTTCCCCTATGGGGAAGGAAGATGATTTATCTACCCTTGATTCTTGGTAGCATTGCCCTGGTATGATTGATTTGGAAATGTCTTCCTTGGCATATCTCTATATGAAGAAGTAGAAGACATTCCTTGCACCATTTACTTTTTGAGAGCAAGTAACTTATTAGCCAACTTATGCACCATTGGATTAGTAGTGCCTGTAGATGGATATTCAAAAGATGATGAGGGTCTATTTCTATTAGGATCTCTCCTTATCTTCCCTGCCAAGATGAGATCATCTTCTACCTCAGTGGCCATATCTTGAGCTACAGCAAGGTCTATTTGACCAGCACATCTCAAAAGGAAACTTACTTTAGGTAGCTAAGAATTAATGAAGAAACATTTGAGATTATCAACTATAGGTCAAGCAATTATAGGGATCTTATTCCTTAGCTTGTCAAATTTGGCTATGAAATCCCTCATTGGTTCATGAGGTTCCTTCTTCATTTGTGTGAGTTGGGCTAGAAGGGCATGTGCATCTTTTGTAGGTTTGAATCTAGCTTCAAACTTGGATTTAAGGATGTTTCATTTAGTTATTGACCAAGCCTATAGGTGGTAGAACCAATCTGTAGTATCACCTTGTAATTTCTCTACAAATATCCTAACTGCCATGTCTTCAAATTCCATGCCTATTACACCACAGGCTATGCTGAAGGCTACAATATGTTTATCAGGGTGAACTTTCCCATCACCATAGAACTTGGGGAAATTCTTCCTTGAACTGTGTGGGAGGTCATGTAGGGGTAGAGTTAGATTAAGTGGGCTAAAAGAGTTACCCCAAAGACCTTGAATTGCCATTGTATGACTATGGAAAGGTGGAATAAGAAATCTCATAGGGGTAATTATTAGCAAAGCTTTATTAATAGTAGAAGTGGTCAATTTGTCTGGTAATGGAGACCTGACTTTAGTAGGAGCAAAGCTCTTAGTTTGTTGGAGGTGAGATGGTGAAGGAAACAGATCAAAATTACTTTATTGTACCAACTCAAATGTAGGGTGAACAATACCTTTAGCCCTTTGGCTTCATGTATAGCATGGATCTGCTAGATTGTAGGACAAAAATGAGAAAGAACTGGGTCTACTTCAGCTTGAAGCTTGAGGCTTCAAACTGTGCATTCTATCCCATTTGGCATGGAGGTGGAGGGAGATGGTAAGGCTATAATGATAATGGATAAGACACATAATGGAGTTTCCAGAGTCTATAATGGATAAGGGTAGAGGATGCTTCAATCTAAAACTTGAGGATTCCAAATGCACGTGAATCCCCAGCAGAGTCACCAAAAATTGTTGGGTGAATATTTTGTCAATCAACATACTAATAAACAAAATAAGTCTGATCAACCACAGCAAGAAGATTGGTCAACTAAATGTGTAGGTTTACCACGTCAAAAGGGGACTAATATATCCTCTCATCAAGGGGAGGTTCCCTGTAGATATGCAGGAGTTATATATATATATATATATATATATATATATATATATATATATATATATATATATATATATATATATATATATATATATATAATAACACTCAAGGGTAGGATAAACCATCCATCTCTCTTTTTTCAGAGATGACATGCACAAATCAAAGGAGAAATCCTGATGAAATGATAGAAGACACTCCTCTTCTTTTAGAAGTGTAGATCATAGACTAAAAGAATCTTTCTGGTAGTGACAAATAACTGTAATAGGGTGTAGTGACATGATAGGATGAAATGAGGCACAAAGTCTCCACCTCAACTGCCAAAGAGTGAAATACAAAGAACAATGAGGGCACAAAGTCATCCCAAGGTTCTTTACATAGAAATAGAAAATAAACACACACTGAAGACAATTATGACAGCACAAAGTCTAAAAGTAACTAGCTTTAGGACACCTTATTTGTCACCTCCACTAGCTTTACTTGTTAAATTACATAAACAAGAATACATTTAGGAAATAGACATAAGAATAATTTCTTGGAATGATACAAGATATAATAGCACAAAGTCTGAAAGTAACCTACTTTCTAATTCAAACAAAGAAATATGATGAACAATCTGAGCTCAAAGTCTCAGTAATGCCTTTTAATTTGGGCAAAGTTTTGCTTCTGGTAATAGAAAGAATATTATTCAAACAATAAGAGAGAGTCCAATATATGTCCCTCCAAAAAAGACTTGGGAGCAGTAACACATCATGTTGCATTCAATATATTTTAAATTATGTCAAGAAGATATGCTGGAATCAGGCGTATTTTCCCATTTGCTTTTCTCAATGTAGAGAAACAGGTCATGCATTGAATGTTTGTGTCCTCTAATGTCCACTTGGTGGTCTACTTCTAGAAACATATTTCATGCATGGATATTTTTGGTTTTCTTCATCATTCTTCCTTTTCTAGCTATTGAATCGGGTCCTTGATTCAATTGGATCCTACTCTTTGGTCGCTTTCCACTAATCTTAACAATTGACACGTGGCACGTTCCGCTGTAAAATAGATCAGGATACTTGGTAGTATCCACGAGACTCTAAGAGACACTTAACGAAAGAAGCTTTGAAACTTATAAGAAACTCAAGATGTGGATACAGACACTTTTCATGCTCTTTGGAGTTATAATGGGATATGTGGCATATTCTGAATGTCTTTTGGGAATCACACAGAGGATGACACTTGGCGTGCTTTACTTACTTCAATAGCTTGTTGGGGGCCTACCACAGTCCTTACTTAATAAAGAGACCAAAGGAAGAAACTATGGATGTTGACATGTGGTGGCTTCTACTGAGCTTTAGCTTCCCTTTTGAAAAATTCTAGACTCATTTTAGATTCACGTGGATGATGCCACGTGGCACATTCCACTGTTAGAAATTGTCTCAAAAGACAACATGTGGTGGCTTCTACTACACTTTGTAAGGGACACATGGCATGTTCTACTGCAACTTGAGAAGGGACACGTGGCATATTTTTGGGCTTTTATTTCCTCGGTGGGTTTTCTATTTTGGGGGAATTTTCTTTTGGACAAAAAGTCTGAAGGAAATCTTCCTTTGCTTTGTTTTTGTTTTCCATCAGGCTTTCTTCCTGGGTGACTTCTTTCAGACAAAAAGTCTGAAGGATTTTTGCCTTAACCATTTTACCACATGAACTTTTCTGAAGGAATTCCTTATGTCTACCTTTGCTTGTTGCCCTCCACAAGGGCACTTTTTTCTTTGGCTTTACCTTAGTCAATTTTATATTGATCTTCAACATATGACACATGGTAGCATCTACTGTGAAATAGGCGAGGACACATGGTAGCATCTACTTAAATTATAGAGGTTTTGGAGGCCTTTTGAGAGTCTCACAAAAGATGACACATGGTAGATTCCACTGAGCTCGAGAAACACTATAGAGATCAATGGGACTCATTCAAATTCTTTCAGATGATGACACTTGCCACACTGTGCTTACTTTAGTAGCTCACTGGGGACCTACCATAGTCTTTACTCAATAATCTAAACCAAAGGAAGAAACTGTAGATGTTGACACTTGGCATGATCCATTTATCTTACAAGGGACATGTGCAAATTCTACAGCTCTTAGAAATAAATTATAATGGGGCTCGGTAGATGACACTTGGTAGCATCTACTAGATCCTGAGAGAAACTTAGGAGAAACTTAAATTTGACGTCTGTGGGGACGTCACTGGTTGCTTGGCATTTCTTCCCCGTAGAGTCCATAGTCTTGAGGCCCTGAAGTCCATAGAAACTGAGTCTATAAAAATAAACCTGCAGAGTCCGTAGATTTTTGAAAAGCTTGGAGAATGAGGAAATTAAATGCTCAGAACAAATTTTGAAAAGGGAAGAAGCAATTTTGGTCTTGCAGGACCAAAATAGTTCAAATGTTCTCTCAAAACATGAATGACATTTTTTGGGTACAACACACCACACAATGACTTTTTATAGATCCTAACATCACAAGCCTTGTCTAAAGGGAATTTTAGGACTTGATTTTACAAAAGGTTATCTGATGCCATGCTCAATCTCCATAAAGTTTTCTCAATGGGTCTCCACATCAATAAAGATTAAAGTGATTAAGTGAGAAGGATGATGCCATGTGGTGTAATACCAATACCTCACTCTCTCAAAGATTTTCATGCAGCCTAGAATTGATGTTAGAGCCTTGGGCAAGTGGGTGATTGAAATGGTGTCATATGGCATAATCTCCTTACTTCATAGACCCAGAGTAGTCCATGTAAGTATAGCAATATGTTAGGGTAGTGGGTGAGCAATATGTTGTCATATGGTGAAATCTCACTTCACCATAGAATGAATAGTTAGCATGTACTTGAGGGCTCAACCTAGTAGAAAAAATGTGAAGAGGAGCCATGTGGTAAGGACCTATATTTTAATTTTAATGTTTATGGATAGGAAAAAATTGATTTAAATTGGCTAAGTGTTGAAGGAGGCCCAAATGGAAGTTTGATGTTTAGAATATTTTTGTCATATATTTTTTTCCTTCTCAAGATTTAATGGCCCTTCCTAGGGTTATCATAAAATTTTTAGGCCTGACTAAATCAAATTGTGATACATAACAAACTTCCTAGGGAGTCTAAATGTAGATAAAAGTTTATACTTAATTTTTTGTGATTTCTCAGCATTAGTATCCCAAATTCAATCTCTTAAGGTGCCAAAATCATCAAAATTCACTAGATTCTAAGAACCAATTAGTGAGCACCAAGTGGAATTTATCAGTCCCAGATTCAAACTCTCAACTCAACATAGTGATTAGAGGTGTTAGACTGGGAACCAATCAGAAGATTTCATATAGCCTAAATATTAGACATGTCAGTTTCCTAGTCCTTATAGAGATGTCATAGTCTAGGAGATCCTGATCTAACTAGGAAGTGATACATTGGCAAAAGTAAGATTGGTTAGTCTCTTAGCTTTGACAGAGATGTCAAATCCTAGGAAACCCTAACTAAATGGAAAGTCTTTGTGTGTTCTAGATGTCAAATGTGTTAGTCTCCCAAATCTGATAAAGATGTTAGGGATCTAGAGATTACAACACAATTGAGAAGTACCATGTAGCCTAGTTGTAAAATCCAAAGAGATCATGATGTATCATATAGAACCATATGGTAGACCCATACACATTAATAGGTGGAGCCTTCAAGATCCTAATAAGGTTAGAATGAAACATAGGTGGAGATGGAGGCAATAATCAAAGGATGTTACATGTCCCTAGATAGAACTTCACCCTCCAAATGTTTATAATAGAATAGCGTTAGACTATGACTATATGTCAACCCTTATAGCAAGATAGAGGATATGTGGTATATAATAGGACTTGTCTATAAATCTTGTTGGAAAAACCACATGGATGATGTTAGGCCTATCATAATCAAAGATCTAACCAACCAAGGGGTGCCACTTATACTCGACATGATGCATATAATGGAGTAAAAATTGGCATTATATCTAACAAGACATGAGCTTAAAACTGATTTCCTATTTGATCATCAAAACCATCTAAAGATAATATTCAACTATGCATTTAATTTGATTCATAAAATCAAGTTGAATATCAATTCCTCACCAAAAAATGATTAAAAGGTGGTGGAATTCAAATAAATTATGAGAAACATTATTAACCAAACATGGAATGTGTATTGGTATCAAGTACTAAGCACATAAGACAAATATATTCCATAAAAAAGCATGGTTCTTATTATGTAGGACATGGGTAGTTGGTTATCCCAATGCAATATTAATTACATTCCCTTACAGGTGTTCATTATTAATTTGATTAAGCATGGTCCCCAATATTTTCATAATGTAATTGAGTGGAATTAATTCCTAATGGATCTCAAGTGGGCATGTCAATATCTGAAACTGCTTGCTTAACCACATTCCTTCAATCACATTAATGATTGATATAACTACCCCATGAGTGCATGAATTTGAATTGGAACTTAATTTTTAACTATTTAGGACTAAGTCCTTATATAATATCAACTCTTCAAAGTAATAAATGCTAGTCCTTTTAGTATTGAAGAAGTTATGCTAGGGCTAGGCTCCCTTAGAATAGAGTAGTTAGTAGACCAAACATGCTTGGATTCTCCATTGTTAGTAGACCAAGCATTTTTCATGCTTTCCTAGGTTAGTATTTTCTTGATACTGTGAGAATTAAATCTATATCTAGATCTCTATTATAAATCTTACCATTGCTAATCAATAAGAAACATCTTGATATTTATTTTGATGTTTAGTCAAAGGTTCATCTCCTATGCATCATTATGGTGGTTATGTTCCTCTTTGTTCATAACAACTCCTCCCCAAACTCTCACACAATCCTTTATCTAGATTTATGCTAGGTCAAGATGATAAAAGGACTTATTTATATGATATTTACTCAACCAGATACTTCATCTTCATCTCTATGGTAGCATGGCCTTTTCTTCTCTTCTTCCTTACCCTTCTCTCTTTTTCTCTTTTTTATCACAATGTTAGTTTAAGATGAATATAAATTTGTCTCTAATGTTTAATAATTATTTTTTAATGGAATTCATCATTATTTAAGAATTGTTGAATATATTAGTTGTGGACCAATTTATTCTCATAGTTTTTATATCCCAAGCCATCATCTAGAGACAATTTTACTAGCCATGGTCCCTTGCATGGAATAGTTCACATCAGGCAACTAAGTAAAGACAAGTATACCGAGACTTGACACATTTAGAACTTAGGTAGGTATTTTATTCATGGTCTCTCCCTCTTTTAAAGAGAGATGAGGGATTAACAACCCATGCCTAATTTCTAGTTTCATTTCAAAATGCATATCAACACACATCATAATTACATATAACAAGATCAACAATAAATCTAACAACAAATCTATCAACTCCAACAATGGAAACCTCATTTTATAAATTAATTCTAAGGGGTATTTATACAAAATAAATCCCTTTCTTTTAGTTACATAATAATACCAAAATGATGACTAATAAATGACCATTAATAATAATGAGTCATGGAGAGTCATTATAATTGATTCTTATTGACTTGTTCCTAACCACTCCTATATACCCTCTATATGCTAGATATTCATGTTCATATTCCTCTTATTTCATGGACTAGTGTTATATTTTAACTCTCATTAATTTCCATTGATTCTATAAACTACATTATAACCACCTTCTCTTCATGCACTCTTTTCCTAGTCTTGTACTTCTCTGAGTCCTACATCTTTTGCTCATTCTCCACTTCCTTGTCTTTCATAACTTTCCCTTCTCCACCAATGTCTTCTACAATGTTCTTCAATACTTATAATTATGACATCATTCTCTTTTTCATTATGTTACTTTATATTTTTCTTGTACCTTTAATCTTTTACACCATGTTAAAAAAATTAGTATTTTATTTAAAAAAATTGGGATCCAACATCACCCCATACTAGTATTTTTTTGTTTCCTTAGTTTAAAAAAATGTGGGGTTTTCCCCTTATACTTTTTTCTTCATTTCCTCCCACTAGTTGAGGGTTGTCTAAAGATTGGAAGTAATAACTCCCACTTCACCTTTCAATCTATTCAACTCCTTAAGTTGGTCCAAAAAGGTATTATCTTGAGTTATCAAAGTGTCAAGTTGATCACTTTTAGTTTTATGAGCACCTTTTAGGGCCCCAACCTCTACTAAAAATTGTCCTAAAAGGGTTGAAAAACTAACATTCATCTACTATTGATGAGTGCTTATCTGTGTTTTCATATTTTTAACATCCTAGAAAAATTTTACGTGTTGGGCCCTATCCTTAATGCTCAAAGCATTCTTATCCAATTACTAGCACTACTATTCCTAGGGTAGTATTTGTACTTCCAAAAAACTTCTAGGCCATTTTAAGTCCATAAAAAATCCATTCGGGATGGGAATGGTAGAGCTCAATTTATTCAAGAATGCATGGTAGACCTCCATGGCCTCAAAAAATTGCTTTATGACCCAAATTTTATCATGTCTAGAATACACTTGGTTTTTACATTTATTAAGTAGAAGGTCCATGAGCATATCTAGTTTATTGATTGACTCACTAGTAATAGGAACACCATCCTTAAGAATTGATTCACTTCTAAAAATTATTTGGTAAAGGCTCAATGTCCTAAACCAAGTTGCTTCTACTATATTTAGTTGGTGCTTGAGTTCTTAAATTTCTTCTTCAAGCTTTGTTCATGTTTCATGTTCTTGTTTGTATAGTCACATGACTTCTTGATGTTTTGTTTGAATTTGGCCCACATCATGGCTATTAAGTATATTTTGCCTTGAAACTTCATAGGAAAACTTGATAAGTATCATGCATATTTGCATTGGAAAGTAAATCATGGGACTTAGAGCATATCTAGAACACCTACCACTGTTGGGACTATGTTAGTGTTGTCCCAAAGAATTTCAAATATTTACTTATCATGATACACTTCCATTAAAAATGATATCTCATTTCAAGTTGATTCCATGGACTCACATTCAGGTAAAATGTTTCACAACTACAATTATTTGTCTAGTGTGTCCCATTGGAATGTAACATGAATGAAAGGTTCCTAATTTTCCTATTACTATTGTTCTACTTCATACATATGTTCCTTTCCATTTTTAGGGTAGTACTCCAAGTCTATAATATCAAGGATATTTTCCCTCTCAACGATGTTAGATCTTAGGTCATCTATGATGGGGCCTTCACCCATGTGTACTTCTTTTGGTGTTGGAATTTCAATTTCTCTTGTTTCTCAGCCATAGGATTTTCCTCATTGGTCACAAGAACTTATCTTCATCATGATTAGGAGTGGGTTCCTAGATAGGGTGTGTTTCTAGAGACACATCACTTGTGTCCAGAATCACTATTCAGGGTGCTTCTTGTTTAAGCTTAGCTTGGGTAGTAAGGTGTGTAGTGTCATATTTCTATCCTATAATAAGCTCTTGGGATTTTATTATAAAGGTGGTTTTCCTTTATCATTTAGGATCTACTTGAGTATCTAGCTAAGATGTATTGATGTCCACTTTATTTGTAGATAACCCTTGGGTCCTTGGTGGTGGTAAGGCCTACCATTGGCATTTTAAGATGACCCTATATTGGTCCTATATCCCATTAGAATTGGAAACCTTAGGTCTTGGTCATTTATCTTTCGCCCACACACTCACCTATATTCATTTTTCTAATTGGACGAAGTGGTTCCTTTTATACCTCTTGGCCTCCTAATGTTTTTCTAGGGGCCTTAGCATATAGAATATTACCTAGATATACTCTTGCATGACTATCCTATATGGATTAAAGTTAGTCTTATTAGATTCATGTTTCTCAAAATTTTCATGCCTCCATGGATAAACATAAAAATTGTAAAGAATATGGATCTTAATGTCAATCTTATCTTCATCAATATTCATAGGGCACACATCTGTAATGTGATTTACCAATTTCATGAAGTATCTGGTGCTTAAATCATAGTGAAATTTAATCCACCTTGATAAGTTATCTATGGTTACCATCCATATCTATGTGAGAGAATAGTGTTTTATATAAAATTGATCATAGGATCCCATATATGCATACAACTCTTTGGTTATGAACCACTCATTCCCAAATGCCTCATTCATGCCATCAAACCAACCCTTCATCTTGGCTTTATATGAGGGTATGATGGTGTCGAGGCAAGTGAATTGATAAAATAATTTGGTGGGTAAACCCATTTTAGTTCTTTTCTTGAGTAATCTAGGATACTAATCTCATCAAAAACTAGAAGTATCAAAATTAAAAGCTAAGGAAACATGTGGCTAGTTCGATGTTGTGCCTTCTCCACATCATGTTAAATATTCTTTTGAAAGTATATGGAGTAATCATACTTTGATCCTTTAGCCATTTGGATATATACATAGAGGTGTGTCATATCCATCTCCTTCCACTGATTTATGCCTCCTAGCTTGGTCATGGCCAAGGGTATAGCTACTCTAATTATGATATCTTTTAGGCTAGTAATATACATAACATATCCCTCTTTATTATACTTTAATGCCACTACCATTCTATTAATTATTATTTGATCTTCAATATCTATGTTGAGATCATATCTAGAAAAAAGTAACTAAGTTACTCTACTAATTTGTTCAAGGGTGGTCCTCCTTATATACCAAGTAAAGTAGAGGTAGTCTTTGTGAATGCACAAGATTAAGAAACAAACTACTTCCTATGATTTCCCAAAACATGATATCTTGAATATTTTAAGCACCCCCACATCTTCTAGTAAGTTATAAACCATGAGATCATAGATGATCTCATTTCAAGTGTTCTGTCACTCCACCTGATAATCCCATTAAAAATTAAGTTCATTTCTAGGATAATGGTGATTTCAGTCCAAGACCTAACAAATGGAAACCTTAGACTCCCAATCATTTACATACAACACCATCTCTGGGTATTATATCTATTCAATTATAATAGGAGGGAGAAATGGTATTGTAGTGGCTATTTCCCCACACATGTTATTTATGATGTTTATCTAACAAAGATCCCTTAAACCTTGCTAAGTCCTTCCTTTGTGCGTTTCTCTCACTATAACATTATTTCCAAATTAACATGGGACATATTTTTTTAACAGCCTTAAATTTTTTAACACCATTAAACTCTTCAACTTTAGGAATAATTGGTAATGGATCTTTAATTCTGTTATATTTTTTTTTGTCACATCACCAATTGGGATCTCCAAATGTTTACATGTGGCTAACCAACTCTCTTGAATGAATGTGTCTTGACTTCTCTTACCTACACTCAAAATGCTTTGGTTCCCTA
Organism: Torreya grandis; assembly: GCA_037957365.1. NCBI lineage: Eukaryota > Viridiplantae > Streptophyta > Pinopsida > Cupressales > Taxaceae > Torreya > Torreya grandis. Next base: position 1,154,948 of record JARHVA010004818.1, on the reverse strand, counting down.
CTTTAACCTCCTTTAATGGTGGAACTATCACCAAAAACCTGTAACTTTACTTTTTTACTTATTTATACATGTTTCTAATTACCTTAAATAGATGTATCTTCAATCACTATATCAATTTTTATAAATGGGAGTACTACATAATTACCTTCGTCATCATTGGTTTTTTCTTGTTTGAGCTCTGCAATTCTTCAATTTTTCAATTGTAAATAGAATGGAAAGGAGAATCCTTATGTAATTTTATAAGATATCCTAAATTTTTGCATTAACTCCTACTTCATTAATTTTTATCCATGTCATCATCCAACATTTTAGCCATTAATGCTCTATACATCATGCCTTGATGTCCATTTAGCATTATTACCATTCATTCCACTCCATTTTTAATAACTGCATGTCCCATCATTCCTCCAATAGTTATTGAACCTTCCCTATAGTTTATTCCAATTATAACAATTTAATTTTCCATATTTGTGGCTACAACTACCTTTTCCATTTTAAACCATTTTATAACGACATTTCATTTTCCATGTTCACTCTACTTCATTGGGTTACATGGCACCTCTTGTGCACCTATAAGTATATCTTTCACATATCCCTCACATGCCTTATTCTTAATTTCTTATCCTTGTGCATTATCTGGTGCCCCATTATCTTATAATCTCTCTAATCTTGCTTTATGATCCTACATGATTTTTCAATCATTTCCTTTACTTACTTCCTCTTGCACACTTCTTATACACACTCCATTTTGTGAACTTAATTTTATTCACTTTCTTTATGTGATTTTATATTTAAGTAGTGTATCCATCTCTAAAACCTAATCTACATTAAAATATGTGTGTGATCCTCCACATCACTTAGTGAAATTCATGTCAGGAAAGAAAGAGAAATATAGTACTAAATACTAAAAATAATCAAAAAGTGTCAAACTAATTACAAAAGGCATGAAACTAATGCCATGATTATTTGAAAATGAAACAAAGTCCTAAACTAACCTAGTGACATAAACCTTACTCATTGAATTGAATAATTACATTGAATGGTAAGGCCAGAGTTGACTACCATTGAAGTGGCCTAGTAGGAATTAGCCCTCGTAGGAATTGTCCATCTAACCTATTTAGTTTTTAGGAAAATATTAGATAGAGAGCATGAATAATAAATGGATAATCCCATGAAATCCTAAGTTTACTAATTATCACATAAAATTTGAATCATAGACTACGACATGCATCCTGGGATGAAAAACTTTAGTTTTGATATGTCAATCATGTCAGGGTTTTTATTTCTACTTCCCAACTCCTTGACTCTTGTACATGAGAAAACATGTTTCATCAAACTATAGTAAATCATCTAGGCATGATTTTAAGTATTCCTCATCATCTAACCTACAAACATGCATAATACACAAAGAGGGCACAAGGAACTCCATTGATAAAACTACTTTAGGACCAAAGATGAGATTAAGAGTACTCTTTTTCAAATTTTTATATGTCATTTGATATGATAATAACACTATAGAAAATTTATCATACCAATCACTATGACTGACATTGAAAATCTTGTTCAATGTATTACCTAGGATCTTGTTGAAGGTGTCAGTTGTACTAGTGTGGCATGGTCTTATGGTGTGTAATCATGAACTCATCTAAGAGGATGAATATGGTTTTATTGAAGAATTGAGTTCCATGATCAATTTTTAATCTTAACATACATCCATACCTAGTGATGATATTTTACCATACAAATCATGTAGTGGTTGTAGAATGACAATCACATGTGGGCATTGCTTCATCCCAACATGTGAGATAGTATGTGGTAGTAATGATGTAGTGCATATTAGTTCATATTAAATTATGATAAATGGGGCCTAATAAAATCAATATCCCATTTCACAAATGGTTCATGATTAAGTATTAGATGAAGAAGCATAGCATCCCTTTGGTTTGGTTTACCTATATGATGATAGATATCACATTGGTGCATATAATATTTGGAATATTTGAATAAGGTGGGCCACCATAATCATAATAGTAACACCTTACATGTTATTATGTCACTAGAATAATGTCTACCTATGACGCCCTCATGGGCCTCCTAAAGGACTTCAATGCACTCATGTCACATTACACACCTTTATGACATTTCATCCAAGCCAATTTATACATGTTTTCACTAATACAATATAAAGGGGTAGTGCATACAACTAGTTTTTTTTTTCTATTGGGTGTTAACATGATTTGACACTAAGCCTATTACAATAAAATTTATAATTTTTTAGGCACGTGTGTCACTTGAAAGAGTTGTACATCATGTAAATCATTCTTTATATAACATGTTGGTTCACTATATTAACCATGTGAGAGATGGTTGGGTCTAAAGTTAACTTTGAATGGTTTGACAAACATAAAGAACTACAATTCCTAAAAATTAACAATCCATCAGTAGGTGCATTTATGAAATACCATTTTGCTTACCAAATACTTGAATGCTTCATGATATGTATATAATACAGATGGGCTTGACAAAAAGTATTGGCAAAAATTTTGAAGCCCATAAACTATAGATAAAGCTTCATGGTTGGTTATGGAGTAGTTTCACTCCAGTGGTGTAAGTTTTTGACTAGTGAAATAGATAGGATTATCAAGGTTTCCCTCACCAGGTTGTGCTAGGATAACACCCATGGCCATAAATGAGGTCTGGACATGCAAACCCATCATTTGACCACTTAAGTCTACATTCCATGTCTAACACTCTATATGTAGATTTAAGTGGTCAAATTATGGGTTTGGTTGATCAGAATAGATATCATAATCAACTTTATACACAACCTTTTGATAAACCTTTTAGATATATTCTTAATGTTCATATTCAAATGGAAATTCATTTTCTAATTGAGCCATGGGAGGATTATTATATCCTTATAATATGTAAAAACTATCCTTAGTTATACCATGCATGTGTCTTACCTGATCTTTAACTAGAGCTTGATCACCCACATATACGTGACAGATCACTTGCAAAGACAAATTCAAATCTAGCTATGGTGGAAAAAATGCAAAGGTGGAAAGTAGACCATGTTTGATGCATTGGTAGGTATCCATTTCTTTACATGTTTCTTGGTGAATGTACCACACCCTATCTTAGGAATGAAAAGTACCATAGAATGCATGTACCCATAAGAATTTTGGTAAAAATGTCTCATAAAAACTACAAAGTCTTTAACATTATATTATATGTTATTCTAGATAAGTAATACCACTATAAATTAGAGTGGAAAGAACATGGTTGTCATGGTGGAAGTGATTATTCATGGATACATGTACTTGTTCCCATGTATCTAATTGATATTGATGACTATACTACCATCGAGTAGTTTTGATTTAAAATATAAATTTAATTATGTAGAACCATTCATCCTCATTAACATAGTAAGCCTATAACTATTGTAAGTATTCCCAAACCTCCATATACCTATGAAACCTAGGTGTTTGGTCCAATTGTAAGGTTGGTCTATCCATCAAGAATCCACCAATGAGGTGAATAATTTTTGGCACTAAGAAATATTTGGAGGGGAACTTAGGTGACTTCATAAGACACCACATATGTTTCATGTTATATTATATGTACCTTCAACCCAATGGTCACAAGTGATACTAGTAGTGTCAAAAATAGATTGAGCATCTTCCCATCATAATATTCCATCAAGAATAGGATCCACATTTTCATATCCTTAAATAGTGATGTTATAAATTGTGTTGACATCCTTATCAACATCAATGGGTTGTACAAAGAGGGTCATTGGTCATTATTTAGAGGAATGACTATGTGATGAGTTTCATTATCAAATATGATATATTATTTCTTGAAATGTAAGTTAGCATTATTTACATAGAATCAAGGTCAACCCAAAAGAGATAAAAAATCATCAAATTTAGCAAGATAACTTTGAAATTACCCTTGAATGGGGTACCCAAGATGTTTATGGTGGCATCTTTAATAATTCATATGGGTAGTGCATGAGTCTTATTGGCCATGAACAAAACATGTGGGGAGGGATGAAAAGTGGGGGTACATAATTTTATCCAAACAACTTTAGTTAAAACATTAACCACTACACCAATATGCACCAGGATATCACATATCACCAATCCAATAATGGATGCATTGACAATGACCTATTTGTAACATTAAAAATCTAGTCGAATATGATCCTCATGTCATCTTACATGGTTCAAATGAGTATCCTCTAAGGAATTAGTCATTTGTTTCCATCAACCAAATTTTCATTAGGGAGATAATGTCTTCACTAAGGATTAGCTTACATAGCTCAAAAAATTCATCTTTCCCTATAGTTGTTGGTGTCATCTCTCTATATCTCAATATGCATGGTAGCATCCTTGTCCTTTAGGAACTCAATTTTGCCTTGTAGTTCCCATATAAAGGCCACTATGTCATGTAATACTTATTTATAATGTTGAAAATTTGTATGTTTTTATGCAATAGGTTATTCACCTTGAACCTTCTTATTCAGTGAATTTGAAACTAGTTTGGAATGAGCGCCATGTTGTGTAGTAGTATTTACCATAGGTCTAGTTGGTAGAGTGGTAGGGACTAATCTCCACTTATTATTTGTATTTTTTTCAATACATATCATCCTAATTAACTTCTCATTCCATTATTTTGTGATAACATCATACAAATTAGGACATTCTTCCCCATAATGGTCATTTTTACGAAAGGCACAGTTTAGATAGACCATGCAATCATGCTGGTAGTGGTCTGAAGATTCACACTTGTAATAGGTCTTAGGTGGAAAATTACCACCTCTACATCCATTACCACTTCCTCAACCCATAAAATATTGGACTCCATCAAACACTTGGTTATTAACAATATAATTTTGGAAAGTTCCTCATATGCATGTTTCATGAATATCATTGATGTCCTAGTAGTAATTAGTATCATGTGTGTATGTATCACATTTATTATAGTATAGTGAAACCTTAGCCTAGGTATAAAATTATAGTAAGGGACAAATTATTACATCATGATCCTTTTGGAAGATCTCATAAGACTATTTTATTATAGTATGACATTAATCTGGGGATAGTTGTTCCTGTTATGGATTTATACATCACAATCAACACACCAAAGGCCATTATGTGTATCATGAGCATTGTTGGCCATAATCATTTCTAGTTAATAATACATCATATAAATCTAATACCCCATAAAAGGGTTGATCCCTATATCTATGTGTACCATGGATTTGTCATAGAAGGTGGATTTTAGTGCCTCGTGAGGTTCAATGAAAGTCTTATGGGATAAGGCTCGATAGAAAGGGAGTAATAACCCTCCCAAGAACCATTGAACATGTTGGCTTGGGTTATTCTCAAATGACAAATTTAAAAGAAGCATTTTAAAATGTACATCATATGCTTGCAAAATATTAGTGATCTCTTGTTTGATATCATTTAAGGCATCAATACTCTATTACTCAAACTCAAGTATTTCAAAATCTTGGACAAAAGAAATCTTCAACAATTCATAATTCACTACTTGTTAAGGGTGAAATTTGAAGTATCATTTGTGTACATGATCTAATAAAGTAGTGGAAAATTTAATTACTTTCACTCAATAGAGTTTATACCCCTCACCTACCAAATGATTTCACACTTATTAATGTGTTATGCCATATTTTTGACACCTTGATATTCAAGTAGATAAAATGTGATCTCATAGTATAATATATGTGCATTGGGTGGTTGTAGTAGACCTTGTTGTGCCAATCATCTAATTCTCCCTAATCCTTGTGGGGGAAGTCCACTAATTCTGATAACACTAATACCTATTCATCCTCTAATATAACCACCATTAATACTTCCTCCTATGTCTCCTATATAAACAAGTGTATGGAAAATAGTGGGTGCTAAAAGAGGTTGATTAGATATAGTTGGGCCTATAGTTTTCCCACTACTTACATGAGCTCCACCTGGCATTCCAAGATGAACCATAAATATTACTTGTAATGGAAAATTAAAGGTTAAAGGGAAATTTATATGCTAAAATTGCTCTCCCAAATATTCCTCTAGAGCTCAGCTTTAGATTCAACTTCAAATTTGCACTATTAAGATCCCAATTTCTTACAAGTATTTCATCAAACTCAAATGCATGAGCATACACTATAGTGGGTAATGGGGTCTTTTTATATTGGGTTCCACTATTAATAATGCATGTCCTACTTATTTTGGATGTACTTATTCTAATGAAGGGTGTGGACCTACGGTCAGGGGTAACTCATATTGCCTTTTTTACCTTGTACAAATTCATGTGACACTTCTAATATCCTCTTGTTGACCCATAGGCACTACCTCACATGGCCTCATGCCTGGCCTCATCATACTTACGCTTTTTAATTCCTATTATCTGACTTCTATGTTAAACTCTCCATCCCATACCAATGTATACCCATCCATTTCCCCACCAATTGTGATCCTCATACATGATATTTTATCCATCTATGGGGATGTTCTCAAGTCTATAATTAACCATAAGCATTTTAATCTCAAAAGGAAATTATTTGAGATACCTTCCACATGGTTCCTTTAGTAGGTCAAACTATGTTGCTTTTGGACAAGAATATGTAGAAACCATATATTTTAGAATAAAACTATTAAGCATTCCCTTCCATCATATGCCTATCACTTGTGTCAAAGTAGTTTCCAACTTAGCTAAAGTTTCCTAGTATTCTACTGACTAAGAATCCTTTCATCTTTAATTTCTTGAATGGTATTATGAATATGCCAAAATCCAAGCATGTAAGTGAACATGTAATTCTACAAATAATTTTTCATAAAGATAATCATATAGGTGTTTCTCTACCCATGTGTGCATAGAAACTTTTGGTTCAAGATATTAGAGTACAAAGTTCTCTTCTACGGTAGCAACCCATTACTTGACATTTTCTAAAGATAGTTGCTTGAGTATTTTTCTACCATCGTGCTAACAATAGAAACAAGTCCCAGTAACATAACCAAAAAAAATTGGGTCTATTTTCTTAACTTTATATAATTACGTATTAATTATGTGTCTAATTGAAAGAAGATGACAACTAGCTTGCACACTATCATATCACTTGAGGAGTAACCTCACATACTCACCTGAGGCATGCATCCTAGACTAGTCCCCATCAATTCTATTGCACACTAGTGGTTAGATAACATTATCTTACTTAGGCACTTGATTTAATATGTTTAGTCATTGTTACTACCAACATTAGTCTAGATTCAGTCATTTCACAAATTCATGTAGTACATTTAACTATAATCATAAAATCAAATTTAACACTTTAGATATCAACACATCACAATTTATAATAAAGTAAAGGTTATATTGATTTCATTAAATAAGATTACAATATGCTTTATTCATTCAAATATTTGTTTAGTTTAGTTTTGATAACCACTTCTTAATTACATCTAACAACATAAACAATGAATCTATTAACTCCAACCATGACAACCTTACTTTCTAAATGAATTATAAAGAGTATTTATACATAACTAAACCCATCACCTTCATTTACATTTATAATAATTAAGTAATTACTAATCAATGACCATCAACAATAATGAGTCATGGAGAATAGTTACAATTGATTCCTATTGACATGGGCCTAACCACCCCTATATAACCTCTCTATGCTAGATATTCATATTCATGCTCCTTTTATTTTGTGTACCAGTGCTATATTTATTCCATCATTAGTATATATTACTTTCATGAACTATTTTATAATCACCTCTGCTTATAGCACTCTTGTCCTAGTCTTGTGAATCTTTGAGTCCTAGATCTTCTGCTCATTCTCAGCTTCATTATCTTTCATAAATCACCCATATATTCTAAGGTATTCCATGTTATTCTTCAATATTTCTCTCTTATGCCAATATATTTGGCATCTTGTTACTCTATGTCATTCTTACACCTTTACTCTTCCATGTCGTGTTACCAAAATACTTAGTATTTTATTACAAAATATTAAGGCCCAATAGGTAAACCCCTCATGCCATGATGTTTGTAAACATAACACCATGTACCCATTCAAAAAAATACTTAATTAGTTTGAAAACTACCAGAAAATAGTTTCTAAACATGCAAAAGTAAATGAAAAATAAGGTGAAAAATAAACAATGAAATATTTGTGTGTGGGAGACAACCAAATTCAACCTGAAGTCAAAAGAAAGAGCCTTTGTGTCAGTATTTATCTTAGGTGATAAGACAAAAAAAAATAGTTTCAGATTACTCCAAGGTCAAAAAAGTTGAATATTTATGTTACGAATAATATCCAAGGTTGAGGAATCTATGTTTTCAATGTTAAGAATTTATAGAATTAAATTAAAACCCTAGGGAAAAATCAACAAGCAGTTAAAGTAATGTTTTATTCTAAAAGTAGATTCACCAAAATGTTTACCCTTAGAATTATTTTTTAATGCAAATTAACTATAAAGTAATGTAAACTTTAAATCTCATCTATAAGATTAATAATATAATCTACAGTAAAAATACAATGATATACATAATTTAAAGAAGTTGTAAATTAATAAAAATAGCAAGTATGGTAAGGGTAAGAGAAATTTCCTTGAAAACTATTTTATTAAAACTATTTTTCCCATTCAATTATTTTGATTGTCTAAAAATTATTATAAAAAACTAAAAACATATTTTTAATTTAAAAAAGTGCCCCATTATATTTTAAGATAAATTCATAATGGTCAGATAGGGTTACAGTGCATCATTATCCTCTAGTGTGACTCAATATATGTTGAATGTGCACTAAATCTAAAATTATGGATTAGTTCACCTCTATTTGAATATTATTTTATTATATTTGAAGCTTGTTTGGATGGATGGATCACCTACAAAATAAAAAACATAGCCTACACAAGGAAAAACAATATTAAATTCCTAGGGGAGAAAAGTGGGGAAGTGAGATATGCTTGATATATCCTTAGAAAACCCCTTGTTGATTAGTGTTGCTTACATATTCTAGATGGATGTTTCAAATGTGAAAAGTGCCCCATGGGTTATACCTTTTGCCAAATTTTACCATCTCATCTGTAGATAGTGGACCTAATTCAGGTAGGTCCAACTTCTACCAACCCACTAAATCCCTTCCCATAAAATGTGGAACCCGAGGTGCACATTACAAATTTTTAACATGCAAAGTGCATGTTGAGTCCTACTTCCTATCAAGACAAACCTTTTTTTAGAGAGTGGACCTACTCTAATTAGGTCCAACCTCCACCACCAAACACCATGATTATAATTAATGTAAGGTTTTTCCTATAAAAACTAGCTCATTTTACATATTGTTTATCATTTTAAAAATTACTAAGTGTATCCTAAAGCTCTAATAACCACCTTCACCACAACTTCAAAACTTGAGCCACATCAAACCTAGCCCCTGCACCATAACTACAAATCCATATACACATCACCTGCTTCTTTTACATGGTATTCCCCTTATTTTTATACCATAGTTCCCATTTTTAAAAAGCATTTTCATGATGTTTTCCATGATTTTGCATATTTTTCATCATTTTCCCTTTAAAGTGTCATTTTAGGGTTTCCTATGTTTAGGCAATGGTGAATTAGTCACTTGTGTAGTCGATTCTAGTCCTAGGTCAAGAAGTTAAGCAAGGGTAGTTCTAGGGTTTTTATAAGATTTTTTCCATTTAAAAATATTGCATATAGTAAGAAAATATCACTCCCAGAAGATAACCCTAATTTTCCCTTTAAGGATTTTACATTCAAAACCAGGGCTTCCTCAAATAAAATATTCCTAAACATATACCTCCAAAATCAAAAACCAACAAATATTCCATATAGATTCCCCTAGCATCCCCATGGACACTGGACCTACCTTAAACACTTGATAATCTTTCAAGAATTTTAGTACCATAGAGAGTGGATGTACTTTGAGCACCTCCCACTTCCATCAGAGATCTCTTGTGCCTTAAAAAACTTTGAAACTCACTAACCTCTAGTGCACCATAGAGAGTGGGCATGCCTTAAGAATGTCCCACTCCCACTAAAAACCTAATATCCCTCAAACACTATGGATAGTAGATGTGCTCTTATTACCTCTAGGTTATGCTGAAGGACACAAGTACACCAGACACCTACAGGTTCTGCCAACTTTCATAGTTGGTTTCTCTCAAGTAGTAACTCTAGTTTCTATGCCTCCCAAGGAAATGAAGTTTAAATCTAAGTGGCATTAGAATGATTTCTTTCTTAGAATCCAATATGGAAAATATAATAGATACAAATTTAGGACAATTAACCTAGGATATTTTTGGGTCAGGATAGGTGTAGATTTCAAAAGTGACTGGATCTAGAGTATTTATGACTCTAGTTTACCATAAGCTATAGCATTTCCCCTTTCAGTTCAAATCCTTAAGTTTATCTCATAATGGCTCAACATTATGACCCTTATATGAGAAAAGTCTTTACTAAGAAAGGGGAGAAAGTTCTATATCTTGATCTCAACTTCATTGACATAGTGTTTGCCATCCTTGAGTTTAAGAGTTATTTGGATATAAATCCATAAACATTTGCACAATTTTATGAGGAGAAGAAATATGGATGTCAAAATATAAATAAAAAATAATGGATCAAGACTCCTAATCATTCCTCCACAAGATTTCCCAAGACTATGTATAGGTATATTTTTATAGAGGAGGTGGGAGATATCATAACACTGTTGTATAGAGTAATTGGAAATCCCGATGCCAAGTTTTATCAAGACTTGATGTACCAATATATCTAGATCATTAAAGAGAATAAATAGTACACACATTAGGCCTAGCTAATAAGTGATTCTCTCCATAACTAATTTATACAGGTGTAAATCACAAATAAATTCTATATGACATCATATATTGTCTATATCCTAGCCAAAGGAAGATTATTATCAATCCTTAATATAGTCTTTGAGGAAATAACTAGAGTCTATAACTACTACCCTAATCTCATCTTATAGACTAGTAGACAACAATTTACGAGAGTTATTGATGCTTTCTGTTGCAACATTATCATCATGTTTGATCAAAATCTCGAGAAGATAAGGTTATCCCAAGTAGTAAAATATGAGATTACCAAATGGGGTTCCTCTTTCATATATTTCCCCATCTACTCCTACATCTAGGTATCTAGATTTAATGGTTATCCTTATATACTTCCCTAATATGTAAGTGACAACTAGATATTGTTAGAGTTGGTTAGGTAGCTGGTGGATACACATAAGCTCCTTGCAAATAGACACAATGAAGGGATATGTTTCCCTATTTCTATTGGTCATTACACATGCCAATCTATTTTAAAGGCTATAACTATAGAGGTAGAGGTGTGCCAAGTAACACTGAAGACCCTAGAGTCCATACCTTACTTTGACCTATACGATAAGGTCACCACTGCACTAGATCTAATAATATATGAATATATATCATATTATGAGGATTTTTGGGAAGACTATGATGATGAATAAATGGTCAGAATGAGGAACTATTATAGGATGTCCCTAAAATAAATAAAAAACTATGATCTGGCACTAGTCCCTAATGACTTGGTGGATGAAAACTCTAGGGTAGATCTAATTTACCTCATTTAGATCATTGTCAAACCTCTACCACTAGTAAGGTGGTTAGTACCTAAACCATTATCTTTATTTGATATAACATCCCCTATTATTAATAGAGCCATCAATTGGCTAAGAATTAAGGGTGTGTAAGTCACAAGAGAAATAACAGGGATTAAGGAAAAGCTTCAAAGTAGAAGGTGTCACTCCTTCACAAGAGGGCCCTAGAAAATCATTGGAGATCCTAACAAAGGAAAGAAGAGGAAGAAGACAAAGGCAAGAAAAGTGGAATCAAGCAGATAGGGAGGAGTTGTATAAGAACTGATTGATCTTTTAGCTAAGGACAAATTAGTAACACAAGGGTCTATAGCTTCAAATCCTACATCATTGGATCCTATTACCACTAATCCCCCTTCTCCTACACATATTATACAAGAGGTTTCAACACCTCCAACAACTATCTCTACTCCTCAAGTATCTCAGCTTCCCATTATTTCACAAGTTTTAGCTCTTTCACCTCTAGTTTCAACCCCTCCACTTGTCCCCACTTCATCTACCACTCTACCCACCTCAATAATCCAAGTGGAATTAGCACAAATGAGTCAAGTGGACACTCAAGGTCCACTTATAATTAAAGTTTAAGTTTTCACTTCACTTTCCCTTCCTCCCACTTCACTTTCCCAATTTGATCCACTCCCACTTTCCATTCCATTTATAATTCCTTCCATTTCATCACCATTAATTCCCAACACCACCCAATAGTCAATTGTCATGGATTCAATAATCTTGACTATAGTTTTGCAGTTTACCTCAACCCCTTGGGTAAGTACTATTTCCCCTTCATCTCAACCCACTATTTTCACATCACCAACCTTGAGTTGTCCTACACACCTAATTGATTCATTCATTACTTTGGCTTCTACCCTTTCACTAGTTCCTAAATTCACAACTCCCACATCTATTCCATCTTCCACTCCTTCAATAGGCATAGTTATTTTCATTGCCTCCACTTTCCCCATTTCCATTATTTTATCCATACCATCATTTGATGTTGGAGCAACCCAGACACTTGGTGATGATATTGGATTGTAAACTATTGATGACGGTGGGCCCTCATAAGTACCTCTAAAACAACCAATAGTATCATATTATGAGGGATTTCCCTTGGTTATAATATTAGTTAGTGTAGCTACATCAAATATAGATTCTTTAGTGACCATGTCAAATCAGTAGAAGGCTACCCCTAGTTGGTTAGACCAATCAATGAATAAGAAGCAATAAAATAATGAATGATCCTAGAACTTTAGACTTCAGCATGTCATAAGTTAAGAATAAATCAAAACCCACTCCCAAGACCCTCTCAATAACATTCACTAATGATAAGGAAGAGAGGTATGTTGAGATTTTAATTCCCCTACCAAACAAATCAAAAGAGGATATTGTGGTAGTGGATTATCAGGTTTCTCATATACACTTTGGTCGATAGACAAGAGAAGGGCTCAAGCACGATGCGTAGATGGGCATCAATTCTCCCTTTTAGAGAATTGATCAGGATAAAGCCACCCAAGATGAGCTAAAAAAATTTGATCAATTGACCAAAGAGCTCAACCAATTTATAAATACTGGTGAAACATCATAATAACTATAGATAATGCATCTAATCAGTCCAAATAAATCTATGATTGCTTTTTTATGATAAATTTCTCACATGGGAAGTGCTACAAAAGAATGGTATGAGGAATTGATCACAAAAGATAACAAAATTCTCATAACCATGATGGATCATTATGGAGTCATCATGGAGAGAAAATAAAATTTGAAGGAATAGATTAACATCTATGAAGGAAAAATTTATCTCTTAAATAAGTATTATCCCAAATTAATAGCCATAAAATTAATTCACATGAATACCCTCATTATTGATAAAATATTGAAGGATGATGCCAAACACAAGGAACTACATAGGGCTACTCAATTATGGATAAGAGTACTAATAGATTCTATGGAATGAGCCAAGGAGGTTCATGACAAAGCTATTGATGTGCTATATGAGATTGATGGCATGATGAATTTAATGTCATACCAACCAATGGATGATGATAACAATCTCCTTTAGGAAAAATAGGTTTAGAATCATTTTAAGGCAATAGTTGAGGAGTCTATGAAAGACATGGTCTTTATCTTAGATTCTATTCACAGGCTCATCAAGTATAAGAAAGTAATTGATCAAATGAGAACTAAAATGTAGGTCATAAGAACCTTTAGAAGAGTGTTGTTTGATGTATATGTAGATTGTGTAGCCTCCATCATTTATTCTTATAGGCCTGATGTAGAGAAAATATAAGAAATATTCAAGGAATTTGGTACATACACAAAGAATATATAGGCAGAGAATGATAAGAAAGTTGAGGAGATTTTGGAGATCAATTAATTTTCCCTCTCTTTTTGAATATTTTGAAACATTACTGTCATGTGTAATTTCATTTCAAATACATCACAAATTATAATTTTAAAAGTACATCTTTATTTTTTTGAGAAAGAAAACATATTTCTTACACTTCACATTTTTTGAATGTGGAAGTTATAAAAATAACATGTGCAAATTGCACTCTCCATTTTGATTAATGTGAACTGTCAAAAATGTACAAATTCATGAAGTGTAAATTGCATGGTTCCTTTTTGGCAAAAAGTGATAAAGACTTAGATGTTGTAAAAGTCTCACTTTAGGTTTTGCATGTTAGGGTTTGCATGGAAAGAAAATTGGAATTAATTATCCATGTTATCTTTTATTTAAAAAAGTCAAGTTCTATTTTGGGAACCTCTTTTGTATGAAGAGATATTTTTAGTCACCATTAGATAAGGAGACTTGCATGGAGATCTTTACTTCTAGCCATTCCATACCATGCCATGTTATGCCCAAGATCATGCCTAGCTCATGAATGTCATGTTCCAACTATCCCACAAGTCCTCGATGCCATAAATAGAAGATCTCACCTCTTTTTACATGAATATTTTCATATCTACATGATTTTTTGAGTTGGGTGTTTGATTTTCAAGAAACTACATGTCTTTTACGACATATTTTGTATAAATATGGGCAGACCCTATGGCCCAATCTATCTTTTCATTGTTAGTTATATTTTCTACATTTTGAATGCATTTAATACAAGTTGTAACCTTTAGGGAGAAATAAAGTTGAAGTTTTGTCTTTATTTTCTTTGGAATCTTTGTGTTGTACAAGTTATTTGATTTTCTATGGAAACTTTATCTTTTGTTTATCTCAATAAAATTCATTTGTGGTATTTTTCCCTCTTGATAATATTTTTGGAATAAATATCCTTTTCCCTTTTCTAAAGAATAGATAAAATATTACCTCTAATTTCCAAATTTGCATGAGTCTGTGTTTAAAAATAATTTCAATCTACTTTCTTCTCTATTGTGTTTGTCAATCAAACATTTAAATCCACTTTAAAATATTTTGTGCAATTGATGTATTTTTAGTTTTTTTCAAAATTTAACCCTTTTCACCATCAAAACCCTAGTTTAGGATTCAAAAATCACTAAAGAGTGAGATTTTCACAAAACGGGTATTTTATCAATTTGCATAAGATTTAGTGAAAGGAAGCTAACCTTCTCTATAGATTAACCTTGAATTGCTAAGGTCCCATGGGTTTCGAGGTTTTTCCATTATATCATTAGGCACTTGCACAACAAGCTACAAAATCAAGACAGGTGCAATCCTATGTGATAATAGGCTTTTCATACATGGGATAAGTGTGCATGATAAAAAATCAATTTTGGGTAAAAAAGAAATTTCAAAGAATTCAAAATATTTCAAAACTCAATTATTGATACAAATTATGGGGGCATATGCCATGCATATGCACTCACATTATATGAACATGTTACAAATTCATACAATTTTGGGTGTATGATACAATTTCATTCATAAGCTTCAAACATAATTTAAAAATTGGCATCTACATATAGTTACAAAGTTTACATTTATCACATGGGGGCATAGTGAAAATTCATTATGTTGGGTGAATATTTTTTCGGCCAGCTAAATGGGGACCAAAATAGTTCCTATCACCACAACATAGGGAGATTGGTCATCCAATGTAGTAGGTTTACCACATCCAAAGGGGAAAAATCTCTCCTCTCATGAAGGGGAGGTTCCCTATTAAATATGAGGAGGCTATATACTATATATATAAGTAGAAAGTAAGACACGGGGGTAGAATACATCATCCATCTCTCTTCTTTCAGAGATGATGCTCACAAACAGAGGAGAAATCCTAGGTGATTAGTGAAGGTACTTCTCTTCTTTCAGAAGTAACATTCAGCCAAGAGCTAGATCCCTTCCTAGATAGTATAAATCTTGGTGAAGTGACAGAAGGCACTTCTCTTCTTTCAGAAGTGCTTATTCTTGTAGGCAATAGGAATATTTCTGGTGACAGGTGACAAAAGGGCGTAGAGTAACTAGTAGCCTAAAATGTAGTGTAAAGTCTCCACCTTGACTACCCAAGAGTGAAATACGAAGAACAATGGGGGCACAAAGTCATCCCAAGGTCCTTTACACATAAATAGAAAATAAACACACACTGAAGATAACTATGACAGCACAAAGTCTTAAAGTAGTTGGCTTCAGGACACCTTCTTTATCACCTCCACTAGTCCTGCTTGTTAAATCAAATAAATAAGAATGCTTTCAAAAGATAGACATAATAATAATCTCCAAAAGTAGCACAAGTTATAACAGCACAAAGTCTGCAAGTAACTTGCTTTCTCATTCAATCAAAGAAATATGAATTACAATCTAAGCTCAAAGTCTCAGTAATGCCTTTCAATTTAGGTAGAGTTTCAATTTTGGTAAGGGGAAGATCTCCTTTCCAAATGAGAGAAAATAAAAACATATATCAACTACCCAAGGATTGGCACCTTTTTCCATGGGACGGCCCATGCTGCAGTCAGTGTCTTCAATGTGTCTCTAGTTTGGTCTGGAGAGACCATGTTGAGAATAGTGTGCTACCATAACTATGGTGTGTCCTTTCATCTGATATGTCTCCTCCTTAATATGGACCATCTTATCCTTTGCATATTTTTCTTTACTTCATGGAATAAAATAGGCTGCATCCTTGGTTTGGTGTGCTCAGAAGTCTACTCGATCCACTATTCCACCTCCTGGAAATAACTCTTTCAAAGAAATTTTTGGTCCTTGGCATCGATCTTCTCTCTTTGAGTCTTTAGGCTCTCTTTTTAGTTGATCACTTTAATTGAACTTGCCTTTGGAATCATCCATGTTGTTTCTTTGTCCTTTATAGCCCTTCTAGCCTAAGTCTTTGGGGGGTCCTTTCTATGTCTTTGATAAGTGGCAAGTTCTACTGTTATGAAACTCATTAGAAACTTATAGAAAATGGGGTCCACGACACATTTTACCTGAGCAACTCCATAAGGGGAACACAGATGCAAACACTTGTCATGTTCCACTGAGTCATAACATGACATGTGACATATTTCACTTAACTTATAGAAGCTTTAGAAACCTTTGGGGGTCCTACAGAAGATGACACGTAGTGGCTTCTACTCTGCTTTATAATGGACACGTGGCAGCTTCTGCTACACTTTGTCTTTTTCCATCAGGCATTTTTTCATGGGCTTTTCTCTTTGCCAAGTGCCCCTCACAAGGGTACTTATCCTTCAGGCTTCAACTTCTTCGGTGGGCTCTTATTCAATCTGGAAAAAAGCCTGAAAGAATTCCTTTGGACAAAATGTCTGAAGGAAAGTTTCTTGTTACTTGGCCATTCATTCTTTCCTGTTCCTTTGGACTTTTCCTCCGAGTGAATTCCTTTGGACAAAAAGTCCAAAGGAATTTTGCCTTAACATTTTTTTGAGGAAATCTTCCTGAAAGTATTCTTTCAGCCTCTTGGACTTAGCCATTTCCATTAGACAAAAAGTCTGAAAGAATTGTTCTTTTTGGGCCTTTGAATAAATCTGAAGGAATTCTATCTTTTCTTTGACCTTTGAACCAATGTTGCTTGCCCTCCACAAGGGCACTTGCCTTTTTCACTTTGGGGCAACCCCTTGAACCTACTGATTGAACAAACTTTGGTTCAATAGGATCATCCTTCGTTATTTGGCTAAGTCCTTTTGATCTTTTGCACCAAGCACATTGAACCAACTTGGTCATTAAACCCATTGAACCTTTGAACCAAATTTGGTTCAAAGTTTAATGGTTTAATGCCTTTGTCCTTTACCATTTGTCGATTAAACTCTTTTGATTGAACTGAGGCGCTGAACCAATCTTGGAAATGATTGAGTGTTAGAAGCTTGTTCTTTTGATTGAAATCACCTGTAGAATTTTTTTTAACCTGTTGAGCCAATGAATCCCTTCACATAAAAAGCTTAAAAATGAGGAATTTGAAAGATCAAAACAAATTTTGATAAGGGAAGAGAGAAATTTTGGTCCGATGAACCAAAATAGTTTATAGGTTGTCCTAAAAATGTCACTCATTTTTGGGTACAACAGCTAACTCTAGTTGGGGAACTTCCTTCAGTTGAAAACTTGGAATATCGCTGAGGGGAGGAGAAACCAGAATCTCCAGTTCCTTGAAGTGTGCCATTGGGCTATGGAGTCACGCTACCCAAGAAGAAAAGTTCCAAAAAATGAAAATGAAATGAATGAAATAGAACAAAAGACTATACAAATATACATATGTACAGGGGAACTCATCCGATACTTCAAGAGTTGAAGTGCTTCAGATGTTGCCCATTGTGAGGCAGAGAAAAGAGAGTACCATCTTGATACTTCAACAAGAAACTATTTTTACAATTGAGCTAATGAATAGTAAAAGGGCCCCTCCATAGGGAATCAAACTTTTCATGCATCCCCTTTGGTTCTCTTCTCTTGTCCCATAGTAAGACTTGATCTCCAACCTGGAAATTGTGATTCTCTGCTTTCTGGTCAAAGATCTTCTTCACCAGGCTTTGATGAGTGGCAATTCAGTCCACCACTACAGTTCTCTACTCATTCAACTTAGTAAGGCACATGATCCTCTTCTCAAGTGAGCTCTCATACATTTGATCTTCAATCGTCTTAGCCAATTTCAATGTTGGCAATTCTAAGGTGATTGGTATCTCAACATTGACACCATACAAAAGTTGGAAGGGAGACATACCAATTGCTCTCTTTGGTGTGATTGTGTCTGCCCATAGAGCTTCAACCAATGCCTTATGCCAAGTCCTTTGGTTGTCATCCACCAGCTTCTTGATGATAGTCACCAAATTTTTATTGCTTGACTCACCCTATCCATTTCCTTGTGAAAAGTAATCAGAGGAGTGGGAGAGTGTAATTCCATAGTAGAAGCAGAATTGGGTAATCTCCTGGGAAGTGAAACAAGCAACATTGTCAGTGACAATTTTGACTGGAACTCCAAACCTGGACATGATGTTCTCTTTGAGTAAATTTCATGCTACTTCTGAAGTAGCATGTTTGGTTAGAACTACTTCCACCCATTTGGTGAAGTAGTTTATTGCTGTAAGGACATAATCATGTCTAGCACTTGATGATGGGTTTACAGTGCCAATAAAGTCAATCCCCCATTACTAGAAAGGCTCCTCTATGATCACTAGTCCGAGAGGTAGACCAGCTAGCTTGGGCCTTTCAACAAACTGCTGGCATAGTTCACATCTCCTGACCCACTTGTATGCATCTTGAAAGAGAGCTGGCCAATAGTATTTGGCTTGTAAGATCTTATGGACAATCACAGGGGTAGAAAAATGTCCTCCACAGGCTGAATTATGGAAGGACTTTAGAAGTCGGCTTTACTGCTCCTTGTCCACACAGCGAAGGAACATTCCATCAAGGCTCCTCTTGTACAAGACATTGTCCCAGAGGACAAAATTAATAGCATTTAGCGTGATGGTTCTCCTTTCTTTATAAGATAGGTGATCAAGACACTCACCATAAGTAAGGAAATGAGTAATACCTAAATACCACTCATCTGTGATGGAGACAAAGAGGACTATTGGTGTGTCACCCACTTCTAGTTCTTCATGCTCTGTTCCTCTTGGCTTGTTATCAGCAATTAGTTGGCATAACCCCTTTCTATGTACCATCTTTATTGGCTTCATGTTCAGATCAAACTCCTAGATCTTTTCAACCTAATTACCTCTTTTCATCCCAAACTCCTGCTGAGTCAGTATAGATTTCACTGTGGTGTCAGGGACCAAGGCAGTAACTCAAGAATTGAGGATGTCGAAATGAAAATGGTTCACAGCCTTCACCACTGTGTAAGCGTGCTTCTCCATATTTGATTACTTCAGCTCATGAGCTTTGAGAGGATATCTCATGAAGGAAATGGGAGATTCCATACCTTTTTTATTCTATTGAACTAGAATTGTTGAAAGCGTATGTTTTGAAGCATAGCTGTAAATGGTGAATTCTTTGTTGTAGTCTAAACAAGCTAGAATTAGAGCATGGGCAATAGCAGTCTTGATATCCTTAAAAGATGACTTGCCTTCTTCAGTCTAGCTGAAGGTAGCCTTTCCCTTCATCATATTTACAATGTGCCTGGTCTTCTCGACAAATTTAGGGATGAACCTCTGTAAGAAATTCACCTTTCCAAAGAAAGAGTGAACATTAGTCTTGCTTGTGGGCAAGGAAAGTTCATGGATAGACTTGACTCTATTTGAGTCAATCTTTATGCCTCCTTTGGAAACAACGTGTCTAAGAATTTTTCCCTCTGTGACTCTAAAAACTAACTTCTTGGGATTTAAGGAAATGCCATTCTGGTGGCAGCATTCTAGCACTTGCTGCAAATGGCTCACATGATTTGGGCAATGCTTAGAGAACATAGTCAAGTCATCAAGATAAACTACAATGAACTTACCCATCTCATCTTTGAAGGAAAGGTCCATTTCCCTTTGGAAGGTGGTGCTAGTTTTTATCAAGCCAAAAGGCATCCTTTTATATGAAAACGTGCCCCAAGGTGTGGTGAAAGCGGTCTTATGTTGGTTTGCTTCACCAACTTTGACCTAATTATATCTTGAGAAGCCATCTAGTATTTATAACATCTCCGAGCCTATCACTATCTATAATTATCCTTCAAGGATGCCTGATTCAAATTCCTAAAATCCACACAAAGGCAAATTTCACCATTCTTCTTCCTGATAGGCACTATATTGGCAATCCATGTGGAATGATGGTTTGGGAAGATTATCCTTGCACTTAGCATTTTTTGTATCTCAGATAAAATAGTACCAGATATTTTTAGATTATAATTCCTGGTCTTCTACCTGTAAGGTGTTGAATCAGCCTTGAGAGGGATGTTGTGGCAAATTTTGTCAGGCCAGATTGATTTCAGGTCAGCATAGAAGTATGCTAGGACATCCATGTATTCTTTGAGCAAAGAGGTGAACTTGAAATGGTCTTCAGGAGTATAGCATTTCCTAATGTTCACCATCTTGGGGTCTTCCTTAGGTTTTAGATTTACTTGATCAAACTCCTGAGATGAGCTTAAATCCATTAGCTACTATCTGATGAATCTATCATGCTTATCAAATAGCTTCTCAAGGGAAACTAGGCCTTTGGGAATCTTATTCCCTTTGATTTGCAATAACTCCTCACCTATGTTTGTATTTGATTCAGTAGCTATTTCACATTTTTAAGGTTCACTACCTTCAAAATGTAGTCATTTAAAGCTATCTTTTTGCTCCAGGAAGGCAATGATTTGGCTATCATTGTTAAATACCTACCAATGATTGGCATTGTCAGGTACACTTGGCTGAAATACCAGCTCAATCATGTACTTGTCTCCTTTGAAATCTGGGTGGGGGATCAAGAGAGTAGCTAAAACAACCAATGCATCCACCCAGTCATTGAATTCTCTAGGAACTGTAGAGATCCTGAAAGCATCAAAGTTCTCAACCTAGTCCCAGACTAGATTACAGTAATGACACAATCTTTCATTCTTGGTTTGGTACAGGTTCCTTACCTGACAAGCCACTAGTTTGACATCTCCTTTATCATGAATGAACTTGATGCCTTTGTCACGAGTGGCTCTCAATCCAAGTAGCAGAGACTCATATTCAGCTGTGTTATTCATATTACTGAATTGCAATTTATAAGATGAGGGAAAAATATCTCCTTGAGGAGATATTAACACAACCATGGCTCCTGAACCAGTGGAAGAGCAGCTGCCATCAAATTCAAGAATCCACACCTCATTTGATACTAATTTTCTTTTGGATTCTTATTCATCCAGGGGTGGAGATACTTCCACACTTGCCTTGTGTTCAGCCAATTCCTCTACTATTCCAGTTGAATCCATTTCTAGGCTGTCATCTATAGGAGCTTCATCAGATGTCTCATGAACTCCATCCATGTACAGAAAGTAGTTACCCATGCCTAAAGACTCAAACAAAATTTGAGCTTTAGGTGCTGAGGTCTGGGTAACCACATATTTCACTTCCTTCTTAGGTAGTAGCCTCTTCATAACACCTTTGACTGGAATCCTCACCTCTGATAAATCCATGCTTAATTCACCACCAACATCCCTGTAGAAATTCTACCCGAGAAGGATGCCATATGATGTCGGTACGTCTACTACCAAGATGGTCATCTTGATTCTTTTATCTAGAAAGGCAGCAAATGCAAATTGGGCATCTTTAATTTGTCCCAGCAAAGGCACTTGCTTGTTCTCCATGGAGAAGCATCTACCAAAATTTTTGGTTAATGTGAGATCAAGGGATTCAGCCACTTTAGCAGGCATGACATTGTCTAAAGCTCCATAATCAATGATGTAATTATTCAGCTAATGTCCATTTATCAACAATGAGACATAAAAAGGTTCAGTCCTACCAGGAGCAATAGGGGGAGTGGTGACAAGGTTTTTCTTGGTGGGTGCATTCCTGGCAGCATCATGTGTCACTTTGGGAATGGTTCACTCAACAAGGATGTTCTGGTTTTAAACACATTGAACTAGTCTATCTAATTTCTCAGGATGAGACTGCAGAAATTCAAATTTAGACATTTTAATTTTGGTTCTCTTTATATGGTCAACGATATCAAATGTCTAGAACAAGCTATGAGCAGAGGATGGAAGTTCATCCTTCTGATTTTTGAAAGGGAGAGGACTAGACTAAAAAATTGAAGTAGAAGGTGTAGGGGCATTTAGGGTACTTACCTTTCTTGAAACCACTGGGACCTTTGGCTGGAAAGGAAGAGTGGATCCCCGCTTATCAATTGAAAATGCTAGTTGAGGTCACTCCTCTACTTTCTCCTTATCAGCTTGTTGAACTGATTTATTCTTAGACCGAGTGAATAAATCATATGACCCCTAAACTTCATGGCCTTCACTTCTGGGTTCATCCTGATAGTTTAGGAAACCAATATGGAAGTCACCAGCTAATTCTTCTTCTTCCTTAGTGAAGAGATTAGCATCATCTTCAGGATTCAATTCAGGCTGAAGTGAGAAATCTGCTTCAGCTTCAAGATATCCCACTACCGAGTTGTTTGGAGGTGCTTCAAGGGTGAGGTTCCTCTATGGAGGAGGAAGGTGATTTTGTTGTCCCTAATTCTTGGCAGCATTGCCTTAGTACACCTGATTTCTTGAAATGTCCTCCTGGGCATATCTATGTATGTAGGAGCAAATGACATCCCTTGTGCCATTTACTTTCTGAGAGCCAGCATTTCATTTACTAGTTTTTGTACCATTGGGTCAGTAGTGACTGTAGGTGAATACTCAGAAGATGAAGAGGATTTACCTTTATTAGGGTCTCTCCTTATCTTTCCTACCAAGATAAGGTCATTTTCTACTTGAGTAGCCAAGTCCTGAGTAGCAGTAAGGTCTATGTGTTTGGCCCGTCTCAACAAGAAACCCAATTTAGGCAGTTGTGAATTGATGAAGAAGCATTTGACATTCTGAGGCATTGGTTGGGTGACCATGGGAATCCAGTGCCTCAGCTTATTGAACTTGGTGATAAAATCCCTCATAGGCTCATGAGGCTCTTTCTTCATCTGAGTGAGTTGGGCTAGCAAGGCATGTGCATCTTCTATAGGCTTGAACCTAGCTTCAAATTTGTCTTTCAAAGTGTCCCAATCAGTCACTGATCTAGCTTACAGGTGGTAGAATCAGTCTGTAGCAGTGCCTTATAGTGTTTCTACAAATAGCCTAACCGTTATGTCTTTAAATTCCACCCCTATTACACTGCAGGCTATGCTAAAAGCTGCAATGTGTTCATCAGGATGAACCTTCCCATTGCCAAATAATTTGGGGAAATTCTTCCTTGAACTATGTGGAAGCTCATGCAGAGGTGGAGTCAAGTTTAGGGGACCAAAATAATTACCCCAAGGGCCTTGAGCCATGATTTTATTATGCAAAAGAGGGATCACTAATCCAAGTGGAGGGTGGATAGGTAAATCTCGGCCAACAGCAGAAAAAGAAGCTCTACCTTGTGTTGGTGGTCTGGTAGGGGTAGGAGGAAGACTCCTAGTTCATCTAAGGTGAAGTTGTGGAGGAAATAACTCAAAATTACTCTATTGGTCAATAACACCTTGGGATTTCTAGCCTCTGGTATAATGTGGAGTTGTTAGATTATAGAATAAAAAATGGAAAAGAGCAACATCTACTTCAGCTTGAAGTTTGAGATTTCAAACTATGCGCTCTTCCCCAATGGAGTCACCAAAAATTGTTGGGTGAATATTTTGTTAGCCAGCTAATTGGTGACCAAAATAGTTCCTATCACCATAGCATAGGGAGATTAGTCATTCAATGTTGTAGGTTTACCACATCCAAAGTGGACAAATCTATCCTATCATCAAGGGGAGGTTCCCTATTAAATATGAGGAGGCTATATACTATATATATAAGTAGAAAGTAAGACACAAGGGTAGAATACATCATCTATATCTCTTCTTTCAAAGATGATGCTCATAGACAGAGGAGAAATCTTGGGTGATTGGTGAAGGTACTTCTCTTCTTTAGAAGTAACATTCAACCAAGAGCTAGATCCCTTTCTGGATAGTAGAAATCCTGGTGAAGTGATAGAAGGCACTTCTCTTCTTTCTAAAGTGCTTGTTCTTGCAAGCAACATGAATCTTTATGGTAACAAGTGACAAAAGGGCACAGAGTAACTAGCAGCCTAAAATGTAGTGCAAAGTCTCCACCTTGACTACCCAAGAGTGAAATATGAAGAACAATGGGGGTACAAAGTCATCCCAAGGTCCTTTACACAGAAATAAAAAATAAACACACACTGAAGACAACTATGATAGCACAAAGTCTAAAAGTAGTTGGCTTCAGGACACCTTCCTTATCACCTCCACTAGTCCTACTTGTTAAATCAAATAAATAAGAATTCTTTCAGAAGATAGACATAAAAACAATCTCCTAAAGTAGCACAAGCTATAACAACACAAAGTCTGCAAGTAACTTGCTTTCTTATTCAATCAAAAAAATATGAATTACAATCTGAGCTCAAAGTCTCAGTAATGCCTTTCAATTTAGGTAGAGTTTCACTTTTGGTAAGGGGAAGATCTCCTTTCCAAATGAGAAAAAATACAAACTTATATCAACTACCCAAGGATTGGTGCCTTTTTCCATGGGACAGCCCATCTTACAGTCAGCATCTTCAATGCATCTCTAGTTTGGTCTGGAGAGACCATGCTGAGAATAGAGCACTACCATAACTATGGTGTGTCCTTTCATCTAATATGTCTCCTCCTTAATATAGACCATCTTGTCCTTTGCATATTTGTCTTTACTTCATGGAATAAAATAGGTTGCATCCTTGGTTTGTTACACTTAGAAGTCTACTCGATCCATTGTTCCACCTACTAGAAATAACTCTTTCGAAGACATTTCTAGTCCTTTGCATCCATCTTCTCTCTTTGAGTCTTCAGGCTCTCTTTTTAGTTGATCACTTTAATTGAACTTGCCTTTGGAATCGTCCATTTTGCTTCTTTATCCTTTATAGCCCTTCTTGCCTAAGTCTTTGGGGGGTCCTTTCTATGTCTTTGACAAGTGGCAAGTTTCACTGTTATGAAACTCATTAGAAGCTTACAGAAAATGGGGTCCACGACATGTTTTGTTCGAGCAACTCCAAAATGGGAACATCAATGGAAAAAATTGTCACATTCCACTAAGTCATAACAAGACACGTGATGTATTTCACTTAACTTATAGAAGCTTTAGAAACCTTTTGGGGTCCTGCAGAAGATGACACATGGTGGCTTCCACTCTACCTTATAATGGACACATGGTAGCTTCCGCTGCACTTTGTCTTTTTCCATCAAGCATTTTTTCATGGGCTTTTCTCTTTTCCAAGTGCCCCTACAAGGGTACTTATCCTTCGGGCTTCAACTTCTTCGATGGGCTCTTACTTCTTTAGCGAGATTTTTCTGTCAGGCAAAAAGCCTGAAAGAATTCCTTCGAACAAAATGTCCAAAGGAAAGTTTCTTATTACTTGGCCATTCATTCTATCTTGTTCCTTTGAACTTTTCCTCTGGGTGAATTCCTTCAGACAAAAAGTCTGAAGGAATTTTGCCTTAACATTTTTCTGAGGAAATCTTCCTGAAAGTATTCTTTCGGCCTCTTAGACTTAGCCATTTCCATCAAACAGAAAGTCTAAAAGAATTGTTCTTTTTGGGCCTTTGAACAAATCTGAAGGAATTCTATCTTTTGTTTGACCCTTCGAACCAATGTTGCTTTCCCTCCATAAGGGCACTTGCCTTTTTCACTTTGGGGCAGCCCCTTGAACCAGTCGATTGAACCAACTTTGGTTCAACGGTTCAATAGGCTCATCCTTTGTTATTTGGCTAAGTCCTTTTGATCTTTTTCACTAAGCATGTTGAACCAACTTGGTCATTGAACCCATTAAACCTTTGAACCAAAGTTGGTTCAAAGTTTAATGGTTCAATGCCTTTGTCCTTTACCATTTTCTGATTGAATTCTTTTGATTGAACTGAGGCGTTGAACCAATCCTAGAAACGACTGAGTGTTAGAAGCTTGTTCTTTTGATTCAACTCCCCTACAGAAGCTTTTTTAACCTATTGAGTCAATGAATCCCTTCACATAAAAATCTTTAAAATGAGGAATTTGAAAGCTCAGAACAAATTTTGAGAAGGGAAGAGAGAAATTTTGGTCCGATGAACCAAAATAGTTCATAGGTTGTCCCAAAAATGTCACTCATTTTTGGGGACAACACATTACACGCTTTGAATATTATTTTCTATTTACAGTCATGGTAGAAGCATGGATTTTTTCCATTCTATTTTGATCATGCATATAATAACTAAAGAATAAAATGATAACTGAATCTATAAGCCATCTGTAGTGATTGATTCAGTTAAAGTGTATAAGGCATAACTTAGATATTCAACAGCTTATATAATTATACCCTATGAATTCATTGTGGATTCCAACCCATTTCCATCTTGGGCTTACAAAACCCAAATGAAAATTGAGGTATTTTCATCCCTAAATAGGTTTCATTTTCTATAAATGTTCAATTCAAATTGAGGCATAATCCCCCTCAATTAATCATTGGTTTAACTAAGGAACCAAATCTCTCTAAGTGTTTCATTGGAAATACCGATTCTCTAATTCTTCAAGGAATCATCTTCAAGAAAAGTTACAAAATAAATATTGGTGTCAAACATACAAGTGTATTACTCCCTTGTTTGTATTTTCATTTTTTTTCAATTTTCAATTTTCAAGATTTTTAAATTTTCAAATGAACAAAATGACTACTTCTTAAGTTATTTCATGGTTTTCTAAGCTAAATTACCTTGCACAAGTGAAACATATGCTCAAAGTCAAAGTGTGTTGTACACACTCAAGTATATCTTTCCTTTTATCTAGTAATTTTATTTCTAGACTAAAATGGGAGCAAATTTAGTCACTCAAATTTGATCATGAATACTTGATAATGTTATTTTTGTTCCACATTCACTTTAATTGAATTGAGAACTTAATTTGGACATGTTTCTATATCTCATTCTATCCTAATTACCTTTATGGACCTTTCCCTTTCTAATTTTATATATTATTCCTAAAAAAATGTTTTTGGTTGTTAAAACCGCATCTAAGCATCTATACAAACATCTCAAATCTTATTTTCATATGTTACCCTTCAAGACATGATCGATTAGTATCGGTTAATAGTTGAATTTGATCTTTTCCCCTATGGTTTTATATTTCCTATACCTTATAAATGAATTATTTTAAAATTTATAGCCTCTCTTATAGGTTGGTTCATATTTTTATGATATGTAGTGTGAGGTTTTCCCCTTTTACATTTCAATTAATGCATATTTAAATCACCTATTATACCACTTGGTAATTTTTATATTGAGAAAAACCTACACTATTGAATATTGAAAAAATATTTCATATTATTACTTAAATATAATTGTAATCATTTTAAGTAGTCCTTATCAAGGTAAAGATCCTATTATATCCTAGTCAAGCAAATAATCAAATATTGAAGCTATCTCTAGATACATACATGTAACAAAAAGAGCACAATCACATAAAGCACTCTAAGAAAACTATATGGGCTTGATTTCCCTTTTTAGAGTATTAAATAATTAGGAAGTGATCAATCATCATAGTTGTGATTAGGGTTATATTAACCCATTACACCCCCCTCTTTCTCTATAGGTTTTTAGCTATTATAAGCCCTAGTAGGGTTTCAATTTGTAATAAATCATTTTCATTTCATTCAGGCACATCTAAAGGTCAAGTTTCCACACACAAATTTTTTTTAATAATCAATGAATGATTGAACCATATTTTCCATGATTTTTCATAGAGGAAAAAATCAACCAATCAAGGAAAATAGTGGTAGTCTATCCTGACCTAACCAATCAATCTTTACCCTGAGTAGTTGATTTCATAATTCATTTCACACATGTCAAATATATCTAAGATGATTAGTTCCATAATTTATTTAGTCACACACAATCCACATATAGATAGAAAACAACTAAGTCTCATAAGTCCTTTTATGTTTTTCATATTCATCTTTATTTCATTCATTCATACTTCATCAATTTCAATATTTGGATTCCGCTATGCTAGTTACAAGATATTTTACACCATTTTTTATCTTTGAAAATCATTTTATCTTAATTATATTTAATTACCAAGTTAATTCCAAATTTTGATAAAAACATATTATTAAATATATTATCATGAGAACCCATTATATGTTTTCAATGAAATATTCATAAACCTCATAGTAAATCCAACTTTGTAAAGAGCATAATTAAGGATAAGCAATGGTGACATCTCTCTCCAAATATATTTTGGATCTATAATTAAAAATCATAGGATCTTATTTGACAATATAATTTTTGTAGGTGACATGGTCCTCTAAATAATACTCTATATGTCATCTAGAGATAACTTGATTCCATATGGAGTCATTTTCAATACATATTTTCTAGAGCACATGTGTTCATATAATTCTAAATATTAACCCATATTTTTTGAATTTATCTCCAATTCCTATTTTTTTGACCACTCTTTACAATAATATATTTATTTTTACCAATATACCATTGAAAATTTTGTATGTATATTTTCTTAAGAGGGAACCCCATGCTTGATTGTCTTGCTTATTTGTGTGCATTTAGACAAATTTTTGTTTATACCTCAATATATATGAAGCTCACCCACATATGCTCTCTCCAAAAATAAATTTTATTATAGATAGGAGGTAGTGTATATTTTGACCACAAATTTTGGATTCTAGTTCATTAATATGCCATTTAATCTGAAAAAATATGCCTAGTCACATATTTACAAGTGTTATGTATCGATATCAATTCTCAAGAAAAAAATATTTTAATCACATTAATATAATTCATCACCACAAAGATATTACTATTTAATTTAATATTTACACCAATTTTCTTTATGGTTCTAGATTTTGGTTCTTAGTCATAGATCTATATAATAGGATCATATTGAGAGAGGCCAAACACACACATTTTCATATATAGTTCATTATAAATGTATGATCCATAAAAGTATAATTATAATTGATTTCTTATCCAAATAATATTATATTGAGAGTATATTCATAAGGATCACTTCATATATTTAAATATTAATATACATAGGTGAAAACTACCTATCAAGTATGGTGCACATTAATAGGTTTTTTTGAGAAGATTTCATCTTTAGGCCTCACTGTAAAATCATGATGGTATTTTATGACCATATTTATTTTATTCTCTTAACATTTATGTTATTTACTTCTTTATTTAATTTAATCATTGTATGTTCCTCCTCATCTCTTTGCCTTAAAGGAGATGATCTACATAATGGTCAAACATATATGTGTTGAAAATATACTCATGTAACTAATAAATATCCAATGGGATTTCTCGCATATAATATATATTATCACGTATAACATTTTTTTTATACACATAATTTTAATTTACTATGATTTAATTTTTCTAGGACATATTATTATATTAATCTCCCATATTTAGGATTGGGGTGGGTTGGTTTTGAGTCAACTTTATGAGGTATCTATCTCGAATGTATATCTGCCACCTTATTACCACCTTCATATCATTCTTTTCATCCTTTATCACCATAATATTTTATCTGAACCCCCTCTAATATTTCTTATTCATGCCCAATATCATATATCCATAAGAACAATATCATTTCCATAATCCATGATAATGTAATGTGAATTATTATGGATACAACTATGTGAGAGATTTTAGATCGATGTTTTAGGTTACACTTTGTGAACCATGATCAAGATGTCAATAAATTATTGGTGATTGTAGACTTAGGTCAATTTAAAAGATATTAGGTTGAGAAAGTGAGTATAGTTTAGGAAAGTATAAAATAATACAATATAAGATTAAAATATATGACTCAATACCTATAATTGAAAATCAAAGTTAAAATGAATAATCACCAAACCCGACTAGTATTTTAAAAAACCAATACCATAATAATAATAATAATAATAATAATAATAATATTAATATTAATAAAGTTAAAAATAATAGAATGAAATGAATTAATAAGAGTTAAAAATTAAAATGATTGCAAATTTAACTAAATTAAATGCTATTGAGGGACAAAAATATTATTAAATAATAATTATTAAATGAGTAAAGAGAAAGTCCATAGATAGTAATGAATAAAAATATTACATACAAATTTGAATAATAATACTAATAATAAAAGAGGGGTGGGGTATGATATCAAATAGTATAAAATATTTAAGGAAATCATCAATAATAATAAAAGTAAATGAAAACCACATAAAGTGTGTATGTTTTATAATTATAAATATCAATAAATAAAACATCACAACAAAAATAAATCATGAATAAAATAAAATATTTTTCTAAAAAAACATATAATTTTAAATTTAAATTAGCAAATGTAGACACCTCATTCTAGCCACAATTGGCTTCTAACTGGACTTCAAACTGATTTCTACCAAACAATGCAAATTAAGCCTAAGAATTACTAAACATCCTAATTTCATCCATGCATCATTAATTAATTCTTATAATCATATTTCAGCATCCCTATTTGGGGTATTATATTGAATGTAATAATAACCTCCCACAGATTCATCTCCAGTCACCTTGCAACCTAACAACTAGTAGTTTGGCCTATGGACCCACTAAGTAGGGCATTTGAATAATTATTAAAAGAGATAAAATTCTAATCATAATAAATCAATTAATTAAACCAAATTTAATGCTTAGATAAATTATCCATTTTATATTAATGAATATATAAAATGGAAATTCAAAAATGTAAAATATCAAGCATTTTCATCATTGCCTTTATGAGTTGTCAAGCTTTCACAAATATCTCAAAATAACTAATTTGAGAGCCATGCCTAGTAATTGAAAATCATAATTACATGACACATTTTTAACTCAATTGTAATTATCCTCAACTCACCTAGGGTTAGTTTGAATAAATTTCATGTTTAAACTCATCCTCAACTCACCTTGGATAAGAGTTAACTTTGGAGGCTATAAATATAGGCCATACCTATTGATCAACAAGATTTTTTAGTATAATGTTATTTTGGTAAAATACCTCCAAAAATGTTTTTAGTTTAAATTTATTATGATAAAATATATGAAATAAGAATTTCAAATAGTGTTACCATGCCAAATTCATAAGCCAACCAACCAAGCCAAGGTGCCAAAGAGAGGTGGAGCAAAGGAAGATTCATTGAAATAGACTTCTTGATACAAAAAATCAAGAAAGCCACTTCAACAAGCCATTTTGGAGCTATAAGGAAGGTAAAAGGATTATTTATTTTAGTTTCTAGTTGTGTTTTCATTGTATGCTTGTTACCTATGCTCTCCCTAGTGTCTATGATAGTGGTGGTAGTGTTTGGTGTACTTATTTGGGTTTATTTTCATGATTAGCATTATACTAATCTCCCCTCCATGAATTCCTTGTTCACAGTAAATAATATAATCTAATATAATATAAATGTATAGTTTAAAATACAATGTTAATGAATCAATAATTTAACTTGAGAGTTTAACTCAGAAGACTAAAAAAATAATCCTATGAGATAATGAAGGAAAGGAAAGAGCTAGTCTTGATGTAAAAAGAGAGAGAGGGGGAGAATGGGAATCTCACTCAAAAAAGACTAACCCAATTTTTGAAAAACATAAGTAAAAAAAACAAAGGTAAAAAATGTAAAACCTAAAAAATGTTAGTAGGAACATTAAAAGGATAAGTGAAATGAGGAAACTAGAGGTCAGAGGACTGCCTATTGTATTTTTTGGAAAGGTACATTATTAGTTTCTATGAATGGGTAAAACCTAGACCCACATCTTAGTTTAGATTGTTCTCATGTTTAAAAATATCCACAAGTTCTCTTATATGGCATTTCAAGAAGTGATCCGCTATGGATAACATCTTGATGTCCTCAATGTAGACATGATGCTTAGTAATAAGTGAATATTATTCTGGATATGACTTAATCACTCTTTTTTTTTTAATATCAGCAGTGTGTTCCATGATCCTAATGTTATGGAATGTCTAGTCTCACCAATGTAAGACAACCCATAAGAGAAATCAATTTTATATGCCTCACTTCATAGAGTGGGTTCTAGTTAAATATATTTTTGTACTTTAGTATCATTTTATTTTGTTTAGTTTGTAATCATTTTAATTTTAAACTCTTATTAATTCATTCTATTCTATTATTTTTAATTTTATTGCTATTTTTACTTCTCATTATTTATTTTGGTATTAGATTTTAAATTACTAGTAGGGTTTTATGATTATTAATTTTATATTTAATTTTAATTTTAATTTCCACTTATTGGTATTGAGTAATATATTTTAATTTTATATGTTATTATTTTATACTTTCCTAGACTTTACTCAGTTTCTCACCTTAACATATTTTAAATCGACGTAAGCCTATAATCACCAATAATTATATTCTCATCATCATGATGGTTTATATGGTGTGACCTAAAAAATTATTCCAAAATATCTCACATAGTTATATCTAGAATCATTGACATTCCATCATATACCCATCTTATGGTGTACTAGTTTTACCCTAATTTATATGGCATAATCAATCTAACCGAGAATGTACTAAATGTATTATTTTGAGATGATATCATCACCTAGGTTCATAGAATCACATAAGAATAAAATATCAATTTTGGAATCCATGTCCCTATTTATAGGGTTCATTTGGTTATTTCTTGAATAAGAACAAAGACATATGTTCTCATAAAGGAAGTGATTAAAAGAAGATAAACTACAATAAAGGCCTTATAAATTTAATTATATGAGCTATGTTGATAAGGTACACCAAGTATTTAGAGTCTCAAATTATGGTTGAATTAGGGTTACTTATATCCTTCTTGATTCCACCTACTACCATCTCTTACAAAGTATTAAAAAACAATTTGGAGATTAATGTACAAATAAGTCCACTCAAAGTAAGTATCCGTAACCCTAGCCCATTTATTATTTATGTGTATAGATTATGAATGATATATGTTCAATTTAATTTTTGATTTAATTCATGCTTATGACCCATGATTTTACCATAGTCCTTAAACCAAATTCCATAGATGTATATTAATACCTTAGTTATATGTTAATTTTAATAAGGTAATCTACCCTTCTCTATAAAGAGTGATCAAATGTGTAGGTTTCTACTACTATAACTATCACAACCCTTAGTTAAAATATATATTGAATACTGCATTACACAATAAAAACCTCTTTCCTACTTCCCATGGATAGTGTTATGAACTATAACGTTTTTATGTTTGATATAGAATGACTTTATATATTTTACCTATTTATAGGTTTGTATATATAGATAAAAAAAATTATACTTAGTACCATTTTTTATCTTAACATGAATCTTAACCCATCTCTAGTTGGAGTATATTTACATTTTCCTCTTTAAATTATTTTCTTTCCTACACTATTTTCCCTTAGAATCCCTATGGTGTATGTTGCCATTAAAACAATAACTAGATCAAGATAACACCAAGTAGTATGAATTTAATTAAGTACTATGTAATCCTAATCTATATTCTAACTTATATTAATATACTTTCAAAAACAAAACAAAAATATCTCCTATTAGATGTGATAGTAGGTCCTTTAAAACATTTAATCAATAAAATACTCTCTTACAAAAATTAACATTAAATAGTAAGAAGTTATGGATGAAATTTAGTTTATCCTTAAAATCCAAATATTCTTGGCATAAAATTCATAGTATTCTATAAAATATCCTAAATAAGTACAGTTCCTTTAGTACCATACATAAACCCCCTCTCGACATGGAGGAAACCCATATATAAACATCATATCTACCAATAGAATTGAGGTAAGCCATCTAAATACCATGACTTGGACTATATTGAATATTTATACAACCCTATCTATTTACAAATCTATGACTTATGATAAAAATGGTACCTTAACTCCTAACACATCCTAATTAAATCCTATTTCTCAAATAGATCATACCAAAATGTTTATTCACATTTAGGACCTAATGGAAAATATGAAAATTATGACAAAAATACTCAAATCAAAACATAAATCATGAAAATGATAATCAAGATCAACAAACCTATCAAATACATCTTAGTAAATTAACCTTATCCCCCCACCTTATGGATTCTAATGGGAAACCTATCTCACAACTTCCAATTAAAAAAAGAGTGCTTCAAACATTACAACATTAAAATTTAGCAACTTATATTATATAAATATATATTGAAGGTATCTCTCCAACTATCACCTAATATGTGTCTACTAACCCTAGAAAATATCTTAATTACTTTAAATTTTTTTACAAAGATTGGATAAAAATCAACACCTATTCAATTACTAAGCTCCTAGATAAAGACATAACATGGTATGAATTTAAAAGGTACAACCAATTTATCCCTCACTTCATATTTTAAATAGAGGGCTCAACCAATCTTCTTATCCAATAATTTTAATACCAAAACTTACATAAATATAATATAATAAGATTTATCAATGAACAAAATAAGATAGTGATCTTTTTCATGAATTCACCAAGTAGTGAAATTCCATTTCATATAATGATAAACTTATCATTATTGAATAAAGTCTCTTCAAATTATTTATCACAATTTTAGAACCAAGACTGCAAAACAAATCATGATCCTTTTCCACTAATACCTTATAAAAATATTGTGACCAAATAAAAATGTACAAATATTGCACTCATTTAAAAAATAACTTAGAATTAATACTATTTCCTATCCTATTATGGGAAATACTTATTATTTAAATCATTAAACAATAGAAACATATCATCAACCAATAAACAAATATAAAATCAAAAAAAAAATTTAAAGCCTCAACCTAAAGAATTAGATTCTATAAAACATGTACCTTGATGGTTTGACCCTAAAATTTTGTATTGGTTGCATGATAATTGGTTCCAATCACATGAAAAAAAATTCAATCTCAACATATAGCATACCCACTCACTCTAATATTATTACTTCATACCTTTAGCACATATCACTTTAATTGAAGTAAAGAGAAACTTTAATAGTTTTACAACTGGGACAAATATTAGAAATGTCCAATTGAGGACTAGATGAATATTAATATTGATGGTTGTGTCATTAAATCTTTTTGTTCAAGGGTACATTGTATTTGAATATATGTATGATTTGTTTTTATAGGGACTAGAGGTAAATATATGAAGTGACTTCATTGTTGAAAATGCTAGATATGGAAAAGTCCATGGTTCCAATTCTAACTAGCATGGAGAAGTCAAGAAAGGAAACATAGGGATGTGAAATGGAGGAAGATAAATAAAGTATATATTACCTATTGACACCATACCAATTGTGACTATAAACAGAGTTGGATAAATGGACTAAGAAAATATAATATATGTTAAAAATATTTTAGGGCTTCAAAGGGGGTTCTAACAATAAAATAGATGGAATATATAGTGTATTGAATAAGATGAATGGTCAAAGGTAGTTGTGAGTATGATTAGTAGAGTAAATCTTCAAGGAATCAGAGGAAGTAATACTTTGGAAGAAGAGTCTGAGTTTGATGCTTAGAGTGGGCCAGAAGAGAGGTAAGATAATATAGAGAATAAAGGGAACCAAGATACTAAAGAGGATGCAGAGACCAACTGAGAGATTGAGATGAACCTAAAAGAGGAAGAGTAATAATAACAAAAAATAGTGAAGAAAGCATCATAGTTTAATTAAAGTATCTCAACAATAGGTTTAGTGAGTAGCTACATAAAGTGTTTTATTTAAAATGGTAAGGATATTATTTCTAGGATGTTATACTAGAAAATAAGTCCAGTTTAGGTTTAGGGGTAGTCAATATTTACCCTCCAAGTATATTTCATTCACTCCATGGGGGTGCATCCCTTACACCTACTCTAATAATAGGAATTGGCAAGTTAGAAGCATTCAAGGAGTTAAAAGTGACTAGTAAGTGGTTTAAATAAGTTGTAGAAGTTTTAGATAGGCATTAGAAGGATATTAGAGGTGAATATAGTGAAACACTTAAATTCATAAAATTTAACATATTTTTTAGCATTGTAGCTAGTCTTCACACAACAATGCAAGTGAATCCTAAATTATTTAAAATTAATCCACCATTAGAAGCCATGTCTCTTATTATGGGAGTGTTTGTCATATGATGCATCAAGTAAACCTGAGCAATATATATTGTCATGTGAAATGAAGTGGCATGTTAAAGGTATAATGAATGATGTGGATATAAAGTGAGAAATTATAGGATACTTGACTTGAAAATCTCTAGAGTTTATCTTTAAGAACAATCATCCCAATATGACCTTAAATAAGGTCAAAGATAAGTTGATAGGGTAATTTAAAATGTATAAATGTGTTAGCCAAACTATTCAATATTTTAAATAAATTAGACAAAATCCTAGAGAATCAATATGGTATTATGATCTCCATTTTTTTGATGTCATAAATAAGGTAATTTTTACATTTTTAGGATCCTGAGCAATTTTATTAGTTTGTCGATGGCTTAGAAAGTAAGATATAATTTGATATATCCCAAGCTCAATTCATAAGAAAATTTGAGGCAAGATTAGATGCAATCATAGTGGAAACAATAGAGGATTGTGGAGAATACCCCCTAATACTACAAATATTGATTCCAAAATGGATGTGGTATTTCTTATAATGGATAAAATACAAGATGGAAAGAAACTAGGGCCAGCTATATGGTGCATTGAGTGTGGGTAAGAAGTACATTATCAAAACAAATGTCATAAAATCAAAATAGAGTTATACAAGTTGTTTCATATAATTCTTTGCAACCTCTAAATGTCATATAATATATTATTTTGTGCAATAAACACAAAACTTATATTTTAGTTCTTTTAAATCATACACTCATGTCAAAAAACATAAAATACTAGTTGGCAATTTACTTTAAAAGCTAGTAGAACCACTTGTAGAGATTAAGGCCTCAAATACGTTGTTTGGGTTTTGAAATTTATATAAATGAAAAACACTATCTAAATCTCCTAAAATATAATATACTTAAAATATATACTCTAAAATGAATGAGATAAATTTTCAAAATAATTTTAGGAGGTACAAATTACTAGATATGAATTTTCAAAGTTAAACTTGTAGTACGATCCTAATTCCTTATGGTAATTAAACTCCATTCAAGAAATTTATTTCCACATTTAACAAGGCATAATTATTATTAAAATTATTTAAAATAAAGTTTACATTTTTTTTATCCTAATGAATTTTTTTTTAAATCTAGGTGACCGTAATGAATTTTTAAATATAGGATCTATGTAGGGTAGTTTACACATAGGCACCTTGGAATTAAGGGAAGTGAACCCTTTTCTAAGGAAATAAAAAATGGGATAGTGTTTAATCACTCATATGACTAAATTTAGCCTTAAAACCAAAAAATAAATATGTTTTATTGTTTTTGGAATATTGGAGTTATATTCCTAAATAATAAAGGGGATGAGCAATGTAAATCAGTAAATAAATATACTTTAATTAGCCTATTGATTAGTGTAAATAAATTATATTTTTGCCTTTTATAAATATAGTAGGAAGTGAGAGAGATTAGAACTTAGCTTATTCTGACTAATTTGGACTGAGACAAGGTCTAATACTAGAGGAGTAGGACTGAGAAATAGTCAAAAATAGGCCTCTAGACTTTATTTCTTGATTGGATATGAGCATCAAAAATAGGACACCCTATTGTCCATTGTTGTAGTCCTATTTTGGTGGTATTGTCTTGAGGATAAAATCTTTTTGGGTTATATTCAAAATGCTTGTGTTACCCTGTCACTAAAATTTCATGGTCTGGGACCTTATAGAACATGTTGTGTGCCTATTATAATATTCAAAACCCTTAAGAACTCTTGGTGCTTGAACTTGAATGCAAACATGGAAAAGAGAGAGAAGGGGTTAGTGTGTAAATTATATACTAGATTCAATTCACACCCCATGTGTGGGCACACTACCTACATACCAATACTCTGAAGAGGTATCAAGCTAATGTAGTTCTCCCATTGAAGTACTTGGTGCAATTTTTATATGATCAGTGAAACTAGAATGAAAAATTGGATTTGTTTTAACTATTTATGGACTAGTGAAATGACTTGAGTAGGCTTTGAATAATGTTGGAAGGATGTATGCAAAGAATAGGGAAGAGTGCTTAAGTGTACTTGCTTTTATTCTTGTCTCTCTTGAAAATGAGTGTCAACCCTTCTAAATGGACTTTGAATGGCATTTTATAGGGAAAATAATGATCATGGTTTAAATGAATTTGCATGATGCCAATATGGAAAAAGATAAGGAACCAGAAGAATCTGACCATTGGAGGTAAAAGTAAACTTGGACAACAATGTTGAAAATAGGACACCCTAGGTTCTAATGCTCTTATCTTATTTAGGTGTTATTATCCTAAGGGGATGAGACCTAGGGGGATTGATCTGGGCCTAAAATGGTTGATTGGGTCTAAAAGGGCTAAGTTCATAACCTTTCGATGACTGAGAATTAGTGAAATAAGTACACTAGAAGGGTTGTGTGTGTTGGAAATATTGTCATTGATGTCAAAGGTCTAGCATTATTGGTGATAAATGCCCCATTGCATTTAATGATATTTTTATTAGATATATCTTTGCTAATGTGAGTTAATATTTATTTAAAATTAACGAATATATT
Organism: Torreya grandis; assembly: GCA_037957365.1. NCBI lineage: Eukaryota > Viridiplantae > Streptophyta > Pinopsida > Cupressales > Taxaceae > Torreya > Torreya grandis. The sequence continues at coordinate 1,115,550 of JARHVA010004818.1, read as the reverse complement.
TTTGGTTGCATATGAGACAAAAAAGGGCCCATGGAGAATTCAAAGAGCCATGGGGTAAAGACAAACAAAGGATGGGACGCAATTTCCCATGAAGAGTCATCTTGGGGAATTCCAAGAGTCACCAAGTGAAGACAAAAGAGTAAGGGCACAATTTCTCATGAAGGGACACTTTAAGGAATATGAAAAGTCACCAAGATAAGGACAAAAGAGGGAAGGACATTTTTCTCATGAAGGGTCACCACATGACTTTTCAAAAGCAAGGATATGAAGGGTCATACAAGTTTGGTGCCATTTTCCATGAGGATTGAAGGGTCACAAAGGGGGAAGGCAAAAGGTCATTTGGAAAGATATAAATAAAGGCTTAAGAAGCCATTTGTAATATGTGTGAGAGAATTTGATTTGATATTGTATATCTAGCTTAGAAGAGCATTTGTGAGAGATGAATATGATTTGTATTTTTTATATCTAGCTTAGAATATCAAAGATGAGAGAGAGGAAAGAGATGTTGTAATGAACTATCGTTTGTTGAGATAGAAACATTGAGAGATAGTTGTGTGGTATACGCAAAGGGGTTGGTGCTCATGAATAGTTGTTGGGTTGGTGTTCAATAAAGGGATTGGTGCTCTTGTGGGTTGGGGCTCATGAATTATTGTTGGGTTAGTGCTCAACAAAGGGTTTAGTGATCTTGTGGGTTGGTTCTAATGAATTATTTTTGGGTTGGTGCTCAAAAAAGGGGTTGGTGCTCCTATAGGTTGGTGCTCATGAATAGTTGCTAGGTTGGTGCTCAACAAAGGGTTTGGTGCTCCTGTGGGTTGGTGCTCATAAATAGTTACTGGGTTGGTGCTCAAAAAATGGGTTGGTGCTCCTGTAAGTTGGTGCTTGTGAATATTGTTTGGGTTGGTGCTCATTCATATACTTGAGATTGTTCTCTGTGGTTTTTCCCATATTGGGTTTCCATGTTATATCTGGTGTCTCTCTCTATCTTGTGTGGTGTTTATTGTTTGAGTTTTATTGCATATCTTGAATGTTTTATTAAGTGGAATTTGGTTAAGGGAAAGTTTTATAAGATATATGATATAGTGATTCACCCCCCTCTCAGTATATACCATGCTTAATAATTGGTATTAGATCAGGTTCTTTTTTGAAATTTTTTATGGCTTGAAGGTAGATCGAGAAAGCATGATGATTGGGTCACAAGAAGGATTTTCTACAAATAAGGCACCTTTGTTTGATGGGATGAATTATGATTTTTGGAGCATAAGAATGAGGACTTATTTGATGGCCCTTGGATTTGACAAATAGAAAATAGTGGTAGAGGAATATGAAGAGTCACAGACATTTGCAATTACTCCAGCAAAAAAGAAGGCAAGTGAAAGTAATGCTAAAGCTTTAAATGCTATTTTATGTGGTTTATGAGAATCTAAATTTATTAAAGTTATGCAATGTAAATCTGCTCAAGAAACTTGGGTAAAACTTGAGAATATTTACAAAGGTGATGGAAAGGTTTAGCAAGTTAAGCTTCAGACTTTTAGAAGGCAGTTTGAAAGTTTGAAGATGGAAGAAGAAGAAGATATAGAAAGTAATCTTTTGGAAGTTGATCAAATCGTAAATCAGATTCAAGGTCTTGGAGAAATGTTGGAAGAGTAAATGGTGGTACAAAAGGTTTTGAGATCTCTACCAATGAGATATGATACAAATGTTTCATCAATCAAGGAGATGAAGAATTTAGCCAAGCTAAAGATGGATGAGCTTCATGGTATACTCACGGCATATGAGATGTGGACAGAATAAGATAAACCCTCAAAGAGAGAAGTAGCTTTCAATACATCAAAGAAAGAGAAAGCTAAGATTCAAGAGTCAAGTGATAGTTCTAGTGATGATGAAGATGACAAAGGAGCACTTTTCATTCACAAGCCAAAAAGGGAAATAGGTAAATATCAAGAAAAATTACCTTATAAATATTTTAATTGTGGAAAGATTAGACATTTATCAACTAGATGCCCAAATAAGGGTAATGATGATGAAGATTAAAAGCCTACATACAAGAATAATTTCAAAGGCAAATCTAAGAAGGGATTCGAGAAGAAGAGCCTATATTTTAAGGATCCTAGCTAAGTCAAAAATCGTGGAGTCAGCGATTCAAAAGAAGATATTTTATTCATGGCCATACATGAAGGTTATCAAGAAGAATAAGAATAAGAAGAAGAAGTTGAAGTGAATATGGAAGGAGAACTCATTTGTGCCCTAGAAGAGTTAAAAGTTGTTGAGAAGAAGAATCAAAGATTAAAGTGCCAGATCGAGAAAAATGAACTGGAGTCAAAGGAAATGATTGAATATCTAAAAACACACTTGGAAGAAGCTAAGAATAATTAATAAGATCTAACAACACAATTGGAAATAGCAAGAAAAGAATGTGAAAAGTATGTTATTGAAATTACCTCTTTAAAATAAGATATTGAGAAAGTAGTCAATGATAAAGTAGTTAGTGATTCAAAACTTGAGGATAGCACTAACATGATGAATAAGATATTAGAAATTCAAAAAGAAAATTTAGATAAGATAGGTATAAAATTTGATAAAAAGAGCTATGTTGAAGCTCTTACAAAAGAGGAAACAAAAAGGGGAGAAGTGAAGAATATAGAGGACATTTCAAATAGAGAAGGCTGGAGGGAACAAAGCTACAAAAGGTAATCAAGTGAGAGATATACAGATAGGTCTTATTTTTATGGCTATTATTTTTATTGTAATCGATATGGTCACAAGAAATTAGAATGTAGAAAAAGAGCTAATAATTTCAAAAATAAGGATAAGAAAAGTCAAGTAGAGTCAAGCAGAAGCCACAACTCTTTTGCTCCTCTATCAATCTTTGATGAAGATACCATAATATGCTACAAGTGAAATAACTTTAAACACATATCTTGGTATTGTAGAAGCATGTTTGAGTCAGTTCAGAAGGATCAGAGTTTCAAAGCTCCATTCATCAAGAAGAAAGTTTAGACATGTTCATGGAAGAAGAAATAACCTAAAGATTCTATGATGGTTCAAACAGCTCTGCATGTAAGAAATAAAGATCAGCCATGGTTAATTGATAGCGAATGTTTGAGGCATGTGATAGGAGATAAAAGTAAGTTCATAACTCTAAAGAAGACCAATGGTGGCATAGTGAGATTCAGAGATAAAACCACTACTAGGATAGCTAGAAAAGGTACTTTGAGTTTGGATTATGGTAGAACTAAGACTAAAAATGTGTTATATGTAAAAGGTCTTAAGCATAATCTATTGAGTGTTAGTCAAATATGTGATCAAGGATACACATTAAAGTTTCATGTTGAAGGTTGTGAGATTAAAAGAAAAGATTCAAATGAGTTGATTACAGATGCTCAAAGGCCAGGGAATAATGTGTATGTGATGTTAGATATCTTCTCAAAGGCATGATTAGAGGACACATTCAAAGATATATGAGAGGAGTTTGGATTAATTTATATTACTTCTTGCCACTGATGTTTAGCATCAGTTGAGGGGGAGCTAAGTGTTAGCTCCAAGTAGGCCCTTTGTCATTGATGTCAAAGGGGGAGAATAAAAGGTACAAGTACAGGTGAAGTGATAGGTACAGGGAACAGGTAAAGGTTACGATAGCAAGGGGAGCTACTGTATGTTTTTAGATGATAGTATATGCAAGTGACAAGATGTGGTAGTTTTAGGATTGAGGTTGCCATTAATGACAAAGGGGGAGATTATTGGAAATATTGTCATTGATGTCAAAGGTCTAACATTATCGGTGATAAAGGCCCCATTGCATTTAATGATATTTTTAATAGATATATATTGGCTAATGTGAGCTAATATTTATTTAATATTAATGAATATATTTTTTGTTTCATATGAGACAAAATAAGGGCCCATGGAGAAGTCAAAGAACCACAAGGTAAAGACAAAAGAAGGATGGGATGCATTTTCCCATGAAGAGTCAGCTTGGGAAATTCCAAGAGTCACCAAGTGAAGACAAAAGAGGAAGGGCAAAATTTATCATGAAGGGACACTTTGAGGAATATGAAAAGTCACCAAGATAAGGACAAAAGAGGGAAGGACATTTTTGCTCGTGAAGGGTCACCACATGACTTTTCAAAGGCAAGGATATGAAGGGTCATACAAGTTTGGCACCATTTCCCATGAGGATTGAAGGGTCACAAAGGGGAAGGCCAAAGGTCATTTGGAAAGATATAAATAAATGCTTGAGTAGCCATTTGTAATATGTGTGAGAGAGGTTGATTTGATATTTTAATATCTAGCTTAGAAGAACATTTGTGAGAGATGAATATGATTTGTATTTGTTATATCTAGCTTAGAAGAGAAAAGGTGAGAGAGAGGAAAGAGATGTTTTAATGAACTATCATTTATTGAGATAGCAACATTGAGAGATAGTTGTGTGGTATACACAAAGGGGTTGGTGCTCCTGTGGGTTGGTGCTCACAAATAGTTGATGGGTTAGTGCTCAGCGAAGGGGTTGGTGCTCCTATGGGTTAGTACTCATGAATTTTTGTTGGGTTGGTGCTCATGAATTGTTGTTGGTTTGGTGCTTGGTAAAGGGGTTGGTACTCCTGTGGGTTGGTGCTCATGAATAGTTGTTGGGTTGGTGCTCAAAAAAGGGGTTGGTGCTCCTGTGGGTTGGTACTCACAAATAGTTTCTGGGTTGGTACTCAACAAAGGGGTTGGTGCTCTTGCAAGTTGGTGCTTATAAATATTGTTTGGGTTTGTGCTCATTCATATACTTGAGATTTTTCTCCATCTTTTTTCTCATATTGGGTTTCCATGTTATATCTGGTGTCTCTCTCTATCTTGTGTGGTGTTTATTGTTTGAGTTTTATTGCATATCTTGAATGTTTGATTAAGTGGAATTTGGTTAAGGGAAAGTTTTATAAGATATATGATATACTAATTCACCCCTTCCCTCTCAGTATATCCCATGCTTAATAGTGTGAGCCAACAGGAGGACCTATGGATTAGGTGTTTTAGCCATATTAAATTTTTACAATTTCACATTTTACATGACTACATTTGCCCCCCTTTATTCTAGTGATGAAATAAAGAGAAATACTAGGATAAATGAAAATAAGAAGCAAACCTGAACTTACATATAAGGGTGAAGCTCATGAAGTTGTGTGATGCTAGATGTGCATAGAGAGAGCACACTTGTGAATTGTGAATATTTAATGAAAACATAAAGTAGATTAGTTCTTACTAGATATGTTATATCTAAAATAAGAATGTATAAGAGCTGAGTAAGAGGAAGAGAAAGGAATGAATACACCTCATCTAATATACAAACCAATACAAAACTTGTTATGATGATAGAATGTGCTAGATGATGCTAAGTGTGTGTTGAATCAAGAGTAATATCATGAATGGAGCTGAGTGCTTAATTCCCTAGAAAGTGGATCAAGAATCCAAAGGATGGCCCTTTGTCTCCATCATTGCCAACTATGTGAAGTTAACAAATCATGCATGTGTTAATCAATGTTTAGACCATGTGTCCAATCCCTCTAAATAGGTGGCTCAATAATAAAAATGTTAGCTAGACCCTTGGCTCCATGATTTCCTACAAAATAAAGCTAACAAATCATGCATGTGTCAATCAATGTTTAGACTATGTATCTAATCCCTCTAAATAGGTGGCTCAAGAATACAAAAGTTAGCTAAACCTTTGGTTTCATCATTGCCCACTAAGTGAAGCTAATAAATCATGAATGTGTTAATTGATATTTGGACTATGTGTCCAATCCCTATGAATATGTAGCTCAAGAATACAAAGGTTAGCTAGACCTTTGGCTCCATTATTATCTCATGAAGTGAAGCTATGAAGTGATACCAGTATAAAATAGATGTCATATGAGATGGCTCATGGAGACCATAGATGTTCTAGAAATTTGATAATGTGGCATGGATAGCCTAAATAGATGATGGAAGCTAGGCCATTATTAGCCATTTTAAAAGATGTGGGATAGGCTTGTATGACAGCCTCTCTGAAACTGATGCAAAATGCTTATGTGAAAGCCAACTCAAGAAATTAGGTACTCAAAAAGATAAAATTATATAAAATTTTCACTCAAATGTGATGCCAACCACATATAGATGGAGTAAGGAACACAACTATTGAGAATGCCTGGAATAAATTAAACTTAGAAAGAAAAGAAGATCAATGTGTCAAGTACATTGCCCCCAATCACTAATGTCTACAACATGGATTATGATATGGAAGTTATGCCAACTACCTAATTTGAACTAAAAGTGAGAACCATCATGTCGTGAATGATAACCTACCATATCTAAGAAAACTATACTAAACCTATTGAATTTTACTAATCTAAAAGAGCAAAAATTGTCCTTGAACTAAATGTTTTGCCTATTTTTAAAAACCTTGAGTGTTTTCCTACGTAGACAAGAGAACCAAAATGTGGACACCCTTATGTTTGGTTTTACTCTCCATTTTTGGCACTATTATCTGGTGTGAAAACTGACTATTGATATGAAATTATCACTTTTTTTACTCTAGTTTGATTGGTTTGACCTCTGGATTATATATTGAGTGTTCTAAATGTTGCTATTTTGACTATTAAGATGTTTGATCTATGTGACAAACCTATATTTGATTCCCCCCTTATAAGGGTAGGAATGATGAACCTACAATGACTATACTCAAAATAAAAGAGTCCTACAAGTGTGTTAAATTATATAGATGCAAGATATAGCATTAAATATTTGACAAGATATTTCAGGATATAGAAATATTTAAATTTATATATTGTTAAATAAACAAGGGTATGCCTAGATAGATATAACAATATAAGAGCATGTGTATGATACTGAACTAGAATGGTAATGTTAGATATTCATTTTTAGTACGCATGAAAGGATGGAGAATGATGTCCATCATGGAATCTAAAAAGCAAGATAAATAGATGATTGGAATCATGGTATTTCACATAGTGAGGAACAAAAAATCAAGCAAGAAGCATACAAGGGTGGCCAAGTGGCCATGCAAAAAAGGACATGAACATAGTCACTCAAACTAGAAGACAAGCATGGAAGGCATGTTAAAATCACACATACACATACAAGTGAGGAAGAAAAGTTGTCATGAGGGTCACACGCACATGAAAGGGTATAAATAGAGTACAATGGTAGATGTCCTAAGACACACACATGAATAGAAGCAAAGGATATTGGAAAATGTCATAAGGCATAAGTAGGAGACAAGTTAGAATTAGATATGTAATCACACAAGCTACGCTAAGAAAGGAATGAAATCAAGAGTAAGAACTGGAAGATACAAACACATCTAACTAATCAAAGCAAATGTAAAAGTAAGAAAAACATGTGTAGTACACGACTAGGTATATGCTAATAAATACACAAGTGCTAGGTACAATTGAAATGTTGATGTAGTAATTTATATAATCTAATAAGGAATGTGCATCAGTATGATAACTCAGAGTGTGTAGTGTAGGAATGACATAACCTAGATGGTGTAGTCATGTAGAAGATTCCCCTAGTGGGTGTGTATATCGATGTATGTCTCAAATGTAGAAGTAGGAATGCCCCTTCAATGGGTAGAATGAAGAAATAAAATAGTTGGATGTCACTGTACACACTTAGAGAAGATCAAGTGAAGCATGGTAATGTAGATAAATCAACATATAATAGTATGAAATATCAAATGTAAGTCCTATCATGATAGTAGTAATGTAAACATGGATGATGCATATAATCAAATAAATGTTTTTGGTGTTTTTGTAATTATTTGAATGTTTTTGTATTTTGAAGTGTTATATTATTTTTGTATTTTTGAAAATATTTGAACTATATACAATCAAGCAGGAGATACTATGTATAATCAATGCTAGAAACAAAATATGTACAAGTAATGCATAGAAATAACATACTATACATGGAATCTACATAGATGCATAATGTTCATTAGATTTTTTATTTTATTTCCTTTAAGTGAGACTAGATGATACACTTTACGGCTAAAATTTTTAGTAATGATGTAAGGACTTAGCCAAATTGGTTTGAATTTTCTTTTGGTTTCTTCTTTGGCATTAACATTGTGAAGGTTATTTTTAACAATAACATCATTAGCTTTGAATTCTTTGATGTGCCTTCACTTATTATATGATTGTTGGATAGGTTGTTGGTAGATTTTAAAGTGTTTGATTGGTTGAATACATGTATGATATAATTATTCAAGCTAGTGTAGACACTTTTCATGATACCGGTCATTAGTGAGAATACCTTTAATGGAAACACAAAGAGATGGAATTTCTAATTCTAATGGTAGAACTACTTTTGTGCGATAAATGAGTGAATAAGGGGTAGCCCTTGTAGGTGTATGAAAACTGGTATAGTAGGCCCATAGTGTAAAAACTATTTGATTTTTCCAATCATCACCAAATTTGGTTACTATTTTACTCAAAATGTTGTTAATTATTTTTTTAGTGGCTTCTACTTGACTATTTCTTTATGGGTAATATGTAGTGGAGAACGTGTGTTTAATTTTGTATTTGGTACAAAAAAAATTGATAGTTTTATTCTTGAATGATGTTTTATTATCAAAAATAATGGCTACAAGTATGTTGAAGCGTGAAATAATATGAGTCATGATAAAACTGCAAATGTCTTTACCTATGATAGATTGAAGTGGAACGGCTTCCACCCATTTGGTAAAGTATTTTTTATTTGTGATTATGAACTTATGTCCATTGGTATACTTAGGGTTTATTTTTCCAATGAGGTCAAATCCCCATACCATAAATGGCCATAGAGAGACAATAGGTTGTAATTGATGTGATGGTGCATGTTGTAGGTTACTATGTCATTGACATTTATCGCATAGATTTGCATATTGTAAACACTCATCTTCTATGGTAGGCTAGTAGTACCCTTGTTAGAGGAATTTGAATGACATGGATTTTCCAATAAAATGACCACCACACTCACTATAGTGTATTTGAGTGAGAGCAATTTTGGCTTTTACCAAGGTTAAGCACTATAGTAAGTGCCCCTCGAAAGATTGTTTAAAAAGGTCTCCTCCAATGGTTACATAACAGAGTGCTTGTTTTTGTAATTTACATTTATCATTTTGGGATAAAGTGTTTGGTGTAATAGATTTTTTGAGAAAATTGTAAATGTCAGTGAACTATTCTAGGGTTTCAGAGCTTCATGTATTAGCTAAAACATAAATAGTGATCAAATATGCATTGGATATTAATGGTGATTGGAATTGTGTAATTGTAAAAATTACTTGATCATCATTGATACTAATGGGGATGAGTGATGTGGTACTAGCCATTGCATCTACATGTCTATTTTCTTTTTTAAGAATGCATTCAATAGAAAAATAATCAAATTAGGATGATAGACAAAGTACCATTTTTTGGTATGGGATAAGGTGTTCTTATTTTGTTTGATAAACATTGTTGACTTGGTTGACCATGAGTTGGGAATCACCAAAGATCTGAAGAGATTTTATTTGGAGGGATTCTACAATAAATAGTCCTAATATAAGTGATTCATATTATGTTGTGTTATTGGTGTATGAGAAACTTAATCGATATGCAATGGGAATTATATGACTATAAGGATTGATAAAGACAATACTTACCCCTACACCAGGTGCGCATCAAGAGCCATCAAAGAACATTGTACAGGTATCTTAATGACTAGAGTAGGTAGTGAAATCATCTCTAAATATGTCACTTAAAGGGTTTGTATCTGATAGTGGTTTTGCTTCCAAATGGTCTACAATGATTTATCCCTTTATCAATTTTTAGAGGACTATTTTTAGTTTAATTTTCTTTAATAACATAACCCATTTGGTGATACATCCATAAATATGTAGTTTGGATAGTAGGAATTTTAAGGGTTCTAATTTTGTGATAACATGAGTCTCATTATTTACCATATAATGTCAAAGTTTATGTGTGGGAAAAACTAATGTGAGACATAATTTTTCTATTAGGGAATAGTTTTTTCATAATCGACTAATGTATAGCTGATGTAATAAACTACTCATTCAATTTTTTGATCATCATGTTGTGCTAAGAGTGTCCCTAAGGCATGATCTATTCTTGAGGTATAAAGTAATAAAGGCTTATCTGGGATAGGTTGTACTAAAATTGGTGGATTAAGGAGATATTGCTTGATTATGTCTAAGCTATTTTTATAAGCTTGATCCCAAATAAATTTTGTATCTTTCTTTAATAAGTGGGTAAAGGATTGTGTTTTATCAGCAAGTTGGGATATAAAATTATGGATTGCTTGAATCTTACCTTGGAGGGATCAAATTTATTTTTAGTTGACAAGAGGTGGCATATCAATAATTACTTTGACCTTCTTAGGATCAACTTCAATGCCCCATTGAGATATGATGAAACCTAGATGTTTGCCTGATGTGACTCTGAATATGCATTTTTTGGGTTTAATCAAACATTGTATTGTCTAGGTTGTGCAAATATATTTTTTAAATCAATATCATGATGTTTTCATTATTTGTATTTAGCTAGTATATCATCAATGTAATATTCAATAGTGTGGTGAATTAAGTCTTGAAAAATGTGTGTCATAGTATGCTGATATGTGGCTCTAACATTTTCTAATTTGAAAGGCATGATAATGTAATAAAATTTACCCCATGGTGTTGTAAAATATGTTTTTTCTTGATCTTCTTCAGTGATTTTGATTTGATTATAAATGGCAAAAGCATCCATAAATGATAGCATTTCATATCTAGTTGTCGAATCTACTATCATGTCAATATTTGGTAAAGGAAAATCATCTTTGGGACATTCTTTATTTAAATATCATGAATCAAAACAACATCAAATTTGTCCATTAGGTTTGACTATAGGAGTTATATTAGAAATACATTCAGTATCTACTACTAGGTAGATGAAACGAGCATCTAAGAGGTATTGGATTTCATCTTTGACTAAGAGAGCAACCTTAGGATGCATTTTTTGAATTTTTTATTTGACTAGTTTAGCATCAGGGTATAAAGGAATCCTATGGACTACTATAGATGTATCAATTCTTGGCATATTTGAATATGACCAAGCAAATATTTCTAGAAAATTTATTAATGCTTGATGAATATATGCATCCTCTTCTTTCTTTAGGGATGCAGCTAATAAGACAATTTGGAGATATTTGTCAATTTTGAAATTAAAATTTACTATTTTTTTGTTAAGTAATGTGGAACGATCGAGTGTATATATAGTTATAAGGATAGTATTATCTAAGTCAATTGATATAGCAGGGTTAGAATCTATACTTTATCCAAAGTATGTTTGGGCATTTGTGTTGTTTGGAAATCAATTTTTATAGTAATAAGGTCTTCATATGCACTAAGGAATTGTAAGAGGGATTCATCATTAGAGAATGTATCTAATGTAAACATGTCGGGTGAGGCCATGTTGTTGATAAGACCAGGGTAGATCAATGATAATGTGGAAGTGTTATTAATTGCATTATAAGTGCATTCAATTGGTGGAAAAAAATTTGTGTTGTGAAAGGGTGGGAGAGGATTTATCTTGATTAAGTTGAAACTGGTATCCTAACCCGTACAAGATATGTTGTGTGGATGCCTTGATAGGATTGACTATTCCTTGTTCCTGTTTCCCAAGCCCTTTGCCCTGATATCCCATCTTATTAAGATATTTAAGTGCAAAAAGTGATGTGAATTTGTAATTTTGTGTTGGTGTTATAATAGGGTTTGTAATTTTATTATTTTTTATGTGGTCTAAGGGTGTATTGTGACTAATGGGTTGCATAGGTATGTTACCTAGATTAAAGTACATAATATAATTTTATGAAGATTCAACTGTTGGGCAATATTTAAAAGGCTCACTATCTATTAGACTTGTGTATATGTAACCTTTGTGACTAAATTTTAGACAAGCATAGAGGGTGGAAGGGACTTCATGCATATCATGAATCCAAGTCTGACCAAGTAATATATTATAATTAAGGTCATTTGGCATGACTTGGTAGGTTTTGGTAGTGTCTTCAGCACTAGGGTAAGATTGAATTTTATTTAACCCATTACTTTTCATGGAATGTTGTCAAAACCTCTGATGTTCATATCGGAATGGTCTAAATCTTGAGGTTGTATGTTAAGATGTTTAATAAAGGATATGTTACAAATATTAAGTCGTGAACAGTTATCCACTAGTGTTATTTTGACTCCCACATCATTAATTCATAATTGAATATACAAAGGTAGATTTTGTTTAATGATGTGTTGTATGGGTAAATCCTTTTTTTTAAAAGAGATGTGATCTTCATTCCATTGCATTGTGTTGAGGATGGATGTAACATAAGCTAGTTCAGTATAAATAGGGATTATAGTATTGTAAAGGGATGCATACAATACATCTTTGTAAATGTTTGATCACTGAAGGAGCTTGAGAATAGAAATTATATCTGAATGGAAGCTAGTCTGAGTAGTAAAGCTATGACCCTAGGTATAATCAACCTATCTATCTTTATAAACTTGGGTGATAGTGTGGTCTGCATGATCTACTAAAGGCATAAAGCTAGTAATTGGTGTGGGATAAAATCATGATGTACCAAGTTCAAAATAAGGAAGGATAGATATAACTGCTACCATTGATTGATGTCTAGTAATGATAAGGAGATACTCAAAAATAGCCAATGAGTTATATGCATTGAGGTAGAAAGCATAAAAGTGGAGTGAAATGCATGTAGTTTGAGTGAGTGTTTGTGCAAAGATATATTTAAAAAGAGTGTGTGATAGGCAAGATAGCAAGAGACTAAAAATGTGACATTTTGTGTGAATGCATATAAAATTTTGATATGCAACATAACATTTTTTATTTTTTGAGCATAACAAATCTAAACACTTTTCCATATGAAAAATAGAGAGTAAAGGGTAGAGAGCATGATTTTGTGTCTAAATTCATAAAGATATTTGAGTGGTAACATAATATTTCTAACATGTTGAACATAATAAAATTGAAGATTTTTCCATAGGAGATATAGAGAGTGTGTGAAAGACATATAGAAATATTGTGTAATTTGAGCAATAAATGTTGTAATAGCATCCCTTAATATGAAAATTAAACATGAGATACATAGAATGAAACTTTGTACTAACATATAATAGACTTCATCATTCATGTACATGATATGGCCCATTATGGTTTCTTTATTATTTACAAGAAATGTTAGAAGAATTTGTAAATAACTGAGCATCATTTTTACAATTTGACTATGGATGTAAGGTGATACCTCAAGAAACCAATATGAACTAGTATATGCAACTAGGGTTTAAAAAGATTTTTTTTTAAATTATTATAAAATTTTGAAAAATTTTCTATAAATTTTTAGAATTTAGCTTGAAAAATTTAGGAAAAATCTGAATATATTTCTAAAATTAGCAATATATTTTTCCTAGTGGTTTGAAATTGTTTATATGCAAATAAGACCTAATATGTGCAAACTAGGGTTTTAATGAATTTACTGAAAATATTTAAATTAATTTTTAGTTTTATAATTTTTAAATTTTATAAAAATCAATAAAATATTGTAAAAAATCAAAAATAATTAGCCCTAGGGTTTCTAGGGTTTTTGTGTGAAAATTCAAAGTTCACGAAATGTTTTATTATTTTTGGAATATTAGAGTTATATTCATAAATAATAAAGGGTTTGAGTAATTTAAATAAATAAATATAATTTAATTATCCTACTTATTTGTGTAAATAGATTGTATTTTTACCTTTTATAAATATAGTAGAAAGTGAGAGAGATTAGAACTTAGCTTATTCTGGCTGATCTAGATTGAGACAAAGTCTGATACTAGAAGAGCGAGATTGAGAAATAGTTAGAAATAAGCCTCTAGACTTTGTTTCTTGATTGGATAGGAACATAAAAAATAGGACACCCTATTATCTGATGTTTTAGTCCTATTATAGTGTTGTTTTACTGAGGCTAAAAGCTTTCTGGGTTCTATTCAAAATGTCTGTGTTACCTTGTCACTAAAATTTTAGGGTCTGGGACCTTAGATATCTCATTGTGTGCCTATTTTAATCTTTAAAACCCTTAGGATCTCATGGTGCTTGAACTTGAATCTAAACTTGGGATACAAAAATAAAGGGTTAGTGTGTAAAGGATACATTGGATGCACTTCACACCCCATGTGTGGGCACACTACCTACATCCCAATACTCCGAAGAGGGATCAAGCTAATGTAGTTCTCCCATTAAAGTGATTGGTGTAATTTGTGTATGATCAATACAAATATAATAAAAAATTAGATGTGCTTGAGCTGGCTAGGGACTAGTGTAATGACTTGAGTAGGCTTTGAATAATATTGGAAGGTTGTATGCAAAGAATAGGGAAAAGTGCTTGAGTGTACTTGCTTGTATTCTTCCATCTCTCTTAAAATTAAATGCCAACCCTTATAAATGGAATTTTAATGGCCTTTTTTATGGAAACTAATTATCATGGGTTGAATGAATTCATGTGAGGCTGATACAGAAAAAGATAAGAAACTGAAAGAATCTGATAGTTAGAGGCAAAAGTGAACTTAGACAATAATGCCAAAAATAAGACACCCTAGGTTCCAGTGATCCTATCATATTTGGGTGATATTTTCCTAAGGGGATGAGAGTTGGTGGGATGTATCTAGGCCTAAAAATGCTACTTGGGTCTAAAAGGGCTAATTTTGAAAAGTTTTAGATGACTAGGAATCAGTGAAAGAAGTAGCCTGAAAGGGTTGTGTGAGCCAACAAGAGGACCTATGGATTAGGTATCTTAGCCATAATAAATTTGTACAATTTCTCATTTTACATGGCTAAAAAATATAATAAAATATATTTTATAGCCTATCAACTGATGGCATGTGTCCATATGACCAAAGTTTTCATACCATTAGTGGTCCATTGTGTAGAAGCATAGTAGACCAACATATAGGTGTCCTAAAGGTCATGGTTTGGATATTCCTTATAATATGTGATTATGGGTGAAATTATATACTAAATAATTATGTTTTAGATATACCATATGACATGGGAATAGGTAAAGGTGTTAAATCTTACCAAGGTAGGTGGAGGGTGTAGGAGGTTATCAAGAATTGAGGTGCACCAATGGTAGATAAAAAATACATATCCACTAGTTAAAATAGTAAATAAAATTTGATTCCACTAGTTCCCCACAAACCCTTTTCAATCCACACATACTTACCCTTATCTAGGTAATGGTGGAGGTAGTCCTATGCAGTGGTGTCAAGGTGGTTCTTGATTTTCCCAAATAAAAATTGAGGTAAGGTGTTGAAAAACAAGTTTACAATGAAGATTTTTGGAGGTGGTGGGTTCACCATGGCCAAACCACAATGCCATTTTAAATTATTAAATTACCATGAATTCTTATTTTCATTAGTTTAATATTTATTATTTTAATATAGATCATGATTTTAGAACATAATCTGGAATGTGTTTAATTTCAAAACTTTGAATATAGTAATTAGACCTATACTAACTTTATATGACCATTTAAGGAAAATAAAATGCCTCAAAAGGTGGGACAACCTAAACTAGGCCCCCTTTATAAAAAATCCCTCTTCCATTGAGAATTAGTTTCATGGCTTGAAACCTTGTATTCTTTTTTCAAATGACATGTTTCTCTAAGAAATGGTATTTAGGCCTTTATGATTTTATGAACTCCTTGAATCCCCAAGAAAATTTAACCTTAAAAGGAACCCCCTTGTTTTTTCACCCTCTATCAGATGAAATTAATATTTGAACCTAAAACTAAAAGTAAATATCACTTTCTCAATAAACTTACATAGGTGGTCATTAATGGCCAAGAGGAGTTCAAAGCCCCCTAACACCACTTCAAATATTGTGAGAGCTTGAGACAAATACTATGAGAACTTGATACCTCATATAGGTATCCATAGAATCCCTATAGAAAAAAAAATACCCAACCAACATTACATTAAATAAAAAAGTTTAAAATGAAATAAAATAAATTAATAAATAAATTTGGAGTTTTGTTAATTTTGTTCCTCTGGGGACAAGGAAGGTGGAGAGATATGACTATGGGAAAGTCATTCTCCAAACCTTCCTTCCCATTTACTTGATCTAAAATTTGAAAAAATGAGATTGAATATAAAATACTTTTTAGGATCTTATAAATCCCTATCATTTTCTAAATATGTCCTAATTTGATGATAGAGATAGAAGAGATGTAATGATTAAGATGGAATTCTCCATCTTTAAGTTAAGAAATATATTTTATACCCTTTTTAATTTAATATTAAAACTATATCATATTCTTAGTCCTTTTCAAAAAAATAACTCTACTTGAAAATAAAATAAAATTATAACTTAAAGTGTGAAGTGATCCTTGTGATTGGTTAGAATTACCTAGGAACACATTTCAACCCTATTAAGAGTTAGGATGAATCATTCAAGTTAGTGATTGCTTTAACCCATATCATTGTATTTGAGTGTATAGTTTTGGCCTTAAGAATATGGGGCCTTTCAAATCAATGTAGGTAGTTGTAAGCTAGTTGAGGTTTTATAGGCCCATTAGAGGATGTGAGGTTTGCATGGTCATGTAGTGACACGTAACCACTTTCACATTGCAATAAATGCCCATTTAGGAATGTGAACTTGAGTAGAATCATTTTGCATCTTGTGTCATAGATTTGGATAACCTTTTGGGGGTTAAGATGTGTATAATTTTCATTGTATATTCTTTAAAAAAATGATTTGTATTTGTGTGTATTTATTAATTCAAAATTATAGGTAGCATAATGAAAATCCTCCATCCATCCAAGTAAATCATCTGTAATAATGTACCCTATGAAAAAGGATGTAAAATAAATTAATGGTTTTCAACTATCCAAAATTGTATGTATTCCTAAAACAAGCCCTCATAAGGGTGTCTAGGCACATGAATGTAACTAAAATATCCCCTCATTGGGACTAAGACCAAGGGAAAGGTTGAATCCTTTATTTCTAATATTAAGTAATTTATCAATTTCATGGAATTTCAATAGTCATTTTATTCTCCTCACACCCAAACACAAAAACCAATCAATCAAAAATAAACATATTCTTGTCTCTTTCCTTTTAATCATAATAATATCAATACACCAAATGATACATGCAATTCAAAATTTTTAGATATAATTATAGTCATTTTATTTAACCATTTATTATGATGTTTGTCAAATCATCCTTACTTCAGTCCTCCCTCATATAATCAAGTCAAGTTTAATTAGTTGCATGACTCTTATAGCATATTATGTGTTGAAATCACATGGCATGTGTCACTAATCAGATTTATTGTACAAGTTTATATTGTTTACGTATTTACCCATTATTGATGTTCATGTAAGCTAGTAACACACTACCTTAGCCTTTATACTCAGCTTATTATGTATAACATTATCTTAATCATTTAGATGTTGATATATATTTCCACCATTCTATTTTTACTACATTATTATATTCTTTATCTACCGCTTACCATGCATCATGTCTGACCATGTTTTCCCTTTTTTATTAGCTATATTAACTCAAATATTCATCTAAACTTTTGTCTCTTATACATATGTTGGTGATAAATGTCAATGTGTTATTTTCTACCAAACATTTTTTATTCATGGAATAATTAAAACATATTATGGCATGTACCTCTTAAAATACATAAATATGTATACCCCATACCTATCAAGCCTAACTTAGTGAAATGGGATTGTTTCAATCAATATTTTTGGAGTCTAAGGGTAAATTCTTCAAAACAAATTCTAACCTACTCCAATAATGAACCAATGTAATAAATCTAACTAATAAATATAATCCAACTATTATGGTCATAATGACCTTATTTAATATAAAAACAAAAATTTGATTCCTATGGAAGTAATTATAGCTTAAGAATAATTTCATTCACATAGTCCATAACTTTAGTACCATGAAAACATACCAATTTAATTTCATCAAATTCTAATATTTTTGTGACCATAAACAAACCTATCCATCATGTGTATAACTTCCAAGGATTCTTATTACACCTTGGGTCATACATTAAAATATGGCCTCCAATAGTGAATTATTTTACCTTAATATGGAAGTCTTGAGATTAATTCTATAATTATTTATCCAATCCTTATATTCTTTGTTTGAGAAATCACTTCTCCTCCATAGATAATGATTCCTATTTATGAACCTACCAATATGTATCATCATCCAAGAATAATAGATGTAATATGTAAGATAGGTACAATAGACATAGCATGTGTAATGATATTTTGATCATAATCCAATTGAAAAAGTATATTTTTAGTAAGTCTCTTATGGTACTATAATCCCATATAACTTTATGCAAGTTTTAATCCCAATCCTTCTACCCATGTCCCAGACTTTAATCAATAATTTTTCTAATATTTTATTGAAGGACTATTGTCACCAAATATTACACCTTATAGGATGTTGTTCAAGCCTAATCCATATTTTTGAAACATGGTAATACTTATAGGTATGTGGGTTTACTTATAGTATATGTAGACCTCTAGGTTTAAGGGCTAGCTCCCTGAATTTACCTTGAAGTGCTTATCACCTACACTAATTGTTTACTTGTGGGAAAATGGGTAAAAGTATGAATGAAATAAATATAATATAAGGGGGTGATACACCATAATTATTTCCACAATTATAACATACTTCTTTCACTAAGAAATAAAACCTACAATTAGTGTAGGTGATAACCACTTTAAGTTAAATTCAGGGAGCTAGCCCTTAAACCTAGAGTTTTACTTCTACTATAGGTAAATCGACATACCTATAAGTATTATCCTATTTTTAAAAGATGTATTATTCTTTAACAACCTCCTCTAGGGTGTAATATTTGGTGACAATAGTTCTGACATGCCCGTTGGGACTCATTATCCTAAAGATAACTTGTTAAGGTGAATGTTGGTCTTGACAACATCAGTTGTATAATGGTGTGTTACTCAGCATTTGGCAACTCCATTTAGGTATAATATTTTTTTATATCATTATTTTGTTATACATTTTCTCTCATACTTCATGTTCCTTACTAGGTCATCTTCTAGTAGAGTGTTCAATCCTATCAATCCACCTCTTCATCTTGAAGTTCAAAATCCTCATCCTATTTTACCCTTTGAAGAGAAAGAGGACTTTTATAGCCAAGAGGATTAAGAGTGTGAGGAATATTTCTAAGAAAAAATGGATAAGAAACATTATTTCCCAACCTTTAACACTAATAATCCAATCCATCTCAATGCATATGATTTCATTCCCCCTACTTCTACAAAGAGTGTATCTACATTCAATGGTGAAGTCCATGTCACTCCTAGTGAACACAAGGGACATTTAAAATTTTTGTAGTTTTTATAGTGTCATTGAGGAACATATTTCCATTATACTCCTTGCCATGTACCTTAGAGGGAAACCACTTGACTGGTATAAGACTTTGTCTGGTGGATGCATCACAACATGGGATGACTTTGGAGTGTTGCTAACTTCAATATTTGAGGATGAGAGTGACCACACTTCACTCATACATTAGTTGAATGTGATCCAAATATACCCCAAGTAAATAATGCATGACTTAAATAAGACTAAAATACTTGGCATAGGTTTCCTCCTCCCATGAGACCACCTACTAGCTTTGTTTTTCCTGCATACTTGAGATCAATTGGTACTAATATTACCATCATGATTCAATCCATGAGTGGTTTCAATCTTCCTAAAGCATACAAACTTTCCATTAGAGTTGAGAATGGACTAATTCAAGTAGGAAAGATTCCTCCTAAAGTGTTTATGCCTATAATGCCTAATGTTCCTACTACTACTCCAAACATTTCCCAAGTTCCTAATGCAAATATTAATCCTAGGACTACTCCTAAGAAGTCATATGAAGCCATGGATAAAGATGCATAAATATAAATGTTAAAAGAACTTATTAGATAAGACAATATGCAACTAGGTGATAATAAAAACCCATATCCCTATCATCAGAAATATGTTCAATAATATGAAAGAGGAGGAGGTCAAGGGTAGCTTAATTTCAATAGCCCTGTCAATGCATTTAATCATATTCTACTTCCAATACAAGAGATATGGTATCGGTGCATAGCAACATAGTTCAAGGAGAAGAGTTGAAAAAAGGAAAATTCATGGATGAAAATGAAGGTGGAGATAAATATCTATTTTTTCAAGGAGGATTCACTCCTTTCCTATCAACAAAAGATGAGGTCTTAATGCAAGCAAGTCTAGGTTGGCAGCCTCAAGGAGAAAGTTTCACCAATTTCCTAGTTAAATGAACCTTTGTGCTCAACCAAGGAAATTATATTATAGATAATACAAGATTAAATAGTAAGGATTTAAGAGGTGATAATAATGTGCTTACAAGTTCATCCAATCCTCATATAAGTAGAAAGGCATGACTACAAGCATGGTAGTACCAAATGCTCCTACACTTCCTCCAAATCATAATGTGGTAAGGTCTACTCAAAGTGCCTCAATTATTCAATTTTTAAGAACTTCCTTGCCTCCAAGGACTCAATAAAAATTAATTAATTCTAACCTAAACATATTGGATTCATTGAAGAATTTTAAGGCATCCATTTCCCTTTGGGATGTCTTTCTTATGCCCAGCCAAAAAGAGCTCTTAAAAAAATAGATGTCCACTATTCCTATCAGTCTTCCATCTTTAATCCAAATTCATGGTCATGTAGATATTAATAATTCCCCTGAAAACATTATGGAACCATGTACAAAAATTTAGAATCCTCCACCTTTCTACCTCACTCTATTATTAGGAGACAAACTTGTCCACAATTACATCACTGATTGTGGAGCATCTACATCATTGATGCCCAAAGTTGTAGCTAATAAATTGGGCCTAAAATATGAACCAAATATAAAAGGATTCTTTTGTTTAGATGGTACGCCTAATAAGACAATAGTATTGATCAAAGCTTTGAAGGTATTTTTCCATTATCATCCTAGTTTTCTTATCCTCCAAGACATTGTTGTTGTGGACTTACCTACTCATTTTGCAATCTGCCTTTCAAGATATTTCAAAGCTAAGAAAGGAGGTTACCTCTTATCTGATTGGTCCTTCTTGGCCTTTATCACAAGATATGAAACCAAGGTAACCATAATAACTCAACCACTTGTTAGATTTCACATTGAACCTTATGTAGGGAGAATCTCTAACTTGAATTATGTGATCAATGAGAAAGAAGAGTCTAATTTGGATGATTGTGTTTCTTCCAATATTGAAGCTATATTTTAATTGTTTCTATATGAGTAAGGTTAAAATTATTATGATCGTGATCCACCTACTTTTATCAGACTAACCTTGGCACCTATATCATCTATGAAGAAGTATTTGAAAAATCTGAGGTAAGTGTTGAACATTATTTCTCACAAACTATTGAAGGTAACTAATTGATCCATGTATATGATGATGAAATATTCAAGGACCTGATAGATCACTATGGTCAAAAGGATAGTGTCTTTCTTCTTGTAATTGATATATTTTCCCTTGATGATGACATTCATGAGGAAGATGAAGATCACTTATGAAAAAAGTTCAATTTCATATGTTAAGATTTTGATCAGTTAGGTAAGACTCCTTCTCCTCTAAAATATTGCATATATGATGTTAAGTTTTTAAATGATCACAATGAGTAGGTTATTGAATGCCTTACTAAGCATGAAATTGAATGTCATACTATTATTCAAGAAGTTACAGTCATAGAGATTCCTAATGAAGTTAAGGTATAAGTCTTTGTGTTCAAAGAGAAACTAGCACTTCATCTTGATGTTGAGAAATATCTAGATGTGATGGAACAAAAAGAGAGCAAGCTTGATGATTTCATGTATCAAGCACATCATGTCCAAGATGAAACTAAGGTTGAGGTCATTTTTATGCTTCCTAATGCTCAGTTTTAAGAGTGAAGATCAGATATGATAGAGATAAGGTTAGTTGCTTCTCCAATCAAGGTCTTTGGAGAGTAGAATAAAAAATTCATGAAATCAAAAAGTAACTCACTTGCAAACATGAGAAGATATAGACATGGTAAGTCATTTCACCATCTACATAGTCAAGTGATTGATGATGAACATGATTCACATGACAAGTCACTTTCATGGAGTAACAAAGATGAAAGGGGAACAATATTTGACCCTATATTAATCATGGTAAGATGTTTTTCACCTCAAGAGTGAGGTCTTGTAAATACTATGTTAGGTGTGTGTCTTTGTTTTAGTTGTGTGTGTTGTGTTCCATAGGTGATCTTAAAACTCATGTTTATTTATTTTGGTGTGTATTTTTTTATGTGTCATTTATTTATGTTTATTTTAGTTTCAAAGTAAAATTTAGTATCGTACTTGTGCATAGGTGACTCCATGGCCCAAGTGGATAGGATTAGGCTAGTGGTCATTGGTATAGCAATCACACCACCCCTAGGAAATCACCAAGAATGTAGATTATTTTGGAAAAAAATCAAAATAGGTCAACCCATTTAGTTAAAAAAAAATTTATAGGGTTATATTATAATTTTATAGGTGTATCAACATCAATTTTATGTCATTTAATGAGCTATTAACCTTGGTCTTAGTCAAATTTAGTCCTAATTCATTTTATCTCACATAGGGTCACTTTTATAGTCATTAATGAAGGTGGTATAATTTTTTTTATGTAGACAAGTGTTCATAAATATATTTATACATACAATATGTTATTAAATTATCATTAGTTTCAGTTCTAACTAAAATCATGTAGGCTACTAACTAAAATTAAGAAAACAAGTGAAAAGGAGGAGGTTTTGACAGTTGTACGACCTATAGAGGAGAGTGGCATGTGGGGAAAGATTTTTTAATGGATATTTAATTGTAATAAAATCATTTAAATTATTCATAATCTATTTAATCCTAAAAAAATAGATTAAAACCATTCTACACATCCATCTCTCCACTAGACATTCAAAACTAGTCAATAAGTTTCTTCATGGTACAACCAATAGGAGAGGTTCAAGTCAAAGGATCTTGAGGGGTGTTATAAAAATTTTTATTCTTAAAATTAATGGAAATATTTGTAATAATGGTTTCTTATGCTTTATTAACCATTCTTAATAAGTTGACTATCTCATTTTGCTTACTAATCCCCACACCCTACAAGTTTTCTTCTTGTTCAAGTTGGTTTGTACAATAAAATTGGTGAAAGTATTTATATAGAATTATAAGTTAATAATTTCATGTTTTAAATCCTATTTTTCATGCTTTTAAGTGATTTTATGAGTTCAAAATTCTTAAGTTATAGGTTGGGATATCCATTACTAGTTGTAGATAGATTCATCAACTACAGACATTTTCCTCTCTTGTAATCATTTTAAATGAATATGACATGATGGATTATAATATTTTTAACTAAAATAAACCACATTTCCTTTTTCATCATAGTCTCTAAGGATATCATCAATGGAGTTGTAGTCAAGCATGATAATGCAGTCAGTTCCCTGCTTATAATCAACTAAGTCATGGTGTGTGAAGTTATGATAATGTTCATGGAGATGTTATGAATATTCCAAGAGGTGTCGAATATATTATTATAATGTGATAAATCAATATAATCTTCCCCAAGTAACATATTACTGACTATTATGAATAGTTCTCATACACACATAGTCATACACCATTAATGTGCACCTACAAGTGCCTAAAGGAAGCTAAGCATGTTGAAATGGGGAATTTGACTTGTTCAAAATATTCTAAAGTTTAAAATGATTCATTTGAAGACTTTTATAAATTCTAATCATGTGTAAGAAACACATGCTATGCAAATGATCTATATTCCACTTTCACTACCTTATTTGCTACTACAATATACACCTACAGGTTCCCACAAAGATCTAAGTATTTGATATGAAGATTTTAGACATGTTTTGAGATCTTCATAGAGGTTGAGGAGTTTAAATATGACATATTAATCATTTTTAATCCATGGAGAGGTAGGCAGGATTGAATAAGTCATGATCACATATGAAAGAGAATTCAAGGATCCATTACCTTAAAAACTCCAAAATAGAGCCTTGGCCACTTTTGATGCTATCAAATAATGAGGTAATAGGAGGTATAATACGACTAATTAAATCCATCATGTATTCCTCATATAGGATAATACCTTGAAAAAAAGAGTGAGTGGTTTGTATAATGGAGAATGATGTTAGGAGGCACCTCCAAATCAAGAAATGTTTTATCGCAAAAAGGTAGTGTTCTCTATAGTATATTGAACCTCAGATGACCTTACAATCCAAATTGGTAATATAGGATCATGCCTTCATGGTGAGTGTCCTTATTTGAGCTTATGATGATACCAATATCTCATATAAAATTTGAGGGAGTTGAAATACAGGATTTCAACCCATATCACAACTTATAGGACCTCTTTTTGGCTCAAGAAAGTACACCTATAGGTTTCAAGGAGATTTGACATGTTAGAACACAACAGTAGGTGCATTGGTCTAGTTTTAAGCATGATATGAGTATATTTCAATCATTAAATGAGACCAAAGGTTTTCAAGAGAGCCCAGACATGAAATGAACTATGAATAGCATCATATAGATGTTGTTTTGACTCTCAAAATATACAACTATAATTAGATTGTATCATGATAGTGAGCTAAAAGATGGTTGTTTAAGAGGATGGCCTAGACTATGTATGATGAGAATAGTTATAAATGACTATAAAAAATTAATAATGACATCAATTAAATGTGGATCATGGTAAATAATTTCTAATACAAAGGATCCACCTATAGGTATGCTAGTTTCTTGAGCAAGAAACATAAAATACAGTCATAGTTTGTCAACCTTATCAAGAAAAAGTGAAGCATGGAAGAGTTTGGTAAAGGTTAAGTGTTTAAATGTTTGAAATGGAATAAAAATTATTAGGAAAATTTAATGATACTCTCATAATATGGTAATAGAGCATGGAGAGGTTTCAACTTGCAATCTATAGTTCATACTCAAAAGCCTACACACAATGAAGTTATCCATAAGTCTATTTTGAGTTTTGTGAGGTTTGGAGGTTATATATGTATGGTTAAACCCTAAAAATTTATAAATATATTATCATAACCTAATAAACCCCATCATGTAATCATTTTGGTTGAGGAAATAGGGGAGATGCCTTATATTTTATCTCAGATAGACGGCACTCCTTGAGAACTAAACCCTACACGTTTAGTGAGATATGATGAGAAAGTGAGTGTGAGACTATGGGAAACCTATAAAAATGTGTATTAGGTTTATTTACACATTAACATACATGAATAAGGCCTTATAGGTGCTGGAAGCCAAGTAGAATGGTCTAAACCTACATAGGTGTAGATAGACCTATTAGGTCTTGACTAGGCCTAATGCTTAAAGGGGTCCATTTCCATTTAAAACACCAAGTGAGAATTTACAAACATTTTAAAACCTTATTTTGGAACTATAAGGTGTGTTATATCCTTTATAATGTAGATAAAGACATGAGAAAGACATTTCTTGGCCTAGGAGCCTAATAGACTATGTAGAATGTAAAGGAAAACTCAAGAAGGCAAATTTAGAAACTTACACCTATATGGAGGCTTAGCATTGGAACATGAGGAGATAATATAAGTTTAATAAGGTCCCAAAAAAGTATCTAGTGTAATTTTTTTTAGATTTCTAATGTCACATTTTTATGAATAATCCTTAAGGGTGGAAACTAGCTAAAACCCTCTAAAACCCTTTATAAGGACCGGATGGGAAAGATGAAGAATGAAAGGCCTCAAAATGAAATATTTTGGTCAAGGAGGTGATTTCAAATTATATAGGACTCCCCAAGGATCATTACCATTAGATTGAGTTGTACCCTACCTGTATGGATAGGGTGCAGAATGCTTTTTTTGACAATTTTGATGTTTTTAAGTTACATAAGGGTATGAAAGGATGAAAATAACTTAGGTAGATATAAAGAGACCTAATATAACCCCTCATATACATTTATTTCTTTAGGAGAACTCATAATTATATATGTTAACACCTTCATCTCAACCAATCCCAAACTAGCATAGTAAACAAAGAGTGATCACTAAGTGAGAAGGTGATAACTCAAATTGGGAAGCCTTTTAAGGTATACCTGATGGATATATATACTTTAGTAAAATTTATAAGTGGCATAACCTCCTTTGTATAGACTGGTTTGAGAAACTAAATCATACATTGGTGTCAAGTGTGAAGGGTGAGTGAAAGAAGGGTGATTATGACTGTAGACAGTGAGAACACTTGGCTAGAATAATATTGATGATTAGGGACACATACAATGCATGTTTAACTTTGTTTATAACCCATACCTCATATTTCAATGATCTCATATATACCTAGTCTATTAAGGAGAATTCAAAGAAGGCCAAATGATAAAGGAAGCTTCAAAGCATGTAGTTGAAGAGTCTTACACTAGATTTGAGGATTTTCATGCTTGGAGAGACATTTGTCTATAGTGACCTTACATGGTCTATCCCATATTCAATTATCCTTCCATTTTAACTCCTTATCTTAGATTTAAAAATGTTCTTGTGACTCTTGGACTTCATTCTCCTCTCTCTTCTCTCACATTCTATAAGTAGTAGCCATTTTGGATCATGTTTGAAAATTCCACACCATGTGTGGTAAAGACCTATTATTTTGATGTTTTACTTTGTATATGAATAATAAAATCAATCTGGTTATGAGTTCACAAAATTTTTTCTAAATGTGAAAAGTTATGAATGGCGAGGTCTATTGATTCTATCATTGATTCTCATTATTCTTTCATGTCTAATACAAGGAACTATCATTATAACAGGTCATATAGAGTGTAGCTAGTGTGTTTGGATCCCTTAAAGTGTGCAATTATCCTTGGATTTATCAATATAATCTCTAGTATATTTACCTTGATTTGTCTTATGTATATCACCTTTATATTGAAATACTAATGTCAGAACATCTTCGGACTTTGAATCTAGTTTGTAGGTCTTGTTTCTTAGTGAAAGAAGTATGACAGCATAGTGTATATCTTCATGGTGTATCACCCCATTATAGTATCTTTATTTCATGCATACTTTTGTCCCTTTTCCCACAATCAATCAGTTAGTATAGGTGATAAGTACTTCAAGTCAAATTCAAGGAGCTAACCCTTAAACCTAGAGGTATATTTCTACTATAGGTAAACCCACATACCTAGAAGTATTCTAATGTTTCCCAAATCTTAGAGTAGGCTTGAACAACCTCCTATAGGGTGAAATATTTTGTGACAACAAAGACTACATTATGTTATTTTCTTGTGGGTGGTATGGAGAGCTCTTATTAGGCTAGATCATGAAATCATCTAGTAAAACCTACATAGTTTTCACTTCGAAGTGGGTTCCCTAATTGTTGATCATGTGTAAAAGGTAGCCAAATAAGGTAATGATATGTTCATAAATGAATCATGTCAGTTTATATTATACAATCATAGGTGGGTGTTGCCTTAACACACTATATTGATAATTAATTACACTAATGATATATTATACCCTACTTTTCCTTATAAGTGGTGGATAGGACCAATTAAATCCAATCCATTAGGTTCATATATGAGTATTAGAATCAAAGGCTTCTCATTTCATTGAATTTTTTACCCACCCATTGAAATTTTTTACATGTGTGGGTATGATTTTTCATTCCATTATGAATTTTAGGCCACCATAAGGGAGATTTTAAAACCTTCATCATAGTAATTTTTCCTATGTAATATCCACCAACTACCCCTTCATGGAATTAAACAAGGACAATAATGTGCTCATCCTCTAAAACACACCTTTGTATTATTCCATTAATACCCATTTTTTACAAAATGTTGTTATTAAGTTGAAATATAGTTGTGTGAATAATTGAATGTTCCAATAGGCTTTGTGTAATGTTATGTCATGCATCCTAAAGTAAGGAAGGAATAGATGTCCTCATTATCCCTAGGAATGGTATCTATATGGAATAGTTGATTATCTATAAGATCACTCTTTAATGTTACCTTCAAATCCTCTCTTTGTCAACCATGGAAAAATGGTTACGTCCCACATAGTATTTTCCAGGCCTAACCATAAATTTAAAATCAAATTCTTGGAAAAGGATCAACCACATAAAAATTCAGCCATGCAACACTAGTTTATTGACCACATACTTTAATGTCTAGTGATGAGTGAAGAAAGTGAATGGTGTTACAATTAGGTATTAATGAAGATTTTGGGTGCATATAATTAAGTCATTATTCAATAGGGTGATCCATGTTACCATTTTTGTATTGGCATAAGATAGCCCCAATAGCTATGGTGAAGCTAACCACATGAACATGAAAACGCTTATCCCATTTTACAAATTAGAGGATGGGATATGAAGCTAACTTATCCTTCAATACTTAAAAAGTGGCATATTATTTAAGGCCCTAAAATGATGGCTCATCTTTTCACAATAGTGATTATAAGGGTGTCCCATTATTAGAATACTTACAAATGAATTTTTAATAGTATCTTGTATGACTTAAGAAAGTGAAAAATTATTTAGGTGCTTTAGGCACATCCATTATGATAATAACCATGATCTTGGTTAGATCCATTATCATCCCATTTTTTAAAATAATGTGCTTGATCAACTCACCAATATAATCATAGAGACACATTTTTTAAAATTAAGAATGATTTATATCTGATAGTAATGATCAAACATGAATCACTTAGTTTGCACATGGTCATGCATGAGTCCATATATTTTTTATTCATCCAAGTAGACTTATTTGAAATCATGGATAATTTTTTTTAAAGTCATGACCATAATCTGGGAGAAAAAAATAACTACATTATTTTAGTTTGAGGGCATGAAATTACAAAAAAAAATCACCACTTTATCATGAATGTATTATTATCATCATCTTCTTTTTTTTATTTGTATGTGATTGTACCCTAAAAATATATATTTAAAGATATACATCACATAGCTTGCAACTCCTTCAAGATTATTAAATAAATGGAGTAAGGAAATGATTCGGTGATATGAGAACCATTCATGCCCTAATAGTCTACATAAATATATATGTGACTATCCTTTTTTATGGATGTTATGATGGGTCTCACCCATTCAGACTCATCCACCAATAAAATTACTTTTAAATTAAGCATATTATTGATTTAACCTTTGACATTGGGCTATAATTTTATATTTAGATAATATTATAATTTATTAACTTTCTTGACTCTTTGTTTCTCTTAATTTATGCTAATTTCTTAATTGTGGAAGAGGATAAAAAACTAGTAATAAGGGTGTGGTAGAAGAACCTTGTTTTTATGCATGAATGATCTAGATGAGTGTGGAGAGATCCTTTTTGTCTTGGAATGATTACCTATAGATAAGAAATCACTAACAAAATGGGTTTTTATAAATATAGTTAGGTGGACTTCTTAGCATGAGCTAGATCCAAAAAATGTGAGCTTGTTAGGAGGCTATCAATCTACTCTTTGATAACAATTAAGTTGAAAGAGATAAAAGTAAGATACTTACATCAAATAATATAAATGAACTAAAATGAAATACAAGAATAAAATGAATGCTTGATCGATAAAATAACTAAATATAGAAATAGTAGGTCAATATTAGTGCTAAAGTGGATTAGGTCAGGTTTAGAAAATTAGGTAGGGGTCTATGAATAGCTAGGGACATACAAAGTTAGATTCAATTGGGGGTAAAGGGTTGGAAATAACTTATTTTTTCATTTCATAGTGACCATCATCAATTGGGTTGATTGTCAGTGGTTAAGTTGACCATCCACGATTAGGTACCTATTGATGGTTGGGGGTGACCATTGGTAGTTGTGCTAATCATCGATGGTTCTCTATGGATTATAAAAGTATTTTATAAAAAGAGTGTAGACTAGGTCAAAGATCAAATAAGGGTCTATTTAAGGGTTTGGCTAGAAACATGGGTTTATAAGATAGGTACAAAGAGGTTTGATGGGGTAGAAAGGTTAAAAACTAGAATAACAAGACTGAAGTACAAATATACATATTACTTTCTAAATGGTTGATGGTTTATGGCTAGAGAAATTTTTGTAGAGTAATGGTACTTTGCCTCAAGAGTAATTTTAGTAGAGGTTTTGATATCTATTGTTATTTTTGAATTTCTAGAAGAAGACTAGCTAGAAATCTTGAATACCTATGTACAAGAATGCTTGTGATGATGGATCTGTTTCACCTCCTACTCCCTCCTTTTATAGGCAAAGGGAGACAGAAGATAAAAGGTTCCATAGTAGTTTATTTTACTGATTTTGATGTTTGGGAGTTTTTTAGTAATGGGAAAGGTATATATATTTAATTATGTAATGTTATCTTGAATAATTGGTATTTGTGTAGGAATGATGAAGGCCTAACTATCAATGGTTAACCTAATTGTCAGTGGTCAAGATGACCATCAGTAGTCAAGTGTCCAAAGTGAAAGGAGTCAAGATGAGTTAAAAATGGTTAGGTTGAAGGATTACATTACTAAGTTAGTGATTTAGTTAGCTAAGTATCTAACTAGACCCAAGATTTGATGGGTTGGTTAGTGGGTCAAGAAAGGTTAAGTTGTCCCTAAGGTATCTTGAGCCATTTCAACATCTAGAACCATCATGTGTGGTTTTATAATGTCTACATTTTTCCCCTTTTTATTATGTGGCTTGAATTAACAAGATGAAAAACAAAAATTAATTATTGATCAAAGGTCTGGCTACCTCGACTATGGGAGGAGGTGTTCCCCCTCAAAATAGGAGTCGATGAGGTGAAACTAAAATTGAGTCAGGGCTTGATAAATGGTGTATGATGAGTCATGAGGTTGGTGAAAAAAGGGTTCTTGGGTATTTTAAGCACAAACATGCACAAAAAATACAATTAAGTGTGATAGCCAAGATCACACACAAACTAAGATTTCCATAGTTGGTAAGAATAAGGTCAATTCTAGAAGGATTGGTGATAGAGTAACCAGATCACAACATTAGAAATAATTGATTAGGTTATCTCTATCAAGTATTCTATATAGGTTCAATGTTTTCATAGGTATATGAGGTAGGAAGTGATCCTTTGAAAAACATAAATGGTTTGGTTGTGTACTAGGTGGTGCAAATTCAAATGTTCAACATGGCAAGGTTGGTTGGTGTGATCAAAATACCAAGCAAGGTCATCATAGAATATGCAATAGTTCAAGCCATAAAAATGGCCAACATCAACGTGGATATGGTCTAATGGTTGGTTGAAGAAGGGTAATATATAAAATTACATACTTTTATAGGTTCATTCTTGAGATATAGGAGGGAGGATACTGAGTTTTTGTTACCCAAGCCAAAGTCAGAGGAGGTGGTCCTATATCATGAAGAGATACCTGTTAGAGAAAGGGTTAATGATGTTAGTCTTATGGATGTCTATGCAACATGGTACTAGGCCCTTTATGTAGTACCTAATTTTAGGAGGGATGATGGGGGTTGGTAGGCCATGGATGTGGATCTAGTTGGTGGAGGTCCATAGGTATAGATATACGGTGGATAGGTAGGAGTAGTATTGGCTACTACACAAGCATAAATTATTGGGTTATAAGGATAGGTGGCCATATTTATGGGTTATATTATGACATTATAGGGTCAGGTTACCACTATTAATAGGGAGAGATATTAGGCCAAAACCTCACTAGTTTTGGTGACTTGGGAGAGGGACACCTTGAGATAGAGGGTAGGAGTAGTGGCAACACCAACCAAACCACTAGGTACGATCCCCAAAGCATGGTCATTAGCCATAGTGGAGTTGAGGTATTATGAGGCCATATTTATAGCATAATGTCTTGAGAAATCTTAATGGAGTGAGCATAGAGTCAGTTTAGTAGGTAGGGTAGTTGTGTCAACTCTAGGTTAGTGGGCCACTTTAGTGGGTGGACAAGTAAGCATCCTAAGAAGATTGAAACTAGATAGTATTGGTAGTGTAGGTGGTTCCAGTGGTAGTGGTATCCTAGGGGCATGATATGATATGATAGGTGTATAGATATATATGTACATGATTTTAATATCAGCCTGCATGTCGATGTAGTGAGTTGTACATGCTTTGAGAGAGAGAGATGATATACATTATTACATGTATTTATTTATTTTGATGACATGTTGTATATAATGTTTATGATGTTCATGATGATGTATAGATGTGTTTTATGGTTCATGGTTCATGGTTTAAATGTTTTGTTCTTTATGCTTTATGAGATGTGGACTCAGGAGCTTTAGGCATGTGATGATTATGGATGATGTTTTTGTTTTGTTCATGGATATGATGTTTATGATTATGGTTATTGATGCAATTTGATTATGATGATAATGATGTGGTGAAATAACATAAAGTAAGTTTGATAAAAAAATTATATGTGGGAAAATAGACAAGAATCATGAGACATATGTCTACATGAACCAATGATGAGAGGAAAAGGAAAAATCATGATGCCTTTTCATTGGTAAGGCCATAAAAAAAACCAAAGTTAGATTGGCTTAAGGAACATAACCCTTTCAAAAAAAAATCATTAACATGCTTTGGTTGATAAAAAGGTGTCTTGATCACATTGTGTCAGGCAAGCTCATAATCCCTTGATCTATAAATGGTGTAAAGGGGAGATAGGTGGTAGGTGAAATGTAAATGGGTGATAGGTAAGGTAACCTTATGTGGGTTGGTTTGCCCCTTCTATAGGTGACCTAAGAACCATATTAGACAAGTTCATGTCTTTATGTAAGGTGTAGACTAATTTATGTGAGAATCCTACTAATGTTAGATATAATCATTGAATAAATATTTTTTGGGATAGCTTATTCTAATTTTGACATAGGGTCTTTTGTTATTGTTATTGTTTTGATAAGTTTGTGAAGTTGATTAATGTAGGAAGCTTTAAATGATTTATTTTGACAAATTTGATTTAGTCATCCTTTAAGGGAGTGGTCTAAGTTTGGGTTTATTTATTTGGTACCTATCATTTAAGGAAGCAGTCTATCTTTTAAGCAATTTATTTTTTTGGGCAGCTATCCTTCAAGGGAGCAGTTTGCAATGCTAGAGATATGTGACCCAAGTGATATTTTGGTATCCCAAATTGTTTCAGTGCTATGTTTAGACATGGGAAAGTCTATATAGGCTTAGAGGTTTACCTTTATGAGGGAAAAACTTCTAGCACAAAAGGTTAATGATAGGGGAAAGGGGTGGTTTTGAGAGATAATGACCATGGGATTTTGTCTGATTAGAGATGAAAAGTATCTCTAAGAACCATGTTAGGGGTAGAGTCATGGTATCCATATTTCAGATTAGGTTATGACTATGATGGTTTATTCACATGGTTTTATGATGTAGTTGGTTTTCCTCAAAGGGATAGTTATAGGTAAGTGAAGGTGAAAATATCTTAAATCAAGTGATGAGCTTAAGTTAGACAAGAAGTTTTAAAAAATAAAGGACATAAATATGAAGCATTGAGAGGCTTAGGTTCTATTTTGCCTTTGAGAGAGAACAAATGGTAATCTCATGATCCATACTTGTGGGTTATGATGTAGGGTCTAGTCTAATTGAAATCAAACTTGCGTCTTTTGATTTTATCCTTATTGGTTACATGTTGGTTTTCCTTTACGATAAGGTCTCTAATGTTGAATTCTCATTCTTTCAGGGGTTTTTTATAGGCACACTTGATTCGCTCTTGGTAAACATGAAGATGGTTAAGTTGTATTAGGTGATGCTCATAAAGTAGATCAAGTCATGCTAGATGTTCTTGATGATAGTCACTCTCAGAAATGATGTCTTGTAAGGATATGTGAAGAGAAGGAATCTAGACTTCAAGAGGCAAGATTGCCTCTACTCTAAAGACTAGAGAGAAAGGGGTATCACCTGTAGAGGTTTGAATGGTAGTGTAATAGTCGCATAAAGCAAAAGGGATGTGCAAGTGTCAATCCCAACCTGAAGCACTGACTACTTTGGTTAACATTTTATTTAGAGTTTTTTTCTTGTCCATTTGTTTATGTATGGTAAGGCAAGGAAAAGCTTAACTTGATGTCAAATACATCACAAAGGCCTTGGATGTGCTTATTTTTTAGATATTTATGATTATCAATGATGATCATATCAAGAACACTAAAATAATAGATGATATGATGATTGATTAAGTTGACTATCCTATAAGCTTTGGTCAAGATGAGAGGAATAGCTTCCGCCCATTTAGTGAAATACTTAGTTGCAATGATGATGGATTGGTGTCACTGTGAGGAATGAAGATTAATTTTTGGAATGAGATCGAGTCCCCATTGTGAGAAGGGTCAATAGTATTTAGATACTTGAAGGCCATAAGTAGGTATTTGATGTAAATATACATGTTGTTGACATTAACACACTTATTTACATAATCACAATAGTCCTAATTGAGGGTGGGCCAATAGTAGCCAAGGTATAATATATGTTTAGTGATAGCTAAACCACTAAAGCGTCCCCCACATATTATGTCATGCATTTACTTGTATAACATGGGAAGATTCACGACTATGCAAATAATAGAGAAGGAGGCCATCAAAGCCACACTTGTAAAGGATTCCCCCTAGAATGTTATAACAAGAGGTACTCTGAACAAAAGTTCTTCAAGCATTCCTAGAGAGGTTGGGAGGAATGATACTGAGGTTGAGGTAGTTGAAGGTTTATGTGTACCATATGTATAATAGAGATGCTTCCACACTAGAAATGGTAGGTAGGTTAGAATGGATATAATAGGGTGTGATAAAGTGACGGATGGTAATAAAGAGTTTAGAATTGGTAGGTGTGGATGGGATTTGGGAAGCAATGGAAGCCATTGTATTTGCAAACTTGCTGGTAAATCATGGAATATACTAGATAAGGCAATGATCAAATGATGTTAAGAGTACGTGTACTAGTTGTTTTTTTAATTTTTCAAGACATAATTCTTACATTGGTATGATCTATTGACCTGGTTGACCACAAGCTATGAATCACCAAAGACACTAATGGTCTTAACTCCCAAATCTAAAGTGGTTTAGAGACCTATTATTAGGGATTTATACTTAGCCACATTGTTGGTGCACTCAAAATCAAGTTTAAAATAAAGGGAAAGAGGTTCACCATTAATGGGAATGATAATAAATCCAACACCCCCATTGTGTTGGAATTTTGAGCCATCGAAGAACATGGTCATTTGGTAGGTGGGGTCCTCTTAAGAAAGAGTCACAATGGACTCATCCAGAAATGTAAGAGGAAGTATTTGGTTATCTAGTAGATAGGTTTTGACTAAATAATCATAAATGACTTTCCCTTTAATAAACTTCTAATGGAATAACTTAAGGTTAAACGCAGATAAAATCATGAACCACTTAGCCATACACTAGTTTTGGTATGGTTTAAAATGCATGTACTTGAGGAGGTCAGTGTTAGTGATGATGAAAATTTTGTGGTTAAGAAGGTAATGATGAAGTTTGGAAGCCATAAAGACTAAGGTGAGGAAATGTTTCTCTAAATTGGTGTACCAAGTCTCATACTATATAAGTTTTTGACTTATGTAGTAGACAACTTACACTTTATTTTGTTCATCATGATGAGTGAACATTTCCCCTAAGGAATGGTCAGTGGTAGAAATATAAAGGTAGAAGGTTTGGTCCTCTTTAGGAGGGGTAAGAATGATTAGAGAAATAAGGTATTATTTTTTAAATTAAAGGATTATTGATAGTCCTTATTCCACTTAAAATATGTATGTTTCTTGAAAATATGGTGAAAGGGTTGACATTTATCTAATAACTGATAGATGAAGTGATGGATGGATTAGAGTTTTCCCCTAAAATTTATGGAGTTGCTTAAGGTGGGTTGAAGGTGGCATCTCCAAAATTATTCTAACTTTGGTAGGGTCTACTTTTATTCCTTGAAGAGAGATGATAAATCCAAGAATCTTTCTTGATAGGACCCCAAAAATACATTTCTTGGGGTTGAGTCAGACAAGGAAATGGATTATGTAGTTGAAGATGATTATGGGAATGGCCAGATGATCCTTATAGTATTTGGTTTTCCCAAGGAGGTAATCTACATAGTCCTTGATGATTTTATGGATGAGATCATGGAAGATGTAGGTCATCAAACACTAGTAATTTATTTCAACATTTTTCAGACCAAATGGCATGACTCTACAATAGAAGGTTCCCCATGGGTTGATGAAAGATGTTTTATTCTAATCCTTAGGGGAAATCAAGATTTGATTATATCTCAAGAAACTATCCATGAGAGATAACATCTCATAGCCAGTTGTAAGATCAAAAAGTTGGTCAATGTTAGGCAAAGAGAAGGCATCCTTTAGGCAATCAAGGTTGAGGTCACGAAAGTCAATATAGAGGTGAAGTCCCCTTATGGGCTTGGTTATGGGAATGATGTTAGAAAACCATTGGGTATAGTCAATGGGTTGAATGAATTCAATAGATAAGAGATGTTGAATCTCTTCTTTGACAAGAAGGGTAATGTGAGGGTGCATCCTACAAAGCTTTGTATCCTAGGAAGCTTTTATCAAACAGGCTTAGCATCAAGATAGGTGATAATGTTGTGGAGGGATATGGAAGGGTCTATTCCAGGCATATCTTGATAAGACCAAGTAAATTCTATGATTCAGTCATGAAGGAAAGAAGGGTAATCTTATTATTCTATGGAATCTAAGGATTGACCAATCTTGATAATGCAAGGGTTATCCTAAGTACATAATTTGACATCGATAATGGATTCATTCAGCATGGTTTGGTTCTTATGAAGAAGGGATTTGTTTATAGAAGAATCCCCCACACTGAGGTAGGTGAGAATGGAATCATCATCTTGATGTTGGATGGTGTTGATGGTAGGAGAATCATTTTATACCATTTTAGGATGAATGAGAGGAGAGGTTTTAGTCTGGCCACCCTTTTGATAGGTCAAGGTGCCTAGGCTAATATTATTGACTAAAAAAATGTTATGAGGAATGGTTTTGAAATCCTTAGACTTTAAAGGAAATTGGGTTGGTGAGGATGGGATATATTCATCAATGGTGGTGATGGGTTTTGGTGAATTAGTTGGTTCTTTTAGTGGTATGAACCCAAGCCCAAATAACTCACAAGGTTTTTGGGTTTTGATGGAAGGTAACTCATGAGGTCCATATTCATAACATCCAAGGCTAAATCCCTTCTAGGCACACCTATAAATTTATAATTTATAAAATTTTAGTTTGTCAAGATAGGAGAAGTCAAAGGTAAATGGTTGGATAGAAGAGATGGTGGTGGAAGTAAGAAGTGGATGAAAAAGTCCCCCATAGATTAAGTTGGTTTGATGGCTAAGGCCCAAAATGGATGATGGTTCTAATTTTGGTTTCATAACTAGGATCATGGTTAAGGTTCCCATACTCTTGAGGAGTAGGGAAAGCGTCCAAGGCTAAAAAATGACACTCCCCTAGTGAGAGATGTTAGAACATGGGCTCTAATGGGTCTTCTATTGGGATCAAAGAAGAAGGGATAGATGAGCTAGCTAAAGCTTCATCATTGGTAGGGGTGGATTAGTTTTTGGTTGGTGGTGAGTTGGATGAGGGAGGAAGAATAACATTTTTGGTTTGATATGTCATGTTGCAAGATACAAAGGGACTAAGGTCAACTTTAATGGTAACAACTTGACCTTCATGCTTGAACTTGACACATTTATGCAAGGTGTATGGGACATAACTCATGGCGTAGATCCAAGCGCATCCAAATAAGATGTTATATTAGAACTCTCCTTATACAATTCAAAATATCTCTTGAATTGTGTGAGGTCCCAAATAGATGTGAAGGATGATTATCCCAAAGGTAGTGGTCATAGTATCATTGAAGGAGTAGAGGACTATTGTAGTTTTTGACATGATATTATTAGGTAGTTGGATTTGTTCATAAGAATGAGAGGGGATAATTTTAATACTAGCTCCTCCATCAATCATCACCCTTTCGATGCGAGTTTGATTGATGTATGTAGTGATGAAGAGGGGAGGATTGGGATCTTCAGAATGAACAGAAGGTATTTCTAAATCTGGAAGGTGACGAAGGTAGAAAGTTGAAGGGCTTTGACAAAGGATTAAATAGGTTAAAGGTCTTTTGGTTAAACCTATATTAATTACATGGCCTCTATCAATGATTGGTGATGATGGGGTGAGGTGTTGATTAATTCATAAAGTCTCATCTTCACTAGTGTCTAGTGAAGTTATTTTAGAACCACTCACAAGATGGATTCAAAAGGGTTGGAAGGAAAGGCACCCAAAATGGATATTTTGGGTTTTTTTGAAGGTGAAGGTAAAAGTAAAGGTGAAAGTGCTTGAATTTGGTTGGAATGTTTAGGGGTAGAAGGGTGTGTCCATGGTATGGACACTTTTGATTTTCCATTATATTTTAGTGGGCCTAAGATTGGATAACCATATGGATGGTGTGGATTAAGCGAGGTATTGAGTTAGATGGTTGATTTAATTCTTCCACACTTTAAAATAAGAGTGGAGGAGTTGGTAAGTGTTGGATGGGTTCATTTGGTGGTTAGGTGGGTACTGGGATCAAGGGAAGTGTTGATGCTAGAAAGTGCACCCTACGGTAGGAAAAATAGATTCTTGCCCTCTCCTCGCAACACGAAAACCCCTCTCTCACCTGTGGGATGGCGAAGCAGAAGAGGAGAGTCTTTAGGTATGGGCTAGTTCCCTCTGATGTATCTTGTTTGTTTCAGGTAGCGCAAAAAATATAGGTATATAGGTATACACTAGGGGGGATGAAAAGAGAGAAAAAAAAGCATGAACAAACAGCCTACTTCTAAAAGAGGTGATACACCAAAAATAGGTTGACCTTCCACATCCACTCTCAGAATCAAGGAAAAACATACATACACTCAGATCTAGCAGAAAAGACCAGGTCTCTGAGATGATAGGGAGGTTCTTATGGAAAGCACAAGAAACAGGGACTCACCAAGGTGCTGAGGGATACACACTGTAAGTGACCTCACCTATTTTATACCTCCAAAATAGAACTCTACTCCTGGCAGCAGCAGACAGTGGCACTTAGTAGATCACAGGTTTGCTGGTGTTGAACCTATGCAAGCATCAAGAGATAATGACTAGACACAGATTAACATTCAATGCATACACAGAAAGATCCATCCAATTAGAGGTAAAAATTGTCTTTTATTGATTTAGGTAGAAAATTTGGAGAGCATTGCTCTTTAAAAATTTTGGGGAAGATTATGATAAATGACTAAGTCTGTGTATTTATATCAGAAGAGCCAAGAGAAGTCAAGTGGGAAGAGTGGAAAAAACACTGTAGCTGATGTCACAATTCTACCAAGGCCATGCTTCTTGCCTCGTTTTGCATGCTAGTCTTCTCCTCTGGTCATTGGGCGGGCTTTTTCTTGTGCACTATAGGGGATTTTTGCCACCATCTATTGTGGGTAGCAAATTTTCTACCTTCTACATGGACTTCATGTAGGATTTCTACTGACGTCAGCCGATAACCTGCCGATGGCGGTAGTTTTGCGCTATGGGCTGCAATTTCTCCTTCCCCACCGTGGGTGGGGTTTTCATTTTCACCACCTTAGGGTGGTGTTTTTTTCTTTCCCGCTAGCTATTGTGCTGTCGACAGTGACAGTTCTACCGATGTCGATAGATGTAATATACCGTCGATGGCAATTCTGTCGACGTTGACCAATCTCGATGGCCTTTCTTTGTTTGTGCTGTGGGTGGCAAAGTTGCCACCCTCTGCATGTGTTTATATGGTCTCATTTTACCCACCCATGTTTTGGGCAGTGATTTTGCTGCCCTTTGCATTTTGTCTGTGCTCTTTTCTACCTAAGTGTCAAACGCTCCATTTTTTCTTCTCTTCTCTTGTGAACGTCTGAAGACTACCTTTCGCTACCATGAACGTCAACGAACGAGGCCAATGAACCAATGCTATGAAATGGAGCTGTCAAAACCTAAAGGTGGACCTCACAACTTGAAATGACTGGGCGTGTAATGCATGTGTAGGAGATGACCAGGATTTTGCCTGAGGGGCAAAATTGGGTCAACAAATTGGTGACTCATAGGGTAAGCGTGCCTGCTATGCTTACAACCCAGTTGCCTTGTATATCCATTGGGTGCGGAGTCAGATGGTAACTTTGAAGAGAGTTCTCAATAGCTTTCAAGATTTTGGAATCAAAAAACATAGAAATTACCCCCAAATAAAGGGAAACACACAAAGCTAAAAATAACTAACTGTGCAAACTGCACTTAGGGAAAATAGGAAGAACGACTGAAAGCAAACTATTATATACAGTTAACCAGGAATGTTCGCATCCCTCCTGGATCAAAAGGAAAATTTCTCAAGTCCCCTTCTTGGTGAAGAGACTTATTGTGACAGGTAAGTAGCTAAAAGAAAAAGAGAGATGGTGACTTGCTCTTCTTGCCTGTCACCAGAGTTGGCTGGGAACTGAGTGGATATTCAAACATGCCTCTGATATATATGTACTCTGATTATCCCTGGAGGCCTGTTAAATGTTGGTCCTTGATATTGGTGCTCCTCACCAAGAAGTCAATGGCTGCTGGCTTATCACCGTAAGCCTCCTGATCTACACAATTCTTCTGCAATGTATCATGGTTTGATTTGTTTCCCTCTGCCTCGCTGAAAACTTTGTCAGACTCGTCCTCTATTTCCTCTTGGCCTTCTTGAAGAAGGGCAAATGTGGTGATGTCTAAAAGGGGCTCACAAAATGATTGCTCATCCCACAAGACTTCACTTATCTATTTAAAGTTTAGTTCTTCAAGGCATTCCTCCACGAAGATAGACTTCTCTTTTTCCTCTTTGTTGATCAGGCTCTCTAGATTTTCAAGAACATTCCCCTGATCTTCCTCTTTCTCAGGTTCTTCAATGTAGTCGATCTCATCATCAAAGCAGCAAGGAAGTTCATCGAACATAGGAGGAGAGAGCTTACCATACATTTGTTCCTCTTCAAATTACTGGAACATCTGCATATATGCAAGGCTTGCATCTTTTTCACTGCTGATAAGGTCTTCACAAGGAGCATCAATGACGATTTCTTCTTCATTGTCGCTCTCGACAACCTCCTAAAAGACTGTAGATTGGATCTTTTGTTCCTCTCCTACCTCTTGCAAAATAGGTTCTTCCTCGAGAAGGGACAAAGTGGATAAAATACGTGGGAGAGGGGGCAGCCCTTGAGCTAGAATTGAATGATTCTCCTCCCCCCACTTGATCAGCACTTCATCAATATCAGGCATAACCTGATAACTCTCTTGGAAATGTGTAGCTGGGGTGTGTTCAGACGTGGAATTCACTATTTGGTCTGAACCCTCCATCACACATTGACTGAGCGAAATCTCTCTAAACTCCAAATCTGTTATTCTCTTACCCAGATCTTCTTGGAAAAGCTTTTCTTTGAGGCTGCCAGTATCATCATAGGCAAGCACAACTTCAGCTTCTTCAAGGTTTAGAGAAAAACCTTGTTTTTCTTCTTTTTCTTTGTTGCTCCATGATTCCACTGTCTTTCCCCAATTCAAGATCCCTGAATTTGAATCTTGCTCCTATGAATAGGTAGCAACTTTGTTTTCCACAAGGACTTGAGGCTCTTCTGCAAGGTCTAAAAAATTTAACTCTTTTTCAAAGAGTAGCTTCATCCTAGCTTCTAAGCCTTCAATTTGTCTGGCTAGGTTTTCCTAGAAGAGTCTTTTTTGGAGGTGGCTAGCATGATCCTCTTCAAAACTCTGAGCTGGGTCCTGGCATTCCTTCCTCCAACTTGGAATTTGCACATCATGCTGGAAAACTTGGGGAGGCTGAGGAATGCAAGGAAAACACTATTGGTGCGTTGGAGGAGCCTCTAGAAGAGGGACGTGTTGGCTGGTGGCATTTTTTTTAATGGAAAATTCCTGATCTAAGGAGTTGAAAAGATTGATTTTCATGGGAGGTTGTTCTAATACCCTCTGGTGTTGGAAGGCCAGGTGCACGAGATTGGGATGAGTAGTATTTGATGAGTTGGAGTGAGCAAGTGCAATTTGGTAAAATAGATTTGGTGCAAAAGAGGGGGTTTTCTTTAGGTTAGGAGGCGGTACGCAACGTTGGTTGCCTTGAATAGATGGATTTCTCCATTTTCTTACCTCCTCCTTCATGGACTACAAGGTTTGTGTTTGCCTAGACAAGCACTCCTCTTTATACATCAGCTCCTGCTGATACTTGTGTTGCTCTTCCAGCCTGTCAATTTCCATTGTTTGCTTCTCAAAATCCAACGCTATCTCCCTTATAGTTGCAGGGCAACTGGGAGAGCTACTTGAGGGGATTCCATAAATATTTTGAGTCTAGTCGATATTATATGAAGGGGAACAAAATCCATTATTTTGTGCAAAAGAAGAATACATACAAGAAATAGATGATTTTTTGGTGGCACCAGGCTGCTTAACCAGCAGATATAACTCAGAGTCGCCAGATGCTGAAGAAACTTGATTTATTGTAACAGGACCAGCATTAGCCCTAAAACTTTACTGCGTTAAAAAACTTGAGGTCCCACCGGGTGTGCCAAAACTGTTGACACTGGAAAGTGCACCCTGCAGCAGGAAAAATAGATTCCTACCCTCTCCTCGTAACATGGAAACCCCTCTCTCGCATGTGGGATGGTGAAGCAGGAGAGGAGAGTCTCTAGGTATGGGCTAGTTCCCTCTGATGTATCTTTTTTGTTTTAGGTAGCGCAAAAAATATAGGTATATAGGTATACACTAGGGGGGATGAAAAGAGAGAGAAAAAAAGCATGAACAAACAGCCTACTTCTAAAAGAGGTGATACACCAAAAATAGGTTGACCTTCCACATCCACTCTCAGAATCAAGGAAAAACATACATACACTCAGATCTGGCAGAAAAGACCAGGTCTCTGGGATGACAGAGAGGTTCTTATGGAAAGCACAAAAAATAGGGACTCACCAAGGTGCTGAGGGATACACACTGTAAGTGACCTCCCCTATTTTATACCTCCAAAATAGAACTCTACTCCTAGCAGCATCAGACAGTGGCACTTAGTAGATCACAGGTTTGCTGGTGTTGAACCTGTGTGAGCATCAAGAGACAATGACTGGACACAGATTAACATTCAATGCATACACAGAAAGATCCATCCAAATAGAGGTAAAAACTATCTTTTATTGATTCAGGTGGAAAATTTGGAGAGCAGTGCTCTTTACAAATTTTGGGGAAGATTCTGATAAATGACTAAGTCTATGTATTTATATTAGAAGAGCCAAGAGAAGTCAAGTGGGAAGAGTGGAAAAAACACTGTAGCTGATGTCACAATTCTGCCAAGGCCATGCTTGTTGCCTTATTTTGTGTGCTATTCTTCTCCTCTGGCCATTGGGTGGGCTTTTTCTTGTGCACTGCAAGGGATTTTTGCCGCCATTTATTGTGGGTAGTGAATTTGCTACCCTCTGCATGGACTTCATGTAGGAATTCTGCCGACGTCGGCCGATAACCTGCCGATGGCGGCAGTTTGGTGCTATGGGCGGCAATTTCTCCTTCCCCGCCGTGGGTGGGGTTTTCATTTTCACTGCCTGAGGGCGGTGCTTTTTTCTTTCCTGCCGGCTGTTATGCTGTCAACAGCGGCAATTCTACCGACGTCAGCCGATGTAATATGCCATTGGTGGCAGTTCTACCGACATCGGCCAATCTTGATAGCCTTTCTTTCTTCGTTTGTGCTGTGGGCGGCAAATTTGCCACCCTCTGCATGTGTGTATATGGTCTCATTTTACCCGCTCATGTTTTGGGCGGCGATTTTGCCGCCCTCTACATTTTGTCTGTGCTCTTTTTTGCCTAAGTGTCAAACGCTCCATTTTTTCTTCTCTTCTCTTGTGAACGTCTGAAGACTGCCTTTTGTTACCGTGAATGTCAACGAATGAGGCCAATGAACCAATGCTCTGAAATGGAGCTGTCAAAACCTGAAGGTGGACCTCACAACCTGAAATGACTGGGCGTGCAATGCAGGTGTAGGAGATGATTGGGATTTTGCCTGAGGGGAAAAATTGGGTCAACAAGAAGTTCATCCAATAACATATCATCCTCATCCCATAAGCTATAGATAAGTGTTTAGAGAGCTTTACATCTCTCTATGTCATGTCCAGGAGTCCTATGGTATAAATATATTAAATTGTAATTAAAGAATGATGTTTTAGGATATGAAGGATCAAAGGGTTTGATAGGTGGTATGATTAAAGAAGAGGTTTTCAACAACCTTTATAGAATGGACAAATAATATTCAAGCAAAGGTGTTGAGGGTGTTGGGTTTTTGGTTTTAAGAGTAGGAGCCTTCTTAGAATTATGTTTCACCATAGAATTTATGGGTGGGCGTAATGGTTTTGGTAGGTGGTTTTGATTAGGATCATTTTTTTATGGTAAGTTTTGAGGTGGACAATTTAGAGGTGGATGATGAAGGTTTGGAGATAAGTGAGAAGGTAGAGGTGGATAGGTTAGTTAAGAATGATGGGGAGTTTGATGATTTTGTAGAGGTAGGTGTAGGTATAGAAAAAAGATAAGGTTTACTAGATGAGAAATAGGTATTTTT
The DNA here is from genome assembly GCA_037957365.1 of Torreya grandis. Taxonomy (NCBI): domain Eukaryota; kingdom Viridiplantae; phylum Streptophyta; class Pinopsida; order Cupressales; family Taxaceae; genus Torreya; species Torreya grandis. Next base: position 1,070,835 of record JARHVA010004818.1, on the reverse strand, counting down.
GGGAGGATTCACCTTCTTGGTAGAAGGATGAGTTTTTGATATGGTATAAGGATGGGGTCTTAAGATAGATGATAAAAGGGAAGGAGGTGGTATAATTTTGGTTTGAGGTGGGAGTTTGGGTGGCTTCACCTTCTTAGTTAGTTTGGCTGGGATTTTATTTGGTGGATTAGATGGGGTTAATTCCAACTTCAAAGATGGGTGAGTAAGGCTAGGTGTAGGAAGAATTCTTATATTTTTAATGGGTTTGGTTAGGGAGGCATAGGGTGATTTGAAAATTTTAGATGGAGGTGGGTTGGATGGTTCTCCTGTCATTTTGGAGGAACAAGTGTTTAAGGATGGGGTTACATTATTGATGGGTTTGATGGTGGAGGCAAGTGAGGTTGAAGGTTCAAGTTTATTTTGGTAGGGGAGCCCAAGATGGTGCCAAAAGGTGGCTCTATCTAGGATGGTTTGAGAAGTAAAATATAGACTTTAGACCAATCTATAAAAAGTTTTGTAAATGGGTTTGATTCCTTAGTCATTGGTTTCAAATATTAATCCCATGTGTTGAGATGAGGGAATGGTTTCTTCACTTATGTTCTTGATGGAAGGTTCCAAGATTTAGGAGGATGTTTCCTCCATGGAAAGTGTAGACAAGGTAATCTCTTCTTTTGGGATGGTTTCCAAAAAGACAATGGGTAGTTCTATGATATGGGAGGAAGGTGTGATGGCCCCAAGTGAAGCAATGGAGATGGTTGTTTCTTTCTTTTTGTTGTCTAAAGGAATGGTTGCCTCCTTTGGTATTTCTTTCTAAGGAGATGTGGATAGGTCCATTGTCTAATTAAGTAAAGAAAGAGGGGTGGTCGCTTCCTCAATTTGGGTGTTTAAAGGAATAGAGGATGAGTCCACCACTTCAATGAGTGGAATGGAGGAAGAGGTATTTTAGGTAATGATATCCTTAATGATAGGTTCACTAATAATGACATTCACTGTATGGATCTCACGAGCATGAGATGATTCTAGTTTATTATCATCATAGTTGGTAGAAGGGGCATGATTGGGGAAAGGTTTACGAAAGATGTCAAGGGACTGATTTAAGGGTGTATTGGGATTATAAAATACAAGTTATCCCTTATCAATCATATTTTAGACAATAGTTTTAAATTTGTTACATACTAACATGATGTCTAATGATCCAATGAAAAGCACATATATCATTCTCATTGTACCAACTAGGTGTAGGGAAAGAAACATCAAATTATTGGGGAGGTTTTATGGGAGAAATTTGTATGATGTTAGCTTTGACCAATTTGTCTAAAATAGAAGCATAAGACTCCCCTATCAGAGTGTATTATTTTGGGGCAGCTCAGTTTTGTTTTTAGTTTTGTTGGTTAGAATAGTTAGAGGAATTGGTTGGGTTAGGTTGGTTCACAGTTGGAGGTCGAGTGGTTTTAAGGATAATCAAGTTTTTAGATGCCTTGGGTTTGGTGTTGGGATGGTTAGATTGATTGGTGTTTTTAGATGAGGAATGGTCATTAGATTTAAAGATAGAATTTTTGTTCCATAGTATCAATTTTCCCTCATCAATGGCTCTAATTTATAATTTGTGTGCCATGGTAAAAGCCTCATCAAAAGTCCTAAAAGTTTAAACTTGAAGAGTATGGGAAATATGTTTAGCATAACTTCGAGAGAAGAGTCCAATCAATGCAATTTTAGGTAAAGAGAAATAAATTTGGTTGATAAGACCTCTCCATCTAACAATGAAATTGGCAATTGATTTGTTTTTAAATTACCTAATGGATTAGAGGTCCGTAATAGAGACATTTTTAGATATGTTGACTAAGAAATGATCTAAAAATATTTGGGCAAGTTGAGAAAAGGAAAATATAAAGTTCTTGGTGAGAGCACTATACCAATCCAAGGCTGGTCTAGATAAGGATATGGGAAAGGTATGAAGGAGAAAAGCATCATCATATGCAATCAAATAACAAGAATGGTGAAATTATTGTAAGTGTTGTTGGGGGTCCTCCTTGCTTTAGAGCATGGAAAATTAGGGTAGTTCTTATTGAGGAGGATAAGATCAGATAGGGATGGTTAGATGGATAGGTTCATTATATATTTGATCATAAGATAATAGGTTATGAGACCTAAAGATAGATGTTTTGGGATAAATAACCGGAAGCACACAATTGATTACTAAGAAACTTAATATGTGGAAATTAACCAAAATACACAAGTAACTAGAATTCAGAAATACCGCATGATATGAGAGACAATACACAACTTGTATTAAAACTCTTTTAGAAAGAAATACAACAAAGAAGATTGCCACAGTTCTTCTTCCTTACACACCTCTAGGGCTCCCACACCTCTAGGACATAAACAATAAATATTCCCTCAAAGCTCTCTCTCTTAGGTCCCAACACCCAACTCAAACACAGAGTTGGTGTTCACCTCCAGTGTTCCATGCACACCACAAGTGCTCCACGCACTCCACAAGTACTCAATCATACTTCAAGTAGATCTCCCCTGAACCTGCAACAACTTGCACCTCAAATGATCTTACTTATGGAAGGATCTTCCTTGCCTTCCTCTTTGCTCTATCTAAGTACACATTGTACTCCCAGTAGATCCTGCCTGATCCTGCTCCCTATTGTGTTTTTGTCCTCTCTGATCTTACACACCTGCAAATCAATCTGGTTCTACAAACCTGTGAACCTTGACCTTGCACACACATACACCTGTAGATCAATGATCTTACTTACCATGTAGATCTCCTATCATAGCCATGCTCACTTGATGACCAAGATCGTACATACATGAAGAACCCTATTGATTCTCCAATCTAGCACCCACACTTGGTACTATGGCACTAGAAGGAACACACCATTGCTCTCCTCTCTCTGAAGGAGCTTATTTTCTCTCTTACTCTCTAGCACAAGTTTACAATACAACCCATGAGTCTCTTAAATAGATCTCATGCAAACAATAATTAGACACCTAATTACAATAATTAGATCCGCAGCTCTCAGTCTAAATTTAGCTCTTGACATGCAAACACTTGGTCCGTTAGCTAACTACCCGTAACATCTATAGTCTGAACCACACAGGTGACCGACGTCAGTCCCTATCTACCTGGGGGGTGCCGACGTCGACTGACTTCTGACCGACGTTGATTGCCTTCTGTCTCCTCCCTGCCGATGTTGGTTGGCCTAACCGACACCGGTGACTATGACAACAACAAACTCTCCTGCAAGCTCCTCCATGTTTACATCAGTGAAGCTTTTAGCTCCATAACCTAACAATCTCCCACTTGGAGATAAATAGTTGCACTGTACCTATACCTATACTTTGTCTAATCTATTTCCTAGCTTGTATCCCTCTTCAAGCTCAACCCTGAAGACAACCCACACACAACCTGTGGTGCACTTCCTATCATCCAAGTACCCTACCACATCTGAACCTACAAACCCATGTAGTGAATTCCTGACCCTGCATAGCATGAATCCCTACTGCTGGTCCCTCTCACATCCCTGAGAACCCACTTCTCTGAATTGGCTCCTAACTCTCTGACAACACCCACTGCTTGGGAAAACTCAGGCCTATATTGGACCTCATGTGATTTCAGACACTGAACTGTCCAGCCCTTAGTGTGTTATGGTTCTGCATCCTACGTAATAAACCTTGCCAACACCTGATTCACATCAGCTCCCACTGGAGACAAAATCTACCTGTGATCTCCATGTCTCCCATGCCAAAGAATTTTGCTGCTCCAAATTCTTCATAGCAAACCACTAAACTAATCTTACCCTTAGCTCAGCAAAAAACCCTGTATATACAAACCTGCTAGCTAGCATACCATCCACATATAGTAATAGAATGATGTCACAATCACCATCCCCTTGGTAAGACAAACCACAGTAGTTACCCTGACATTGACTAAAGTCCTACTTTGTCATCCACCTATCAAAACATGTACCACTATCCTACAGCTTCCTCAAGACCACATGCCCTGGTCTTCCATCTCACGTGTCTGTTCTCTCTATTCTTCAACTAAGGTATCCATTCATCTCTATGCTTTCATACCTGCTGGCAACCCTACCAAGTCTCTGCTTGGTTCTGCATCATATTCCTGACATGCTCCCACTATTTCCTGGATCCTTCCTGCTCTGCACTCAGCAACTAATATAAAGAAGAGGAACAATGAATTTAAGGCTTACTTACCACTTTCAGTCCTCCATATGGGTGTTTGAGACTCCTTGATAGCTTGTTGTCTGCCCAAAATCCATTACAGTGACCGACCTCAGTCACCACACAGTTTGTATCCAACCCTGCGCCTGTCCTGACTACCAACCCTACCGACGTCGGTGTCTCCTGTTGTCGACATCGGTCCTTCTACTGACGTTGATCTTACCCTATTGCCGATGTCGGTCCTCCTGACCGACATTGGTCTTACCTTATTTTTGACGTCAGTTTTCCTACTGACGCTGGTACCTGTGTTTTCCTGAGTGATGACTTTTTACCTGTGAGCTCCTTTGAATCAAAACCCATGTCTAAACTACCCTGCTCAGAAGTATCCAGCCCCATCCACTGGTCTTTGTCCATCATCTCCTCCAAGAACACCAAGGCTTTCCAATTCTTAAGCCTGTCAAATATATCAGTCTTCCTCTTAAGAACATGCATCTCCTTCCTACTCATGTGACCAAGCCTAAGAAGCCACGTCTCCGCAACAGAAGAAGAATCAGTAATATAAACAAGTAGATAAAGAGTACCTATTTTCTTACCACCAGCTAATTCAAGTGCATCCACTGTGAGAGTTCTTGAGCATCTCTCATCACCCAACCTTTCTAAAGAAATTAGCCACATCCCCAAACCGGGGACCTACATGACCTCCTTCAACACCCATGTGTTGTCCACTACCTGCAATTTTAGCTTCACTTCCCCTTTGCCAATAATCTAACAAGGCTCACCAGCTCCTCTACCTGGGGCTACATGGAAAGAGGCAACAGAATCTATTATCCAAGATTCAACTTTATCCAAGAAACCTCTCAAAGCATCTTGTGCAACAACACCTGCAACATCTGCATCTTCAGTTCCTTCATGCTGATCTGCTACCAACCAACAATATTCTTTTACCTGCTCTTTCTTTCCATATGACCGTAAGAGACCATCTGTGCTTTTCAACTCCTCCATTCTTAGCTTACTTTCATCTACCATTTCTCTACTCCCACTCAATCAGAAACCCCTGAGAGTGACCTGTAACCAAACATAAAACCTATTCCCTGCAACCTTAGCTCTAATACCACGTGTTGGGATAAATAACTAGAAGCACACAATTGATTACCAAGCAACTTAATATGCAAAAATTAACCAGAATACACAAGTAACTAGAATTCAAAAATAACACATGATATGAGAGACAATACACAACTTGTATTAAAACTCTTTCAAAAGGAAATACAACAAAGAAGATAGCCACAGTTCTTCTTCCTTACACACCTCTAGGGCTCCCAGACCTCTAGGACATAAATAGTAAATCAGCTTACTCTCTTAGGTCCCAACACCCAACTCAAACACAGAGTTGGTGTTCACCTCCAGTGCTCCATGCACACCACAAGTGCTCCATGCACTCCACAAGTACTCAATCGTACTTCAAGTAGATCTCCCCTAAACTTGCAACAACCTGCACCTCAAATGATCTTAATTACGGAAGGATCTTCCTTGCCTTCCTCTTTACTCTATCTGAGTACACATTGTACTCCAAGTAGATCCTGCTTGATCCTGCTCCTTGTTGTGTTGCTATCCTCTCCGATCTTGCACACCTACAAATCAATCTGGTTCTGTACACCTATGAACCTTGACCTTGCACACACATACACCTACAGATCAATGATCTTACTTACCATGTAGATCTCCTATTGTAGCCATGCTCACCTGATGACCAAGATCATACATACATGAAGAACCCTACTGATTCTCCAATCCAGCACCCACACTTGGTATTGTGGCAATAAGAGGAACACACCATTGCTCTCCTCTCTCTGAAGGAGCTTATTTGCTCTCTTACTCTCTGGCACAAGTTTACAATACAACCCATGAGTCTCTTAAATAGATCTCATGCAAACAATAATTAGACACCTAATTACAATAATTAGATCTGCAACTCTCAGTCTAAATTTGGCTCTTGACATGCAAACACTTGGTCCGTTAGCTAACTTCCCATAACATCCGTAGTCAGAACCACACAGGTGACCGATGTTGGTCCCTGTCTGCCTAGGGGGTGCCGATGTCGGCCGACTTCTGACCGACGTCAGTTGCCTTCTGTCTCCTCCCTGCCAACGTCGGTTGGCCTAACCGATGCTGGCAATTGTGACAACAAAAAACTCTCATGCAACCTCCTCTATGTCTACATCAGTGAAGCTTTTAACTCCATAACCTAACAAGATGGCTCCAGGTTGGTCATTTTGTCCATTAACATTTTAACCAAATCTATTTGAGGTTAGGAAGCTCCATAATTATGTGGGAAGTTTGGTTTAGGTTGGGTGGTAGAAATATATAGATAAGTGGTAGAAGGTTGAGAAGATACCATATATTGGTATGTGGTTATTGGAGGTTGGGATGGTGCCACATAAGGGTTAATGGGAATAAAAGGTTGGGTAGAAGGTGTTATGTATCCTTGTGGATTTGGAACATATTGGTATATTGTCATGGGTTTTTGTTGAGGGATTGATATGGGTTGATTTGGAGGTATGGATAGGTTGGCAGTTGGTTAGGGTTGAGTGGTAACTTTTTTTCTAATAGATGGAAGGGTATTAGGTATAGAAAGTACCAAATTTTGAAGTGGGGTGTAAATTAGTAGGTTCGTAGTGATAAGGGGAATGGTATAAATAGGGGTATAAGATACCCCCATGGTGGATGAGGTATGGGTAAAAAGAGGTGAGGTGGCCCCTATATTGGAGGTATTGGTTGGTGTAGGGAGTGTTTGGATATTGGTTAGGATGTTGGATTGAGTTTGGGTGGTGGTAAAAGATAGGATATTGGTGGAATAATATGATTAGGTGATCATAGGTTGGGTATAGGTAGCACTAACCATAAGATGGGGAGGCATACTATAAGGTGGATCCATAGGAGGAACTAAAACAATAGGGATGTGGTGAGATAAGGTGTTGAGGTAATGTTGAATGGTTACAGGGTTGTTATCAAGGAAGGTATAAAAATCTACATCACCCTTGACAACTATCTGAGGCATGGTAGGAGGGGGAGAAAGATGAGGATAACTCTCAACATCAGAAGTATTCTCCATGGAAGAAGAGGAAGAGGAAGATGGTGATTCTTGGTTACTTTGGTTATTCAACTATTGTCTAGTAAAGACCATGTGAGGAATAAAAAAGAAATGATGAATATCTCACAAATTAAAAAAAAAAAAAACAAAAGGAAAAGAATCTCAAGTCAATCAAAACATACACTAAAGTGCATTTAAAACTTAGTATTATTTTTAGATCACTTTTGGCTTATGCCTTAGAAAGTGTGAAGAAGAAATTTGGTTTGGAGATCAGGTACTAAAGAGGAAATATAAGTTTGGTTTTAGGTATTAAAGGTTCTCAAAAAAAATGTACGTAATGTCATTACATGGCTTGATATTAGGGCCTACCCCCTTACTTCAAATACCATAGTGATAAGGGTGTCTAGTGCTTAGCTGAGATATACTAAATTTTATAATTAATAATCAACCAGAGAGCTGAGTTGGGTCTCCCCTTGGTAATGACCTCCAACTGGGATTGTCAAGAAAGGGTAAGGTTGTCTCTAGGTGATGAAATCCTAGTCAGGCCTTATCTCAAGTTTGTTTTGATGTGTTGATTGATTATGTGGTTTGGTAAAGTGTGTGATAATAAGATTAAAACTATGATTAATTATATTTGCTTTTAAGTTAACTAGATGAACTAAAAACAAGCAAGCAATCAATGTATGTAAGGATTATTTTAGGCCCAAAAGAAATTTTAATTTTTTTTGTATGAAAATATAATAAAGGAATAAAAGGGCACCTAGATGATGTTATGGCACCACTGAACGTGCCAAATTTTTTTTCTTAATTTCTTCTCATTTCTTAAATTTGGAAGAAGATAATAAACTAATAATAAGGGTGTGGTGGAATAACTTGGTTGTTATGCACACGTGATTTAGACAAGTGTGGAGAGATCCTTTTTATCTTATAAGGATTACTTATATATAAGAAATCACTAACAAAAGGGGTTGTTAGAAAGATAGATAGGTGGATTACCTAGTGTGAGATAGATCCAAGAAGGATGAGCTTGCTAGGAGGTTATCAATCCACTCTTTGATAATAATTAAGTTGAAAGAGATAAAAGTAATATAATTTAATCAAATGATATAAATAAATAAAAATTTAATACAAGAATAAAATGCATGCTTGATTGATAAAATAACTAAATATAGCAATAGTGGGTCAATAGTAGTGCTAAAATGGATCAAGTCAGGTTCAAAAAATTAGGCAATGGTCTATAAATAGGTAGGGACATAAAAAGTCTGATTCAGGTGGGGGAAAAGGGTTGGAAATAACTTGTTATTTCATGCCATAGTGACCATCATCAGTTGGGTTGATCGTCAATGGTTAGGCTAACCATCGATGGTTAGATAACCATTGACAGTTGGGGGTCATCATCGGTAGTTGTGCTGACTGTTGGTGGTTCTCTATGGATTCTAAAAGTATTTCAAAAAAAAGTTTTAAAAGTGGGTTAATGATAAAATAAGGGTATATTTAAGGTTTTATTCAAAAATTGGGGTTTGAAAGATAGGTACATAGAGGTTTGATGGGGTAGAGAGGTCAAAAACTAGAATAATAAGACTGGAGTACAAATATACCTATTGCTTACTAAATGGTTGATGGTTGGAGTAATTTTGGTAGAGTAATGGTACTTTGCCTTAAGATAAATTTTGGTAAAGGTTCAAATATTTTTTGTTGTTATTAAATTATTGGAAGAAGATTTGCTGGAAAGCTTGATTACATGTGTGCAAGAACGCTTGTGATGATGGATCCATTTCACCTCCTACTCCCCTCTTTTTATAAGCAAAGGGAGATGGAGGATAGAATGTTCCCTAGTAGGTTGGATTGCTAATTTTGATGTGTATGGGTTTGCTAGTAATGGGAAAGGTCGATATATTTAATTATGTCATGTTATCTTGCACAACTAGTATTTGTGTAATAATGAGTAAGACTTGATCATCAATGGTCAGCCTAACCATTGATAGTCAAGATGACTATTGGTGATCACGTGTATGAAGGAAAAGGGGCTAAGATGAGTTAAAATGGGTTGGGTTCAAGTGTCAGGTTACTAAGTTAGAAATTTAGTTAGCTAAGTAGCTAAATAGACCCAAGGTCTGATGGGTTGGTTAGTGAGTTAAGAAGGGTTAGGTAGTCCCTAATGTATCCCAAGCCATTTTAACATCTAAAACCATCATGTACAGTTTTCTAGTGTCTACACTCTCAATTTTAAATAGTTATATCTATCCTCTATGGTAGCGTGAATCCCCTTAATCTTATTTTACCCATGAGGAAATAATTCAACATACCCTTTCAATAATTAAATCATCTTTGAGAACATTGCATTCAACTTATAATCTACAATGATGGAAATTTTAGGTTATTTCTCAATCCTAATATTATCTTCCCTCATGTTTAAAGGTTGATTCAAATAGAAATCAAGGGATGTATCCTAATACTCTTAGACCCACCTTTCCAATTCCTCTATGTCCACATTCATATGTCATAGATCATAATCAGCTAGAGTTACTTCTTCTTTGAATATCATAAATTGGCATCATCTTGGGACATATACCATGGGTTGACAAGAAATTTCCAAGGTGTCTAACCTATGATACACAAATTTGAGCATTATGTTTTTACCACCAAGTGGTATGTACACATTAGAGATTTAGGTAATAATTGATTGAGACCATAATCCTACTTATTAATTACACATAAGTGGTCCTCTAAAAGGCATCCTCTATAAACATGATTTATTAGATTATATGGGGTCCATAGTTGATCAAGGTATCACTATCCCTCAAGGTGGAGATCTTAAAAAATCATTTTTAAGAACATCTCACTCCTTCATTTCCTAGCATAGCTTCTGATAGATGTATGAGGCATGTGGCCACCATTACAAAGTGATATAGAACTAGTTTAACCATATTAAAGGATATGTTTTATAAATAATCAGTCCCCACATTTATTAATATATGGAGATGTGTTCCTATAGGGCACTAAATATATTATAGGATAAGATTTTTACCATGGCTATTGATATCATTGAACCAGGACAAATTCACCTCGTTAACCTAATCCCACCATTATAAGGTATCCTTATTTGTATCCCACCATAGAGATAATGTTGAGAACATATATGTCAACCAATCCATTTTTTATGCCTTGCATGTGAAACATAGTTCTAAATATCATCAAAATTTTAGGGCATTACTTAGGTCTTCATAATTGGGTAATTTGGGCATGCACCCTTTTCTTGTATGGCACATTTCTAACAAAATTATATTTTTTTACCTGTACATCAATTTAAATGGTCTCCCAAGCAAGGAAATATACTTATCTACCTCTTCCATCTTTAAAACATCAAAAATAACGTAAAATTAAAGCCTATAATATAAATATACACATTATATAAAACTCCTAAGGGTTTCTCCTAGGTCTTGTTGGACATAAATAGTATATGTGGGGAAGGACTAATGGGATTAATTTGCATGGTTGTTAGTCTATTAATAACATATACACTTTTATATGTTTTTATATGTAATTGTGATATAATTCATGATAAACACTAATTGGTGCACATGTATCCATAACCCATTATCAAATAAGATTATAAATTATGTATCTACTTAATTGAATTCTAGTAATAATAGGCAAGACTTTTTCTAAGAGAAAATACTCTTTAAAATCCTTACACTAATCCTAGTCTCCTCTATTATATATATAAGAGAATAAAGGGTGATTGGATGATGTACGATGTGGATGATATTCATTGTTTGTAATACTAGTGACTTTAACCTAGAGATTTAATCTAAATAGGTAGTTAAGTACCTAGGATTAGGATAAATTTGTGTATTTTCATTCTTTAATATTTCATTAAATTTATATTTTGCATTTATTGTGGGTGTTTTTATTATGAAAGGTATAGTCTTAAGCTATTTTAATAATTAAATACCACCCATGCCTCCTTAATTAAAAAATTAAATTCAAACCCTATATCAATAATTACATTTCATAAATCATTTCAATTTATGGAAACTTCCAATAAGAGAACTATCTATTAAACCTAGTAGTATTTGTAGAGTAAATTTTTACTCTATGTTTCATTCTATTTTTCAGTCACGCACCACAAAATTTTGTTCCCGCATACTTTGGTCCTAGATGGAAAAGTTTTGAAATAGAGCATGGGCTCTATTTTTATTTTGTTTCATTTTTTTCTAAGTGTTAAAATCAAGTGGAAGCTTCCAAGTGTCGTCATCCCAGGCATCCTTTGAAAAGCAAAAACTGCCAAGTGTCATCCTCTGAGGCACCTTTCATATTTTCTATGAGTTGGTCAGAATGTGCCACGTATCTCATAGTGACTCAGCGGAACACACCAAGTGTCAGCATCCACATTTTCATATCGGCACTCACGTTTCATCTCTTTTCAGTGAAAGATTTTAACAAGCTAAGTATCAAGATCAGGCAGAAAGTGCCAAGTGGCAATCATGGAAGGTCTCAATTTTGATTTTCTAGAAGCAATGGAAGATGCCACATACCCCAGTAGAAGAGAATGGAAGCCACCACATGTCGTGATCTGAATTATCTTCATTTTTGCTTCACTAATATAGCAAAGACCATGGTGGGTATTAAGTGTTATTTTTGAAGCAAGCGAAAGCCGCCAAGTGTCGTTGTCCATGTAAATATGAAATGAGACCCATTTGTTTCTATTGTATAAATAGAGAAAGTGGAGACCGCCAAGTGTTATCTTATGTAGGCTTCTAAAAGGTAGCTAAAAGAAGTGGAGACCACCACGTAACCCCAGATGAGTAAAGCAAAGATTACCATGTGTCTTTTGTTGAAGCAGCAGAGTTTGCCACCTATCCCTGTGCTCCTTTTAAAAGTTACTCAGGTAAGAAATGATGTGAGTCTTATTTTCTTTTAAACTATTGAAGTTTTGAGGAAGTGGATTGCGACAGGTGTCAAAGTTAGAACACTCATAAGCAAAGATACAAAAAGAGTATAAGTTATGTAAAAAGTGTCATGTGTCTTTGATAGGTGTTGCGAAACCTACCAAGTGTCATCCTCTGGTGTCTCCTAAAGTAATAAGAGGGTTTTCAAAAAATTGGCTAAGTGTTACCTAGCATTTAAGAGAAGGGAGTGTCCTACAATTTGTTTTCACCAATGAACTACCAAAAGACAAAGCATTTTAGAATCTATAAAATATCTTCTATTAGACACTTCTAGTTCAGTTAGATTTCAATTGGGCCATTAGATTGGGAATAATCAGACAATCCAGAGTGAATCCAAGGCTATAAATAAGGGTGCAGAGATCACCAGATGAAGAAAGAGATACCAGAGAGAATTTTCTGAAAGAATTATTGTAAAGAGTTTAGACTTTCTAGTGCTGTGACTAGGAATATCATTTGCCTTTCTTCTATATTCTTAAATTGGAAGGTTTATGTAACTATGCATGTTTTTGTGCCTCTTATGTGACTGGAAAATTAATGAGAAGATTGAATCATATGCCTTTGTTGATATTTATTGTGTCATTGCAAAAGTAGTCTAGGTTGTGTTAAGAGTTTAGACTTTCTAGAGCTGTGGTTGTGAATGTCATTTGCTTTTGTCTCATTTCTTGAGTTGAAAATTTTATATAATTGTGCGTGTTTTTGTGCCTCTTATGTGACTAGAAAATTCAAATAATAAGATTGAACCCTATGCCTTTGTTGACATTTTCTATATCACTGCAAAAGTAGTTTATGATGTGAGCCTCTATTTCTATTATTTCCATCTTTTACATTGATCATGCACTTGTTTTCTCTTAAATGTAAATGAATCTTACATATAGCCTCATCATGCTCAGGATTAAGGTCGAATTACATTTAGGCGCATCATCATAGTTAGATTTTCTTTCTTGCATTTGTGTTTCTGCTAAAATTTATGTCCCTTTTCCTAGTATATATTTGATATAAAGAAGAAATAGCTTCTCAAAAATCTAGAGGTTCTTTCAATTCGTAAGTCCCACATCTTGAAACTTCCCATTGTTGGTGTTAGAACAAGCACAATTTTAAATCATCAACAAATTTTGGCACGCCTAGTGGGACCAATCTTGAAGTTTCTTTCAAGATTGTATGAACCAGAGAGCTATGAGGACTCATAGCTGTGGACTAGTAACCAGATCATAATCTGCTACAAATCTAGGTGTTCTTTTTCCACCTTTGGTAACTAGTCTAAGAAGAAGAGTCAACCAGTTTATACCAATACCAAGAGCAAATATGGGAGCCCCTATATTCCCAATAAATTATGCAAGCTGGAACACTGGTAGTCCATTGATTCTTCCAATACCCCCAGCCACTTGGGACCCTATCCCAATGAATGCTCTAAAATATCTACCCAAATTCAGTGGGTAAGACTTTAAAACACATGAGGAACATATGAAAGATGTATCAGATGTCTGTGTTATACATGTTGTCACATAGCAAAATGTAGCCATAAGATTATTATCCACTTCTTTTAAAGGGAAGGCTCTAGAATGGTATCAGTCTTTGACCCAAAATACCATATCTACATGGGATCAACTTAGAGATCTTTAATTTGAAAGATTTGAAGAGAAGGGTGATAAGTCTTCTTTGTTACAGCAATTAATTACCATTCAAAGGGCACCACAAGAAGCCATGACTGACTTCAATTCCAAATTTCAAAATACTTAGGAAAGAATCCCTGCTATAGCTAGACCAATACCAGGTATGGCTATAGTATTTTATCTTAAGGCTTTAAATTCAGATATATCTATTATGATTCAATCACTTGGAGGACACACTTTGCCTAAGGCTTATAACTATGTGGTCAGAGCTGAGAATAATTTAGAAGATGCTAGAAAATTACCTCCAAGGCCTCCCATGCCCATGTTCCTAGAAATTTCCTTACCATTACCTCAAGAATCCCCTAAATCTATATCCCCATCTATGTCTATGTACACCTATCCTCAATCATCTACCAAAGAAATTATCTCCACTCAGTCATCTGAGCTGGATGATATCAAGAATATCCTAAGGACATTTTCTAATGAGCTGATCAATATAAAAAGATAGCAGAATACTTTCCCTAAGCCTCCATATCAAGGCTATCAAGGAAACAAATTTTCATCTCCACCAAACCAATACCAGGGTCCTCCAAGATAAACTACCCATCAACAAGCAAACTAATTAGTTGCAGTCCCCATACCCTCACAAACTATTCCTCCCAATTCAAATAGGGAGATTTTTCCAAGGAAAAATAACTATGTGGATAACACTAATGCTTGCTTTTTCCCTTGCAATAATGCTCATACACCTAGAGAATGTCTTATGGGTAATCTACAACAAAAGGTGGCAGAGCAAAGAAGAATGGATGGTCAGTTTGCAAGTTCCAGTGACAATCAAGCCTACTAGTCTTCTAGTATGCAGAATTTAGTCCTAGTGGCTTAGATGCAATGGATGTCCTTGCAACAAGAGGAATAAATATCCCTAGAACATGCCTTGTTCTCATGGGTTGAAGATGAAGAATCAGTTTTCTTGAACGAAGCATCTACCTCCAAAAAATTAGTGGTGTAATCTGATTATTACACCAGATCAAAGAGAAGGATGGTGGAACAACTTAAGGTTATAAATAGTCAAGTAATGGATAATCCTCCATTTCAAGGACAAAGAAACATAGCTGTTAGACAAGAAGTGCCTTAGTCAGTGTAGAATCAAGGGATTCCTACACAAATTCAAGAAAAAGCAAGATATCCTTATTTTCAAAGAACTCAGACTCTGGGACCAATAAATGTGGTGGATCAATTGAAAAAGACTCCAGCACAAGTATCAATATAGGATATATTGTCCATTCCTAAATAGAAGACACTACTACAAGAAGCTCTACAAGGCTAAGTAGTGCCCAAAGGTACTGCTATCAAAGAAGGAATTGCTGAAAAATAAAAGCCTAAAGACACAGTTCATCTGCAGACAACATCCCTAGTGAATAATGTAGTAGAGGTAAGCAAATCCAAACTGGATCCCTTCTATTAAACTTTTATAGTGGGTAAGAAATTGCAGCATAATGCAATGATTGATTTAGGGGCTAGTACTACAGTAATGCCCAAGCAGATAGCTGATGCTTTAGAAAGTAAGTATGAACCACTCACTAAAGGAGTCATACAGCTAGATGGAAAAATAGTACAAACAATAGGGAGAATTAAACAACTCCAATTACAATTATAAATCAAGATGTAGTAGTGATATACCTCCTATTTTTGGCTTCAGCCAAGATAGGAGGATATATGTCCCTTGATTGGTCTCACCTCATCTTAAGAACTAATTATGGTTCAAAGATGAAGATATTATTTGAGCCATTATATAAGGATCATATCACCAATGAACCAACTACAAAGTTAGAGGCAGCCCATGCTATGCTGAATAAAGAAGAAAGGGTTTCTGTCGAGGAGCTAGGTGAATGGACTGGATATAATCAAGAAGAAGAAAATGATCATTTATTAGATATGATGCAAAGTGACCCATATGGAAATTATGATTCTATTGGTCTGGGCACTTACGTTATACTTGATGAAGATCATAAAATCCCAAATGTCCTAGAAGAAGAAAAGTTAAAAGATACCTCTTCTATCAATCCTCGGGTCTCTCAACATGAATTCAACATTCTGAGTGAGAAGTCACAAGCGTATGCCTTAATCTCTGATGAAGAAGAAATAATATTTGACTTTCTTCTTACTTTACAAGATGATGAGGAAGAGCATGGACATTTCCTTAATCATGATTTAAAAAGTTTTGTTTGAAATCATTGGATCAGGTTATACTATTTTTCAAGGAAGCTGTGAACCAGTTGAAGAGGAATAAGATAGCATTGAGACTCAATTACATATGCAAAATTATTGCACTCTTTCAAAATTATCCTTTCAAGAGGTTGGTGATTATGAAGTCATTAAAGAGGATGATCATGCAATAGAATCAGAGTTTGAAGCAGAAGGAGTTAAGTCAATAAATGATATATGTCAAAAGGCTTCTGTTGATGAGAAAATATTCATTAACTTCTTGATAAGACATATCAATATCAAGACCTAGCATTCGATGAGCTTCCAAGATCAAGAAGAGTCTATATATGTTGGAAGCAGGTTTAACTCAGACTCACCCAAATGTAGGCTAGACACCATGGCATACAAAGAAAGCAATTCATCAGAGCTATATCAAATTCAAACACTTGTCCAGCAACATAAGCTGGCTTGTCATGAAAGAGATTTTAGAAATTCTTTGATCCAAGAGGGAGATAAAGATACTATGTATTATAGTTAGATAGTTTCCCCTTTCTGTATTGCTTTTGTTTTCCCATTTTATTTTCCTGATTTTCTTGTAAATAAGTGTTCTTTGAACACGTAGTTAGCAGCTCAGAATTTTCAAAATTTTCAAAATTCTCCAATACATTGAATGTCTCCCAAATATTTATAAATCCCCAAGGTACCTTGTGCTACCACTTGCATAACATGTCTATCTCATTGTTCCATAAAGATTGAGTATGATCTACTAATGGTTATCTGAGTTTAATGCCATTTCGAGACTTGATAGGTCAATAAATACCTCTTAACAAGAGATAAAACTTACAAGTTCTCAAACATTCCTGCATCTGCAAAAAAATCCTGCTACTTGGATTTTTTGTGCCTAGTAAACTTGCTTCAGTGAAAGCATTTCTATTTTGCAAAAGTTCATACAAGTTACCACAGAGAAGATATAGAGATGGAGGGGGCACAATCTTCACAACAAGGAGCTAGGATGTATGAGTCCCTTGACAAGTTTTTTGCGAGCAAGTCATATGCTTCAGCTCCTGCACAGCCATTGAAGACCTATCCATAGACCAAGATTCTGGAAGTTGGTCAAGCAAGTGACCCAGTGAAAACAAAAGATTATGCAGATGGCATCATGGACCCAATTCTTTAGAGAGCTAGTAGAAGAACTCTTAGAGAAGGGGCACATCAAAGATGTCTACAGAGGGCTAGAGTGGGGCAATATGAAACATTTGCCATGAGGATATGGACTTCACAATTGGCACAATTCATTGTCCTAGTTGTGCATCCATGCCTCAACTTTGTCAAATTATGTCTAGATTTATTCCATGCACCCTCATACACCATTCAAAAGGGTCAATTTTCAGTATAAATCACACCACAAGCTATCAAGGATATGTTAGCCCTGTATCATGATAGTACAGCTACATTTCCCATAGTTGCTAAAATGCAAAGAACGTGGGCAAACATCAACACTCAGTCAAGGTTCTTGAGATCTGAATTACAAATGGGTGATGATGACACTATGGTGCCCACACTTCTTACACCAAGAGCCCAATTCACATAAGCTAGTCAAGACGCACTGTCTATGATGGCTTTCATCTTTGGCATGAAAGATGATATGGCAGTGTATACAGAACAAATGTCTATTCTTTTCAGGCTGAAGACCATCAACAAAACCCAGGAGTATCAACTTGACTTTTTTGAACAAATTGCTTTCTTAATGGTAGAACAACTAGCCCATTTCAAATCAAAAGTAGTGTTTAGGTATTCTTCCTATTTGTTCCACATCATGATTTTTTAGAACTCTGACCTCTTTGCCCAACACATGTATCTTGATATGTATGATCCAAATTTTGATCTCCAAAGGACCATTCCTGTGTCTGCATGGACACATATTTTGTCAAAGACTAGTGACCCATTTGAATTTTAGGAATTATTTGTTACCCTTGCTTTTTGCCACCTCAGCCCTGAACCAGTTATGAATAAATTATTCCCAAGTGTTTCAAATATTTTGGCTAGTTTCCCAATTCCTTGTGATTTCTATTTTGGATCCCACCATACCATTATAAGAGTCCATGGTTTTTGTGGGGAACCAATATTGCTACCTAAGATTTTGACTCTTAGGTTAGCATTCCTAGAGGTCACCAGGCAGGTATCCACAATTGACAATGAATTTGGCTCTGGGAAGAGGAAAAGAAAAATGTATGACCTCCCATGGATAACAACCAGCATGGTTTTGGAAACCAGAGACGCTGAAGTTGTGTTGCTCAGAAAGCTAGCCTTTCTGGGTTTCCTTTTAATAGAGGACAAATAGGTTTATGACCCAAACGGTTTCATAGCTTCTTGGATAAGAACTAACAGAGTCACAACCAAAATTGCACATGAGGGCCACCCTTTTTGAGAAACTAGGAAAAATCCTAGGGAAGACACTCCTGGATTTTATGTTGAGTTAACAGACTTGCCCCATCCACAAAATAGACCCTGGGAAACATTCTATGTTAAGCAGAGGGATTATGATCCTAAAGTCATAATGACTTCTAGCTTAAGGAGGACATTAAAGAATAAAGATTGGGATACTGAGAAAATAAAGGCCTATTGGAAATATAGGCAAGAAATTTGTCAAACAACCCTTTCTTTTGGGAACATAGACACAGATGAGAGATGGGAAGAACTATGGGATGAGTGCCATCTCTCCCCTGTATCTAGCCCAGAGACAAGTAATTTGCTGACACCGGGTGAAGAGTAGGAAGCTAGGGCTAGATCAAGCCAAGAGTCACAAGCCTCAGAACAAGCTACAGTTGTAATAACTATATCAGTTTGGCCCCAATGTCTCAGCATCATAGAAAAGTAAAAGAGTGTGGTGCCTACACCACCACCAGCTTCCCCATCAGCAATGGTTATAAAAATTCCCAGTTCTCCACAAGAAGTAGATGTGGAAGAAAAAAGAACATAGCCAAAAGAAGAGACACCCAAGAAATGAAAGAGGGTGTAGTTTCAATTTGATTCAAAACAGGAGACAGACACCCCACAGTGCCAATTATAGGGTACTGTAATTACTCCTCAGGTAAGTATTATTCCTCCCTCTCCTTCTCAATCTATTTCTTCTCCTGTTGGCATGATGATTTCATCTAGCTAGATGACATCTCCTACCACTTCTGTCATTCCCATTTCTCACTTTGCCCCATCTGTGCCACCTCAGGCTTTAACATTACCTCATTTCTCCCCCTCTATTCCCAAGAAACTTTCCCCTTAGATTTCCCATAGCCAACAATTGGCTATTCAGTATGGTTTACCACAAGGACATCCTTTTGTGGGTGGGCACATTGCCTCTCCTTCTACCCTCTAGACCCAAGCAGATGCTGTTAGGAAGGCAAGGGAAGCCTAAAGAGAGAAAAAGAAGATCAAAGAAAATAAAGCATTGGCTACACCCCATCTGCGGTCACAATTTGACCCCATCCAGTAGCAATTGATGGTGACTCATTTGTCACCAAATGTAATAAAGCCAATTGAGCAGATGCAGCTGAAAGATTACATGATGAATGCAATGGCCATCGACATGTCCCTCTTTAGGCCACAAGAAAAAATTGAGCTACTGACTGAATCCACTTCTATAGTTACTGAAGACTACTTAAAGATATCAAGGAGGCTACAAAAGATGGAAGCTGAGCTAGCCAAGGAAAAGGCAAATGTAACAGTTTGACCTCAGAGATCAATAGAAAAGATAATGAAATAGAGAATCTAAATAAACAGTTGCAAGATACTATTTCTCTTTAGACTCATCAGGCAGTTTAGGCCCAAAATGATTCTTTAAAAGTAGGGCTCACACAGGTAAAAGATGTGGTGACAACCCTAAGGCATGAAATGGCAGCATTGCAAGGAAAATGTGAGGAACACCTATTGCAAGTTACCCAATTACAACAAAAGCTACTGGCCAAATAGAATAATACTGTGGCCATACAAACCCAATTTCAAGTAGAGCAACAAAGAGCAGCACAATTGACACTAGAGTTGGCCAATAGGCCAAGGAATTTCAGAGTATTAAGTTTGGTAAAGGAGCTATATGAATCCATGTAGAAGAGAATGTCTCAGAGATTATTCAGCTCAGACCTTCTTTCACCTTCCGGCTAAATGCATAGAAATTGTGCAAAAAGGTGGAGAGTTCAGTTGTAAATACTCTGGCTATAGTCTCTTAGAGAGTAATGGACTCACAAATGTTGCTGCAAAAGCTTTATGATGCAACGGATGTAACGTTGTCAATAGCAGGAATCAATGATAGAATGACCACTACCAAGCAAGTAAATGAGGTTCTCAGTTGCAATTTTGAAGCCATCAATTGCAGAGAGCTTCTAGATGTCACGAAGGAATTAATGAAATGAAATAGCATGTTGAAGATCTAGTATAATTAGGTCTTCCTTCTCTATTTTTTGATGACAACACCGTGCTGATGGTAGATGAAATTGAACCTTTGTTGTTAGCCAAATAGAATGATCAGATAGTTTTCTAGGATCTAAGGGATGATTCATCAGTCCCTAAAGTAGAAGTTGTCTTGGTTCCTGTTTCCCAGCTTGAATTCAAATTGAAGGCTATGGTTCAAATCTTGCAAAAATTTTCACACAAGGATATTATTAACCTTGATTTATCCTTCAATGAATTACAGAATAAGCAAGGGTTATCTGATGATGAGTGGTCTACCTACCAGATAGCATTGTTGAAGCTATGATTATGAAATTTTGATCTCGCAGGAGTTGTGGTTTATTTTTTAGCAGGCTCAAAAGTCCTTGGGGTCGCCAATAACTATAGAGTAATGTTTTAATCTATGTTTCATTCTATTTTTTAGTCGTGCACCACAAAATTTTGTTCCCACATACTTTGGTCCTAGATGGCAAAGTTTTGAAATAGAGCATAGGCTCTATTTTTCTTTTGTTTCATTTTTGTCTAAGTGTCAAAATCAAGTGGAAGCTACCAAGTGTCATCGTCTGAGGCATCCTTTGAAAATCAGAAACTACCAAGTGTCATCCTCTGAGGCACCTTTCATATTTTCTATGAGTTAGTTAGAATGTGCCACATATCTCATAGTGACTCAGTGGAATGCACTAAGTATCAACATCCATGTTTTCATATCGGCACTCGCATTTCATCTCTTTTTAGTGAAAGGTTTTAACAAGCTAAGTATCAGGATCAGGTGAAAAGTGCCAAGTGGTAATCATGGAAGGTCTCAATTTTTCTTTTCTAAAAGTGACAAAAGATGCCACGTACCCCAACAGAAGAGAGCAGAAGCCACCATGTGTTGTGATCTGAATTATCTTCATTTTTGCTTCAAAGATATAGCAAAGACCATGGTAGGTCTTAAGTGTTGTTTCTAAAGCAAGCAGAAGCTGCCAGGTGTCGTTGTCCATGTAAATATGAAATGAGACCCATTTTTTTCTATGGTATAGATAGAGAAAGTGGAGACTACCATGTTTTATCTTTCATAGGCTTCTAAAAGGTAGCTAAAAGAAGCAGAGACCACCACGTAACCCCAGACGAGTAAAGCAGAGATTGCCACGTGTCTTTTGTTGAAGCAGTGGAGTTTGCCACCTATCCCTATGCTCCTTTTAAAAGTTACTCAGGTAAGAAATGTTGTGAGTCTTATTTTCTTTTAAACTATTAAAGTTTCAAGGAAGTGGATTGTGACAGGTGTCAAAGGTAGAATGCTCATAAGCAAAGATACAAAAAGAGTATAAGTTATGCAGAAAGTGCCGCGTGTCTTCAATAAGTGTTGTGGAACCCACCAAGTGTCGTCCTCCAGTGTATCCTAAAGTAATAAGAGGGTTTTCAAAAAATTAGCTATGTTACCTAGCATTTAAGAGAAGGGAGCGTCTTGCAATCTATTTTCGCCAATGAACTACCAAAAGACAAAGCATTTCAGAATCTATAAAATATCTTCTATTCGACACTTCCAGTTTAGTTAGATTTTAGTTGGGCTGTTAGATTGGGAACAAGCAAACAATGTAGAGTGAATCCAAGGCTATAAATAAGGGTGCAGAGATCACCAGAAGAAGAAAGAGATACCAGAGAGAATTTTCTAAAAGAATTATTGTTAAGAGTTTAGACTTTCTAGAGCTGTGACTAGGAATATCATTTTCTTTTGTTATATCTTTTTAAATTGGAAGGTTTATGTAACTATGCATGTTTTTGTGCCTCTTATGTGACTGGAGAATTAATGAGAAGATTGAATCCTATGCCTTTGTTGATATTTACTGTGTCATTGCAAAAGTAGTCTAGGCCATGTTGTCAAGAGTTTAGACTTTCTAGAGATGTGGTTGGGAATGTCATTTGGTTTTTTCTCATTTTCTTGAGTTGAAAATTTATATAACTATGTGTGTTTCTATGCCTCTTATGTGACTGGAAAATTAAAATAAGAATATTGAACCCTATGCCTTTGTTGACATTTTCTATATCACTACAAAAGTAGTCTATGTTGTGAGCCTCTATTTCTATTGTTTCCATCTTTTGCATTGATCATGCACTTGTTTTCTCTTAAATGTAAATGAATCTTACATATAGCCTCATTGTGCTCAGGATTAAGGTCAAATTACATTCAGGCATATCACCATAGTTAGATTTTCTTTCTTGCATTTGTGTTTCTGTTAAAAATTTTGTCCCTTTTCCCAGTATATATTTGATATAAAGAAGAACTAGCTTCTCAAAAATATGGAGGTTATTTCAAGTCGCAAGTCCCACATCTTGAAACTTCCCATTGTTGGTGTTAGAACAAGCACAATTTTAAATCATCAATAGTTTTTATTTGCAATAACTACTTAGATTGATCAATATTAGTTTGGGATAATTTCTACACCATATTTCCAGCCAAAAAAATAATATAGGGACTACCCCTTTCTATTACAATAACTTGATTATGGTGACAAAAAAATGGGCCAACTATAGTGTCTAGCACAACTTTTATTTTCAAGGTCATTATTTACGCTTGAGTATCCCATGACAATTACAATAATTTTAGATAGTATTTCTTTGTTTATTATCATAAAACCCATTCCCATGATCTACTCGAGGCAATATGTTGGAAAAAATAGTTTTCTATTTATTTATGCCTACACTAGTCTTTGTGCCACTATGGGTTAAGAAATGTACATGGTGTATCATAGAGATATTATTTTGAACATCAGCCTACAATTTAATGCATGTCTTACTGGTATTATTTTTTCACTCACTATGTAGACACCAGAGATATATACATCATGATTCTAAATGTAAAAGTACCCCTTGATCACCTTGGAACCTTATTGGGACCAATCTGACCCTCTGACCCCTAATCAAACCTAACCATAGTCAATTTGGCAAAAACTAGCTTTACCCTAGCTTTTACCCAATATGACCTTTTACCCTCAACCATCGATGGTCAGCTTGATTATTAATGGTCACCTGACTATTGATGGTCAGGGTGCACCTCCTTAACCAACAACATGTAAACCACTCCACCTTGATTTTCTAAATATAAGTTATCCTCATCTATGTGCAAATTTGTGTATGAGTGAGTTATAATTAGGAAACCCAGTTAATGTCTTATTACAACTCTCTTGCCTTGCCTATAAGAAGAGAAGAGAAAAGAGGTTAAACCCATTTGCAATTGTGATCAAGAGCTTATGCATCTATAATTCTCTATTTTTGGGTTAGTCATCATCAGCAATCTAGGAAACTAGCTACCACATTAGAGAGCTAACTTACCATCACATCATTACCAAAGTTCCAAGTACCATTACTTTATCAAAATCATGCTAGACTCGATCAACAATTCAACCACCTCAAGTATTCACCCAATCTATCTTCTATAAGATAAGTATTTAATTTTTAGTATTCAATTACTTTCTTTTCTTTTATCATCTAGTTTAGCACCTACCCAACTTCTGAAATCTCACTTTGAGATCCCATCAATCCACCTGTTATCAACCCAGATATACACATAATAACCATTGATAGTTGACTCAACCACCAACGATCTATCCAACCACTGATGGTCACCTTGATCATCAATGGTCACTATGGCAATAAAATTTTAGAAAGCAATTTTCACCTACCTACCCCTAACCAAACCTTATTCTCTATGTCCCTACCTATTCATAGACCCCTACCTGATTTTTTAAAGCATACCCCAACCATATAGCACTAGGATTAATTATCTTAATCACTATTTTAATCATTACTAGTCTATTTCCTAAGTAAGCATTCTTGTGTTCAATTTTATTACCCTTTGATTATTGAAGCAATTACTTTCTATTCTATTTTATAAACTTAATTATTTAAAACATGTGGATTGATAGCCCCTGAAGAAGCTCTTGCTTTCATGATCTAGCTATTGCTAGGCAATGAACTCAACTATCTGTCTAACAAACAAATTTGCTTTAGTAATTTATTATGTATAGGTCATCCTCCCAATCCAAATAAGAGTTCTTTATAATCTTTTGATTCCATGTGCACACAATCAAACAAGTTTTTCAATCATACTTGTACTTAGTTTATTCTTTCCACTTTTCAAAATAATAATAAAAAATTCATTAAAACATTATGGCATGCCCAGTGGGACCTATGTCTCTACTTGGTTCCTTGTTTGCTTTCATTCTCTCTCTATTTTATGCTCATTAATGAAATCAAAATTTTCTTTTGGGAAAAAAATTAAGTGCATACATTAACTACTTGAAAGTTTAGTTCACATAGCTTAAATTTAAATCAAATTAACCTATTATAGCTTCACTTTTTGTTTCACACACTCAACCAAACCACTTTCATCAATTAAACATCAAAAAAACTTGAGACAAGTCCCAACTAGGATTTCATCACCTAGCGGTAACCTTACCCTTTCTTGATAATCCCACTTGGAGGTCATTACCAAGGGGAGAACTAATTCATCTCTCTAGTTGAGTATAATCTCTAGATATCAAATATATATTGGCTAAGCACTAGACACCCTTATCACTGCAATTTATGAAGTGAGAGGGTAGGCCCTAATACCAAGCTACATATTGATTCCAATACATATTATTTTTGAGCACCTAAACACAACCTAAAACTAAATCTAGACTTCCTCTCTAGTACCCACTCTACAAACAAATTTTAGTCACACAATTTCTTAAGGCATAAGCCAAAAGTGAGATTAATAAAAACTCTAGGGATTAACATCTCTTTTAGAGTGTGATTTGATTTCTTTGATATTTTTTTGTTTTCTCTTTATTTGATTAGTAAGTTTTTTTGTACTTTCTTTCTCCTTTATCTTGTATGGTTCTCACTCACCAACTGATACCTTGCAAAGAAAAACCCATCACCAAGCCAACATACCTCTTCTACATCTTCATCCATGGACTATGTATTTGAATCAATAGACTCTCCTCACCCCTCAAGAAGTCCTACTTTCTTTAGGAGGCTCCTCAAGGAGATGTATATTTTGTTGCTTTCTTAGATAACATTCCCATAGCCTTACAACATTATCTTACAACCATGTCTTACTGTATTTCAGATTCAGCCCCACATATAGATCTATCTTATGGTATGCCTCTCCAAGTTATGGGGAGTACCTCTATTTACATGGTTACTACCCAACCATTGACTACCCAAGCTTCTTCATCAACCAATAACCCCTTTGAGACTACCATAGAAAACTAACCAACCCAAACTATTATTGACCTTATACTTTCCACTTCTACCAACCACTCCTCCATAATAGGAGTGCCTACCTCTAGCACTACCAACCTTCCTTTAGTTACCCCCAATCCATCAACCACTACTTCACTTCAAATCCTTTTGGTGTTCATACCCTCTACCTTGCCACTAATCAGTACAAGGGTCACCACCCTTCTATCGATCACCAACCCAGCTCCCACTCATATCTAACAAGCACCCCTTATACTAATCTTTGGCTACATCCCTAACCTACAAGGGCATGTACCCTGACCCACTACCCAAACATCTACATCTACCTACCCTTATATACCTTCCACCCAACCATTGGCATCCACTTACCAATATGAGGTAGCCTCTCAACATTCTACCTACTATCAATATGTCTCCCAACCAATGCAATAGTATGCATCTTACAACATTTTGGGTGTACAACCCCAAGAAGACCTAATAAAGATGATTATGGAAAATAGGACCACCTTAGAATCATCCATTTTGGGTGATCACAACATCATTTCATATGAAAAAATATATAATGATCCCATCCATCCATATATACCTATCAATCCATATCCTCCTAAATGGGAACTTCCCAAGCTCTCTAAATTCTAAAGTAAGGAGGATCCCTAATAGAACCTTAAGGCATTTAGGCATGCTTGTTATCTCATCACCTATGATGATGCCCTTATTATTTTCACCTTCCTCATATCTCTAGCCAATTTGACATTGGATTGGTATAGTTTTGTACCCAAGCACTCCCTTTTCTCTTTCACCCAACTGGCTCAAACCTTCTTAGACCACTTGTCGATCAATATCTATAAGAAAGTTTCTATCATCAACCTCTACTCTATATATTAATTTGAGGATGAATCCATTACCAATTTTGCATCTCATTAGAGATGCCTAATTAATCAATTTTCCTTTTCCCTACCACAACCTAAAGTCATAGATCTCTTTACCCGAGCATGTGCCAAGCATATTTACTCTACACACGTGTCAAAGATTTCAAACATTTGATGAAACTTTTACCATAGCACCTAAGTTATAGAACCAAGCCATTGGCAAAGGAAAGATAAATCTCATAAATAATAACTCAACCTATAAAACCAATGAGGCCTTTTCCTCCAAGTCGAGTAACTAGTCCAATACCAATACAAAGAGCAAAGGAACCACAAATGTGATTGTCCTTAAAGTTGCTCCTCCACCTTTTGTCAACCAAAAAAATTCCTCTAATTCCTCAAAGCAAAACACAAGGAACCAAAAATGGAACAACCAAAATCAATTCACTCCACTTGGAAAATCCTATGCTTCCATCTTGGAGAAGTTATTGAAACACAACATCATTCAACTTCCTCTTATTATACTTCCTCAGCATTTTGATGCCTCTCATCGTGAACCTAGTTGATTTAATGAAAATGATCTATGTGCCTTTCATCAGCTAATAGGACATGATGTTAGTAGGTATAACACCTTCAAAATCCTTGTCAAATCCCTCATTGATTAGGGGGATCTCACATTAGACAACCCCATGCACCATCAGACCAAGCCCTTGATATATTTAGGTGGCCCTTCCCAAACCATGATCTTACCAAGAATGATAGAAACACAATTGAATGTTCTCATGATGCCCATAATGTTAACATGGTTCTTGGCATACTCATTATTAAATAACCTACTAACCAACCTGTTTATCCCTCACCCTCTTCACTTTTTGATGTAGTGAAGTTACCTTTTCCTCTTTTGGAAACCCAAACCAATGAAATACAATCTTTTCCCCCTCTAATTATTGAGGTAGTGGAGTCCTTATTCATTATTTTAGTTGATATACTAGAATACCCAACCATCACCTCCCCATTTGTATTACCTTCAACTATCGAGCAACCTACTCCCCCTTCAAAAATCAATCCCAAGGAATAAACCCCCATGTCTACACCCCCCATTGAGGAGCTACCTATCTCAACCTTACATCTTTTTATTGAGGAAGAGGATGAGGTTACCATCCCTGTGTCTCCACCTAGGGGCTTATCTTTTAGGTCCACTATTTAGGGAATCAAACCAACCTACAAACCATTCTCTATGCTAGTGAAAAATTTAGAATTTATCTCCAACCCTGACATGGATCAATCCACATCCTAGAAAAAATGATGGCTACATTATATCACAAAACAAGAACTTCTAATCATACCTTTAGTAGACCAATCGACCACTTCTACCATCTGAACTCTTATCTATCAACCAAACCAATAACAAATTTTACCAATCTAACAATCCCTCAACCATCTAAGGCACCTAAACCCCAAGTGAATAAATCACCTTCTTAAGAAAAACCAACCAAACTAATTAATAACCTTGGCATCTTCCCTAAATAATGGCTTAACCACCCATCTATGAAGGTAGATCCTACCTTATCAAAACCAACAACCAAATGCCAAACCAAAACAACCAAAGGTAAAACTACCAAAAGGCTTGAAGGCCTAAATTTTACCTCCCTAAACCTTGCCTTCCATTTTAAGACCTTATCCATCTACCTTGAGTAGGAAACCCCTTATCTCTACCAAAACCCCATCACCTCTTTTGGTCACACCTTCGCAAGTGTTTTCTGATGCACCTCTCTTCACCACACTAGCAATACCTAAGCTACCTACCTTGCAATCCTCCACCTCTATCTCATAAACATCTTTTCCTAAATATAATCCATCTACCAAATGTACAACCCTACTCAAATCACCTACCACTAAACTCCTTTCCAAATGGTCTTCTACTCCAACCATCAAAGCAAAGGCTACTACATCTTTACCACCTTTAGCCAAGTCCTACTCAACTATTCTCTATAGGTTATAATAAACTTATTGTTTATACTTATCTACCATAAGACCCTTTGATCCTATAGCTTTAAAACCCATCTAGTACAATGACCACCAGGTGTGTTCTTCTCATGGGACACCCAACCATGATACAGAGAACTACAAAGCTCTCCAAACCATCATCCATAGGATTTATGATGAATATGATCTATTAATAGATGAACCTCCCATATTCCCCATACCAATAAAACCAACAACCATACCTACCCAATGCTTACCTAATTCTCCACTCTCACCTAAGAGTGAAGATGAGTCTGACCAATCTCCAACCCCAACCTCTCCTTTTATCCATATTATCAATGTGGTCACAAGATCATAATAGAAGGATAAGGGGAAGGATAAGGTGTCCATTCCATGTATGTATCCATATTTAACCTCCCAACCAACCCACACCCAACCATATCCACCTTAAACTAGACCCAAGGTGTCTAATTTAGGTGCCTCCCAATCTAACCCCTCAAAATCCATTAGAAGAGTTATCCTCAAGCAACTTTACTAGACCCTGATAAAGATGAGCTCATATGACTTGATATCTACCTCTCCCCATCACTACCAAGCACTAATAAAGGCTTTGAAATCTATTGAGGTCTAACCCAAAGACCCTCAACCTGTAGTGTCCTTTTTTGGCACCCCTAAAATTTCTAACTTTGTTACATTAAAGGATTTGGAAATACCTTCCATCCATCCCAAAGACCCATGTCCCCCTCTCTTTATTACTTATTGCATAAACTAAACTTACATTAAATTGGTCATGATTGATGGGGGATCTAACATTAACATTATTTCCTCCCATGCCTACAACCAACTCAACCTACTAGACAATGTCATGTCCAAAACCTTGGTCATCCTTCAATCATTCAATGATACCATGGCCACTACCTTGGGAACTATCATCCTCTAAATCCATTTAGGACCCCATACGCTCCAAAAAATCTTCTATGTTATGGAAGGTGAATTCTAATACAACATCATGTTGGGATGACTTTAACTTTGCTCTATGGGTTGCATTCCCTCTACCCTCCATTATTGCATTAAGTTTGAGCATGAAGGCTAAGTCATCACTATCCAAGCTAACCCAAGTCCTTTATCGACATGCAACATGACCTATCACCTAAATGATGTCTTCATTCCTCTATCTATCACACCTTTAGTAGTTAAAACCCAACCCTTAACCACCAAAGTAGATGTCATATCCCCTTCCACCAATGAGGCCTCCACTAGTTCTTATATCCCTTCAAACCAAATAACCACTATGAACCCATTAGAATCAATGTTCCATCACCTTTCACTAGGGGAGTATCACCTTTTAGCCCTTGATGCTTTTCGTACTTCTCATGAGTATGGGAAATGCATGAACCAGCTGAGATATGACCCCAATGTCAAGACCATTGTTCCCTTTGGACCTCCCCACCATTAGACCTATTTTGTCTATGGGGTACTTGACAAACCCCTTGGTACTTCTACCACCTCTCTTTCACCTAGGCCATTTACCATAAATTTCTCCTACCTAGATAAATTGAGCTTCACTAAGACATACCTCTATTGTTGTGCTTGAAAAGGCTTTAGTCTTATGCAATATGATCATGGCCCATATGAATTGGTCATCATTAAAACTAGGAAGCCTCATGAGAAGTATGGACTTGGTTTCATCCTACCTAATAAGAAGCAACCCAAACTACCCACCATTACCATTACTGAGGAAGATGCCCCTTCCTTACTGACCTTGCTTCCACTTCCATGTGAGGATGATGACATCATCCTAATTAACATTTTATTCATCAACATGATCAACCTTAGACCCATAACTTATAAAAATTAAGGGGAAATCATATCCATCCCTTTGACCCATCCTAAGATAATAGGAGAAGACTCTCCTATCATTAACATTGTCTAGTACAAGGATGATGATTCTATTCTCAACTACCTTAGTGCCTCAAATTCCTCCATACACAAATCTCTTCCTCCTAAGACCTTTTATATGTTGAAAAAATCCACCATGGATATCAACTTGGGTTCTCTAGATAACCCCTCTATCATCTAATTTGGCCAATCATTGAATGTTGAAGAACTTCAAGATTTTCCCTCTTTCTTATAAGATTGCAGTATAGCATTCACTTGGTCTTATAGGGACATGCCTAGAATTGACCCCACCATTTTTACCCACAACATAGTCACTAGCCATGATGCCAATCCTATCAAGTAGAATCTTCAACACATACACCCTCACATAGCCCTTCTTGTCAAAGAAGAGCTTTAGTATCTTTTATCTGTCAACTTCATTTTACCTATTGACTACCCCCAATGGGTCTCAAATGTTGTACATGTCACCAAATACATGGTGACTACACATTTATGTGGAATTTTGTGACCTCAATCTCACTTGCCCCAAATATGACTTTCCTCTATCAAAAATCAACCAATTAGTTGATCTTATAGCTGGCTATGAGATTTTATCTCTCATGGATGGATTATCATGATACAATCAGATATTGATTACTCCTGAAGATCAGCACAAGACCACATTTACCACCCCTTGGGGAACCTTTTACTTTAGGAACATGTCTTTCAAACTAAATAATGTTGGTGCAAACTACTAATGTTCCATGACCTATATCTTCCATGACTTTATCCATAAGATTGTCGAGGACTATATGGATGACCTTCTTGGTAAATCCAAACTCTGAAAAGATCATTTGGTTGTTCTTAAGATCATCTTTGAGCAACTTATCTATTACCATGTCTGCCTAAACCTAAAGAAGTATATTTTTTGGGTCTTATCAAGAAAGTTTCTTGGCTTCATTGTCTCCCTTCATGGAATTGCAGTCAATCCTACCAAAATCAAATCCATTCTCAACATGTTCCCTCCACCCAACCTTAAATAACTTCATAGTTTGTAGGGGAAACTCTAATGCATTCATCATTTTATCTCCCAAATTTTGGATTGATGTTAACCCTTCCATCACCTTCTAAAGAAGGATGTCTCTTTCAAGTGGAATAAAGACTATCAAAAGTCCTTTGATTCACTCAAAAGGTACCTTTTGTCACCACCTATCCTCACCCTCCCCAAGGAATGACAACATTTTGACCTATATATCTCTACCAATGACCACTCTTTAGGGGTGATGTTGGTTCATCAAGATGAATAGCATAAAGAGTAATCTATATATTATATTAATCATATGCTTGTAGAATACGATACTTAGTATACCCATACTGAGAAACTTTACTTAGCTTTAGTCTTTGTGGCCACCAAACTTTGCCACTACCTTCTTAACCATAAAACCTATGTCATAACCAACACCAACCCACTCAAGTACATGTACTCCAAGCCATACCAAAACTAGTGTATCATAAAGTGGCTCATTCTCTTAGTAGAGTTTAACCTTGAGTTACTTTATCAAAAGTCAATTAAGGGGCAAATCATTATTGACCAATTGGTTGAGCCACCTTTAGCAGACAACTAGCCTCCTCCTCTTGAGTTCCCCAATGAGTCCATTATGACCCTCTCTCAAGTGGATTTCACTTATCAATTCACTATTTTCTTTGATGTATCAAAGTGTTAGCATGGAGGGGCATCGAATATCATCCTTATCCCTCTTGACAATGAGCCTCTCCCTTTTATCTTCCAAACTTGATTTTAAATATACCAATAATATGGCTGAGTATTAAGCCATAGTGATAGGTCTTCAAATTTCCTTAGCCCTACGAGTAAAAAATAATCAATATCTTTGGTGAGCTTGTGGTCAATCAAATCAATAGATCTCACCAATGTAAGAATGATTTTCTATAATAGTAAAAGTAACTAGTGATGAACTCTTAACATCATTTGAACACTACTGCATCAAATCAACCCCATAATCTACTAACAAGTTTACTAACACCATAGCTTCCCTTACCTCTCAAATACCATCTACACCCTCAAATTCTAAGCTATCTATCATTATCCATAGACTCACCCAACCTTCCTATGTCAAACTAGATTCTTCCACTATTTTCACTATGGAAGATACCCAACCCAATGTTTGGTATCAACAAACCTTCAACTATCTTAACCTTGCCATAGTCCCTCTTGGTATTAATAGGAATGCTCAAAGAGAGTTAATATAGAATACCTCACATTATACCATACTAGGAGGTATCCTTTATAAACATAATTTTGATGGTCTCTTCTTTCATTACCTATGTAGTCATGAAGCCTTTCACACTATCAAAGAAGTGCATGATGGAATCTATGGAGGACACTTTAGTGGCCTTTTTATCATTAATTTTATCCTTAACCTTGGTTATTATTGGCCTAGCCTTAACCAATATTGATGTGATTATAGGAAAAAGTGTGTCAAGTGTTAACAACATGCCAATTTGCATCATGCTCTTAGTCATAGTCTTCATATTTTCAATGATTTTTTGCCCTTTTCATAATGGGG
Organism: Torreya grandis; assembly: GCA_037957365.1. Classification (NCBI taxonomy): domain Eukaryota; kingdom Viridiplantae; phylum Streptophyta; class Pinopsida; order Cupressales; family Taxaceae; genus Torreya; species Torreya grandis. The sequence goes on along the minus strand of JARHVA010004818.1, from coordinate 1,037,823 downwards.
TCTAGACGTCATTGGTGAAATTAACCCCCATTCCTCATAATGACACCACTCTATCATCACCTTGACTGAGCATTTTACCAAGTGGGTAGAGGTTATTCCTCTAGTCTTGACCAAAGTAGAAAAGATTGTTGACTTTATCAACCATCACATTATCTACCATTTTAGTGTTCCTCAGAATATTATCATTGATAATGGTGAATCCTTTAAGAATAAGTGATTCTAGATTCTATGTGATGCATTCAGCATTAAGTTAATTTTGACCTCACCTTATCTCCATAAAGTGAATAGATAGGCCGAGGCCTCTAACAAAACTCTAAATAACATGCTAACTAAAATGGTCAATACATTTGGTTAGGATTGGAATTTACACATCCCCTTTGCCTTATGGGCATATCATACTAGTGTTAGGAATCTTATGATTACAACCCATTTCTCCCTTATATTTGGATTGGAGGTCATCTTTCCTTTCAAAGTCTAAATCCCATCTCTTTGCATATCTTTGAAAGAGCTTATTTCTAAGGATGATTACCGTCAGCATAGTTTAGCCTAACTCGAGCTACTTGATGGGCATTTTTTAGCATCCCTTACCCATCTCCATGTCTATCAATATCACATCAATCATGACTATGAAAAAACCTTAGAGTATGGGAATTGAATATTAGAGACCTCATCCTAAAGGAAAATTGACAAGTCACTAATATGGAAAAAAGTGAGGTAAGTTTGCTTTCAATTGGCTTAGACCTTATATCATAACCTACAAGTATAGATTAGGAGCTTAGTAGTTTTCTTCTCTCTAAGACCACCTAGAACTTGAGCCCCTCAATGCTTTGCATTTGCATCCATTCTTTTGTTAAGAATGATGGAGCTCACCTTTTGTCTAACTTAAGTTCATCCCTTTCTATTTACCTACATTCCATCTCCCTAGTTTAGGGGTAACTAATTATAACCAAATCATGTGATTATCTATCACTAGAATATCCTTATCTTAAATAATGGGTATCATGGATCTACCCATATCATGGTTATCATGGTACTTTATACCCCTTTATAGGATATATTCCCATGATCATTTTCACCTAAACCTATTTACACCTAATCAACCTTCTTGTGCTTTTATTTTTGCCTTAACAAAGGTGAACCACTAAGTCGGCCTAAGCAAGTCTATGTCAAGAAAGATCAAATCAATAAAAATAAAAACCCACACCAATAGCAATGATGGGTCATTCTTATCACTCACAAACTACTCCCTTGAAGGATAGTTGTTGAAAATTTATTTGAAATTGTCAAACATAAGGTAGAATACTCCCTTGAAGGGAAGCTATCAAAAATCCTTGAATAAATTAACTAAACTTAGACCACTCCCTTAAAGGATGGATAAGTAAAGTATTTTGTCAAAATTATATCAATTTCTTGGAAGCCTCCCACATCATTCAACTTCCCATATACAACAACAAATCAAAAGACCTATTATCAAAATCATAATAAAATTAAACTAATTTTAAAACTTGTAATTAGCTCTCAAACAACAAACTAAGGTGGAAGACACAATTATATTTCACAAGTATACTTCCCACATCGATTAATTTAAACAATTTGGCATAGACTTGTTATACTAACTCTTTAGACACCTACAAAAGAGGCATGCTAGTCTCAAAATAAGGTTCTATTTTCACCCATCTCCCCTTTACTCACTATAAGCAAGGGATTTGTAATCTCACTTGACATTATGTGGTCAAGACACCTTCTTAACCAACTAATGAATGCTAATGCAAAGCATTCAAAGGGATTATGTTCATTAAGCCAATCAAACTTTGGTTTTGTTTTAGTCCTTGTCAATAAAGAAGAATCGTGCCCTCTTCTTATCCTATCATGATTAGTTGATATTCTCATTATGACATTTGTCTCCTGATTATATTATTTGGTCTCCCATCTCGTGTTGTTAATTAAACTACCTCATGTGTTTTATCCAAAAAGTTAACAACAAACATAACCATACCAAGCATGATAATACCATAACATCCATGAACATCTAAACAATCAAACATTTTCCACCACGTGTTTAAAATATAGAATAATGAAGTATATACTCATTGAAATTTAGCATGTCATAAGCATAACCATTTATCAAAACCATCTCATGCCTAGTTAAGCCTATATCAATGTCTAGCATCCATAACATAAGTATAAAATCATAAGAATTAAACATCAATATCAAACCATAAACCATAAACCATGAGAATGAGCATAAATAATGATCATATGTATAACTCGTGAGTCAAATAACATAATAATGTATACAAGAATATAGACATGTCTCTCCCTTAAAATGTATATCTCACTCCATCAGCTCTCAAGCTAAAATTAAAATGATATAAAAATGTCATAATCTAGCTATATTTATGCCATAGGGATAACACTACCTCCTAGAGCACCATAAGATATTGGTGTCTTCCTACTTATTGTACCTATCAATCCCCTAGTTGTTCCTATCTATCTAGATACAAACACTACCCACTACATTGGTGTCACCACACTGGCACTACCTACCAAGCTAGCTCTATACTCACCCCATCAGGGCTCCTATAGACAATATGTTAAAACTATGGCCTCATAGTACCATAACTCTTCCATTATAGCCAGCTATTGTGCCATGGGGATGGTGCTTTTTGGCCCTATCTATGATTTTGATACCCCTCCCCCTCTCTGCCTCAAAGAATCCCTCTCCTGGGTCTCTAAGTCTAGTGAGATCCTAGCTTGATCCTTCTCACCTATCATGGTATCAAATTGAGCCTATAAGGTAGCAACCTCACCCTGTAATGTATAAATATAACCCTATAATGTGGCCACTTACCCCTATAACACTATAACTTATCCTTTTGCAACAGCTAAAGTTGCTCCTACTTGTCCATCATGGCCAACTAGATCCATGGCCATTGGTCTCACATCTCTATCATCTTCACCAATGTTTATAGTTATATATAAAGGCTAGTACCATGTCATATACCCATATGTAAACCTAGAATCATCTATCTATGTCCTAGATGGTATCACTTTGTAGTCTAGCAAAGTCAACATAGGATGTGGGTCTAAAATTAATAAATGTAAATCCTCTCACTTGTACCAAAGGAATGGACCTAGAATAACCTATATCAAGCCAAACTATTAGCATACCCTATCAAATGGGATTAATTATACCTCCCCATCTTGCCTATCAAGTATCCATCTATAGCTCTAAAGGGAGAGTGTCTACCTCTTGTATCCTGGCCATATTGAAAATTGGACATATAGCCTCTAGGTGGTGTCTCCTATCACTAGTGTACCTAGTACACCCTTGAACCACTCCACATCATGTACACCACATTTTGCACCTGACATGGAAAAATCACCCCTTCATTGCATGAATCCAACAAGGAACTCAATATATGTAAACCCTACCCATAGTGGTCCCATTGGCCTCAACACCCTGAAGTGCTTATAGGCCTAGCAATGTAGAACCAAGTTGACACTGATACCATACCTCCTATAGGCCATGAACCCCCATATCTCCCTATATATCTATACTAGGAGAATAGAAACCCAATCAAATATAATCTGACCTATAAATAACTCAATCATCACCCATAGTAACAAGTATGGACACCTCCCAACACTTGAGTTGAAGAGTACAAAGCATGAAATAGTAATCATCAACATGGTCATGAGTCTCCTCTCACTTAGATCCCTTTGATACAAATCACTATACCTAAACCCTCTAGTATGCCATTTGACCTGATCACTCTCATCTTCATGTAATAACTTGATGTGATCATCCCTCTCCTCATGCTCTATATAGTAGATCAGATTGCCTTGAAGTCAAAGTTGGGTGATCCTATGTACATCCTCTAACAATATAATCATCTCACCAGTTGACAATAGGAAGGTGTTTATAGTGGGATCTCATCTCTTGATGAGTGAGATGACTATGGATACATCCTAAGTCACATGATGATAATGTCTCATAGATCTCAACCCAACCCCCTCCATGTGGGCCCAGTCAGCTAGAGTCATCCTCTACTGGATCTTTACAAAGATACATGAAACTAAATTGTACATCTATATCTACTCCCTAGCCTACACCAATTTAGAAGTATGGCTTAGTCACCTTCACCATTATCATCTACCCTACCCTTTAATTAATAAACCTATTTCCTTGCCCATCCTACCTATCTACCTAATACCCACTAGACTTACCCTTTAAACCTTCAATGTCATCCTATACCTAACACACAAAAATTATATTTGCCTTAATTAAAAACCTTCTTTACCCTAGTCAACTATTGTTAGTCATGGAAACCACCAATGGTTAGGCATCCTTTTTTATAAGGATGTCAATCATTGATAGTCAGCCTTAACCATTGATGGTCACTATGGGTATTATAAATACAAAACACCCAAACCCTATCTATCTTAAAAACTACCCAAATAATAAGTTAAACCACCTAATTTACAAACCTAAATCCTTACCCAGCCTAATTTACCTACCCACCCTACCAATTCCTAATATTACTCATAAATTCACCTAAAACCTACCTAAACCCTACCTAGAGCATAACTTAAGCAGCTAACCCAAATAGTTAACCCTAATGCCAATACATAATTTCAAGCTAAGCTAATAAATTAAAGACCCCCTACCTCATTTCAAGACCACCACTATGGATTTGGTTTTAAGCTTACTCATCCTTATCTATGCTTGCATACTCCCTACATCTTGATTGGTCACCTTAGTCTACCTTAGCTAAATGTCAAGCCCCACCTCAATAAGTACCCTCAGTAACCACTTTCACCATAAAGCACCAAATTTGCCAAAGTTCAAAGTCAACACATGTAAAAGTAAAAATGGGTAAAAAGTGATTCAATTTCACTTTTACCCCATGTAATTTTAGGGTTTCCACCTTGACCATTGACGTTCAGGGTAACCATCGATGGTCACCATTGGGGAACCTAATCATTGATGGCAGTTGGCCCCACCTTTTTTCTCTTATCTTGAGAAGGTTTCCTTAAGAAAAATTGCATCAACTCACCCACCCATGGAGACTACCTTCTCCATGCACCCCAGCCACCTTGTCATCTCACCATTGGTCTATTTTATCCCATCTATCATGTGTTTTACAACACTTTTTAGCTGGTCCCTTGATCATAGTGACAACCTTGCCATGTTGACCCTTTTTTAACTTATGTGACCTCATGCTTACCTAGCTCACTTGTGTATTTTTAAGAGCACTTCCTACCTCAGATACCCATGATAATTTACCTCTTTGTGTTTTCATCAAGAGCACTTCCTACCTTGGATACCCATTGAAACACAAACATCAATTTAGATACTTACAAGTGAACCCAGCCACCACACCTAAATGTAGTCATGTAGTCCACTTGTCTATTGTCCTCTTAGCACTGACCTTCATTATTATCAACTATAGAAACCTCATATTTGCATGATCTTAGTTATCACACCTTTTATCATACTTTTTGTGCCTATTTGTGATTTAGCACCTAACCTATCATCCACCTTCATAGCATCCACCTTTATCATCACCTTCAGCCACCTTATCATACCCACACCCAATTCTACTTTACCTAATTAACTCCTAGTTTAAGGGGGAACACATCCTCCCATACTTAGGGCAACTAGAACTTTGACCAGCATCAAATTTTATTTTATAGTTGGTTGATTCCAAGCTACACAAAAAAGGGGTAAATGTAGACACCAAAATTCTACACACTATGATTCTGAATGTCAAAATACCCCTTGACTACTGTGGGACATTCTCAAGACCAATTTGAACTTTTGAACCCTAACCAAAACTAATTATAGCTAGTTTTACCAAAATTTTCTTTACCTCATCTTTTACCCAATTTAAGCTTTCACCCTTAATTATCGATGGTCAGGTTGATTATCGACAGTCACCCTGACTACCGATGGTCACCTTGACCACCAACGGTCAGGGTGTACCTCCTTAACCAACAACATGCAAACCACTTCACCTTACTTTTCTAAATATAACTTATCCTCATCCATGTGCAAATTCATGAATGAGGGAGTTATAATTAGGTAGCCCAGTTAATGTCTTATTACAACTCTCTTGCCTTGCCTATAAGAAGAAAAGAGCAAAGTGGTAAAACCCATCTACAATTGTGATTAAAAGTTTGTGCATCTAGAATTCTCTTTTTTTAGGTCAATCATCATCAATAATATAATTAACCAGCTACCACATTTGAGATCCAACTTGCCACCATAGCTCTACTAAAGTGCCAAATACCGTTACTCTATCAAAATCATGCCAAACTCCATCAACGAGTCAACCACCTCAATTATTCACCGAATCTATCTTATTAAAGATAAGTATATGATTTTTAGTATTTAATTACATTACTTCCTTTTCACATCTAGTCCAACACCTACCCAAATCATAGAATCTCACTTTGAGATCATGTCAATAAGTCTATTATCAACTTAGATCTACACATAGTAACCATCGATGGTTGACTCAACTGCCAATAATCTGTACAACTATCAATAGTCACCTTAATCACTGATGATCAGCCCAACCACTGATGGTTACTATGGTATCAAAATTTTAGCAAGATATTTTCACCTATCTACCCCCAACCAAACATTATTATTTGTGTCCCTACCTATTCACACACCCTTGCCTAATTTTTTAAAGCATACCCTGACCATATAGCACTAGTATTAATTATCTTAATCACTATTTTAATAATTCTTAGACTATTTCTTAATCAAACATTCTTTTGTTTAATTTTAGTACCCTTTGATTATTAATGCAAGTACTTTCTATTATGTTTTATAAACTTAATTGATTAAAATGTGTGGATTAATAGACCCCAAGGAATCTCTTGCTTTCAAGATCTAGCTATTGCTAGGTAATCCACTAAACTATATGTATAAAAAACAAATTTTCTTTATTTTTTTATTATCTACAAGTCATCCTCCGAAGCTAAAGAGGAGTTCTTCACAATATTATAATTACACATGCACATAATCAAACAGGTTTTTCAACCGTACTCATACTTAGTTTCTTCTTTCCCCTTTTCAAAATAATAAGCATAAATTCACTGAAACACCTTACATCAATCTATCTCATCATTACATTCATGCACTATATGCTCCCCATCATAATTTCCACACCATGAAAATTGATGGCATATACAACCTATGTGGCCCACTTATCCACAACTATAAAATACCTTAGAGTGCAACCTCTTTTGAATCCTCTGCAACCAACCTAACCACCATATTGTCATGTGAAAAATGTAATTATTATATTGGTCATGTAGATCTTAAAACATTTGACATTCCCATGTATCATGTGTGGAAGACTCAAAAACTTGACACCAATAATTAATTGTGACATCTTTCATCTTGTACAATGATGGGCATATGGAATTATTATGGCATTCATGACAAATATCACAATTCAGTATTACCAATTAACTCTAAAATGAGACCACATGCACCATTATTTCCCTAGTGAGGGCAGAGTCCAACTAGTAATTTCCTTTGTTTGAAAAGATACACTCCATATCCCCTCATTCATGTCTAGTTTCACATACTGGATAAATTTTCAGCCATCTCTCTAGTTTGGCTTCAAGACAATACCTAATATGAGAATCTACGAGATAGTTTATCACTTCCAACCTAAATATGACCTTTAAATATTATTATTTTGTGTAATTTTTTTATATAATTAGTTTACACTACAAATAATTAGATAGGCTTATGATAAACCATTCTTGATGTAGGGATGGATCCATATTATGGGTGAGCTCTATTGATATATTTAAATAATTGATCATACAAACATAAAGAGTCATCTAGAGACTATGTTATTTATACAACGTTTTAATGTTCTGATACTCCAACTCAGGGTGCTTGAAATTTTCTATGAAAGCTTCCTTAAATTCTCTAGATTATTTTGGGTTCTAGCTAGGTTAAATTAGGCACACCAGTCCCAAGTGTTTCTACTTATAGTGGTTGTAAACAAATAGATCCTTTAAATAGATTCCCTTACACTATTAACATGCCAAGTATTTAATCCTAAATTTAATATATGTGGTGATAAATTTAAAAATATAGATAATCTTAATCAAAAGGGTAATAAATTAATCTATAACAAGCCAATTAATTATAAACTATAAAAAACAAGTATTATGTATTATAATATTGAGATATGCTAAATATATAAAGTACCCAATTTGAAAAATGTTCAATTGATTGTAATACTAAGAAGAAATGACACTTATCTAAGTTTAATGTGTGTATGTAGATCTATACTTGGAATATGAAAGAATGCATAGGATCAGGATTTTATATTATTTGTCAGATTATGTAAAATTTAATGTTTTATCCATAGATACTACCCTCATATATGTACACTACCATCAATACTATTATCCAACTATGATGCAAGTATATTATATGGAATAATAACTTTATCTAGATGTAACCAAATTCATTGTTCAAGGTTTTTTATCTCCTTTTTACTGATGTATTTAGATCTAGGATATAGGATGACACTCTTCTCTTATTTATCAAAACCCTAATTCTTCACCCTTCTTCAACCTTCAAATGAGTTTGTAAAAATTGGGTTAGTGGGCCCAAGGTTTTGAGTTGACCTCAAAGAACCTTCTATTAATGAGTGTTGTCTGCATAGCTAATACTCTAAAGAGGGCCTTAGACAAATGTAGTTATCCCTTGTGTGTGGTAAAACATGTGCACAAGGGTGAAATATATTATGTATGGATGCATGCAGTAATCTAACTTGTAACATGGAAAATATATCTCATGGGATAATCTTTGAATTCTTTATACCTATAATATTATTACTCATATGATTGATAAATAAATAGGGACAAATAGGGTAGAATAAGCTAGTAGTGTGAATGATTGAGTAGACTTTGATAGGTGATTGCTTGGTATTTACTAGATGAGGAATGAGAAGGCTTATACTTGTATTTATTCCACACCTTTTAAAAACATCTCATGACTAGGTTTAATAGGATAAATAGGTTGACCCATGGGTTTTGAATACTTTTCAACCTAGATGACATTTGGTAATTGGACACTAGATAAGGATCTAGACATTACCTTTAATGGTAGTGTCCCTTTATGGTAGATAGTGTCTATAAGGCCATAAAGTAAGTATGGATATGAAACTAATAATGAAGGATATTTATCAATTTTTGATATTTTTTTCATTGCAAGAGACTTGGGTGATCATAATGATATGGATCAGCCTAAGAGATAATTAGTTAGTCATAGTGAGATGGAAAAATAATCTCTTCACTAGCAAGATGGTCTATAATTGAATGGTAAATCCCTCACATATATTTTTCAAGTATATAAGACTGAGATGTTATAGATATTTATAGTTTATATCTACATTTTCCTCCTTTAATTTAGTAATACATAAGGATGAAATTACTAGGTTAAAGGAAAATTAATGTGTACTTGGGTATGTACAATACACCCTATCTTTGCTTGATCCCACTTTGAGTTATTTAATTCTATATGACTTGTCACCAAGAGTAGGTTGTAATATAAATTAGAGCATATAATCTAAAATTTTACATAATTGAAATGATTAAAAAGAAAGAGATCAAGAAAGGAATACGCATGTGTTGATGCAACCTTTATACTTTGGCTTGGTAGAGATGCTTCTTTATGAAGCATTAGATTTATAATATGTTCAAAAATAAACCTTTTAGATATGAAGATGGAAATTTTAAGGTATTATTCCCCCAATCCCATACATGGATGAATTGTGACATGACCATTAAGATCACTAACTCTTGATTGCACAACTCAAGTGTGAACATATAATCTAGTGAGGGTGAGTGATTTAATCAAATGAACCTATATATAGTGACGTTAGATTATTGAATCACTCCACTCAATAAATCTGATGAGTTTTAATTATTTAATCACTTTAACCTATCAAAAGAACCAACTACTATAGCATAAAAAGATTGATAAAAATACATCTTGGTGTAATTAGTGCACCCTAGTGATTAATATAATTGGTAAAATTTTAAAAATTTGGTGAAATAGCATGGAATATGCACCTATAATATATATCAACTAGAGTATATGTGTCATATATCTAAAAATATATGTTTCCAATCTATGTAAAATAGGTGTAATATATATCATTCTGATCAAAGTATATATCTGAATCATTATTTGAACTAGAGATTGTGCAAGTGTCTAGGTCATGTATTTGTGACATGCCCTTACTACAATATAGAGATATTAAGAACTGAGTAAGTTTAAAGGTCATGTCTTCCTAACACACCCCCACTTAAAATTTGAAATTGTGTAAATTTGGAGGTCATGCTTCTATGACATACCCCCACTAATATAACACCCCTTTTGAGATGAGTGAAATAGAATATAGTAGTTACATTACCTTGAAATCATAAGATAACTATATAATATGTGTATGAGTCATGTATAATATAAGAGTAACATGTATAAGTATACATATATCGATGAATCTCATAGTGTGCGGTCACAATAAGCCCTAAGATGCATGATATGGATCATGGTAATGTCTAGAGAGTAATATTACAAGATCAATAAAAAAACAAGAAAACACACAAGATCACTCAATTTAATGCAAAATAGTGGTCCAAGGAGACCTATACAAGGGGCATTTTTAAATTCCACACAATCAAAAGAAGATGACATTAAATGTCTAAGCAACATATAAAGACATATTTAAATGTCCAAAGAATAAACAGTGGCATATGGACCAATAGGAAAGGAACATATTTAAATATTCCACAAGAAATACAATAGTAAGTAATGAAATACACTCAATGAAGTGACAAAGTGCATAAGTGAAGGATAAGCAACCATCATAAGCATATCATACTAGTGCCTGCATATATGTGTTATCAAAAAATGTTATGTGGCATAGCATACCAAGTACATTGTGAAATACATGAGCATGGATATATACATGTGTATTTTTTAGTATATAATATCAAACATGATAATTTAGAAGTGATTACATAAATTAATGTAACCTAAATCAATCATGATCAAGAAGGTAAATGCCCCAATATAGAGTACTAGATGGGAAGAGGAGAGGTCCAACATCTATATGTGCATATATCATGTGTCTGGGTACTCCTATATCACATTAAAATATTCATGAAACATATGTGTTTATATAAATAAAATTATATGTTATCTAGTAACATAAAGCAAACAACATAGATGTCAAGGAGCTAGTAAAACATGGGAATGTTGAATATTTTTTAATGTTTTTGGTATTTTATTTAATATTTAATTTTATTTGTTATTTTTTGGAATATTTGAAAGGGAAAGGATATCCTATGATCCCATATAAGTTATTCTCATAATAATCTCTAAACTCATAATATGGTACATTAAATTGGTAATAGTACCAAGGAGCATGTACAAGTGTTATATATGAAATTAGAGAAATTTTGGTGATTTACAAATGTCTCATGAAAATTTATGGTTGTAAAGAGGTAATAGAAGGATTAGTGGTATATATAACCCATTATTTAGTGATATGTGATTTCTTTGGTGCATCTATAATTAGAGCTTTTTTTTTTTTGCTTTTAGATATTTTTAAAATGTACAAGTTATCTAATGATGTAAATAAGAGAACTATTATCTTCTAGGAGTGGTAAATGAATAACATTTCTTAAATTAAATGTGACATATGTGTGGTGATTTAATTTTTTAGGGGATTATGGAGTTTAAATTATTAGGTTGTTAAAGAGCTAGAACATAAAATCAAGGAATCAATATGTGATATATACAACCACTTATTTATACAATAATTAACCTAAACTGATTTGTTAAATGTGGAAAGGTTGAGAAATAAATAATAAATTAGATGTAAATAGGCCTTCTATGACAAATCAAACTATGAAAATTAGTGATCAAATAGGTATGACTATCAGAAATTACATCCAAGTCTTAGAATTAGCCCTAGATAATAGTGTGGTCCTTTAGATAGTACCATGGTGTGTTAGTTTATAAGGCAGTACACTAGTATCCCACTAAAAATCTCCAAAAACTATTTATGGGTTTTGTATAATAGACCCCAATCCATATTTGTTTCAAATTTCAAGTCTATGCAATCAAGATGTATTTTGGTATCTCTATTTTCCTTTGAAAACTCTAGGTTTTTATACTTGTAAGGGTTTAAATGAACACCATGAGAAAAAGGGATTAGTGGGTCTAATGTTTTGAACATGTGATCCAAACCCCATGTGGGCACAATGCATACATACAAATACTCTGAGGAAGGATCAAGCTTGATGTAGTTATATCACTTGTGTGATATGTGTGAATGTCTATGAATGCTAAAATGCATGAGTTTGAGTGTATGAGAGGATGCCATGGAGGCCCCTTGAGATTTGAATACCTATGCTAGGGATGGATTATTTAATGTATGAGATGAGACAATACAATATTAGAAGAATTAGGATATTTTCCTCAATGTGAAGAGGTAATTCTATGTGGTTCTTTGTGATAATATCCACCTACAGTGTAAGAGTGTGTGAGTAGTGTTTATATAGTGTTACGATAAAATTGACTTGGGAGGGTGACTTAAGCATAGGTATAGGTTGACCCTAATATTCTTAGAGAGATGTAAAATTAACTTTTAGAGGGTTTAGGGACCTAAATCACTAAGAAATTATGCCATTATGGGTTTCATGTGGTGGTTTATAGGCCTAGGTGTTATTTATGACTATCATGTGACTAAAAGTGATCAAATGGGGCCCTAATATGGGTTGACTGCTACAATAAGGGCAAAGTGACCTCAAGTGGGATTCTAAGGAATGAATGGTTAATTTTAATGACTAAATTCCCCTCCCTTTATTATATAAATATAATAAATTGAAATGATTAGGATAACATAAAAAGAAGCATACCTGGACTTACCTATGAGGTGAAGGCCATGAATCTAGATTTAAGTCTAAGAATCATATTACATTACATATCCTACAAATTAAACATGGATGAATTGGTGTTTACTTAATAGATATCAAAATCAAAGACAAAATGTAGTAAAGAGATAAGGAGAGGAAATGAATGAATACACATCACTAGGTACATGAACTAATGTAAAAACCTAATTACATCATGTGTGTGTATTTGGTGATCAAACGATGAATAAATTAGACTAATATGTTGGCATGATCAATCCTAATGTGTGGATGGCTTAAGAACTCAATCCATTTTTTAATCCATCATTACCCACCCCTATTTGGTAGATCATCATATGTGAATAACTTGGATTAAACTAATGGATTTTTCAGGTCTCCTAAGTTGTTGGCTCATGAACTCACATAGTTTATGACTCCATAATTACCTACCCATGTGTAGTAAATTTATATATAACTAAAATTATGTAATGTAACTAAAGTTGTGTGATGTAATTAAAACTATGTAGGATGGTTCTAGGGTAACTCACAAAAATTGAAGTGAAAAATGGCTTAGGGGCCTCTCAAGCACTTGAGTATGTAGCTAAAGGACTACTTAGTAATGCTAGCCAATGAAGATATGATAAGGAATAAATTTGGTGTGAATTTGGTGAAAATGGTGTCTATAGTATACAATCTAGATAATGACATAGAATTTTCCATTCCATTTCATCAATTGGTGCATAAGTGAGAAAACATAAATAATGTGTTACGTACATGCCCCTAATTTTAATATTTATGCATATGGATTCTAAATTGAGCTATAGTAATATGTATCTGAGAAAATATAAAATTGAAACAAGAGTGATCATGCCATGCATGATGCCCACAATCTGAGTAAATTGGTATGATTTTATGCAAAATTAAGAATAAATTGAGCATAACTACTAATATGTGACATATATTGTGCAAACCTTAATTGTACTTTTTGTACCTTTATATTAATTCTATAATTTCCTATTCTTAGGGATAATGGATAGTAGCATAGTCCCTTGGATAATAGTGTGCACTATGATAATATCTTATGTGTCACACTAGTGTCCTTTTATGCTTTTTATACGTCAAACTAAAATTGATGTCTTACTATTTTCCATTGTGTTTTCCTGATTCTGAGCTCTATAATATTTATCAACATGCTAAAAATTATGTCCTGAGTGTACCTAGATAGCCTGATCTCCGTGACAAACCCTTTTGAATGCCCACTCTTTTGAGGGGAGTTATGAAACCTATACAATAACTCTCCTCAAAATAAAAGCTATGAATCCTATTTGTTATATTGAAAATATATGATAGCTATGTGAAAAACTAATATAATGTGCATGCATGACATTGGAATGTAAAATAATCTAAGAATAAGATGGTAATGTGTGATGTGTGTTATATCTAACATTCACATGGTTGTCAAGATATATATAAAAATGTTAGCATGTATATGACCATCCAATTTGAATATAATCTATGTAAACTACTTGTGGGGGATGGGGCATGATGTCTATAAAGTCACCCAAGAAGAAAGGGGAGATGCATGAGTTCCCTCATGGCATCAAAAATTGAGAGTGTGAAAGTAAAAATCAAGAGAAAAGTGTCATAGGCATGAAACAGACATGAAAACATACATAAAAACAAATGATGCATGTAAAGTAGGCCAAGGGGCCAAAATACAAGGGACATGGGCACATGTCACTAAGTCTGAGAGATCAAAATATACAAGGACATGTTTAAATGTCCACATATGCAAAGAACATGCAATGTTGGCTTAGATATACATGAAAGGACATGTTCAAATGTTTGCTTACATAATAAAAAAGGCACGCACAAGGACATGGGAACATGTCCAAAGCATACACAAAATGAAAAGAATTAGTGTAGATCCATAGAATAATAAATTATTCAAATTCCCTCAAATAGATGTACAATAAAAGAGGCATAATAAAATCTAAAACTAGGAAAGATAGAACTTAAAGTATGCATGAACATGTGGTACAAATTTGTATAAGAGAAAAGATGTACATAAATTGAGTCTATAGTAGTAGTTTACAAAAAATAAGTGTAGTATAATATTATCAATATCAAGACATAAAATTGATAAATCTATGATATTGAGTATAAAATGATATAACTTGGTAAATCATAAGTTGTGTATAGGATGCCCAGAATGGGTGAATGTATCAATGATGAATCCGTGTATTTGTGTATGTGCCCCCAATACTATCTAGATTTGTGTGATGGACGTGAATTTTATAAGAATCTAAGAAATCTTGAAGAAAACAAGTGAAGCATGTATGTATGATAAAACCTAACTATACTAACATAGCTAGCATATGTAATACCTATAAAATATAAGAAATGTAAACATGGGAATGCATACAATCTAAAATTTTGTATTTTCTAAGCAATATTTGAATATTTTTGTATTTTTTGACATATTATATTATTTTTTTATTTTTTGAGTATAAGATATGTACAAGCAATATGAAAAAGAGATTGTACAAGTAATCTTTGAAAATTAAAACTATGTATAAGTAAGGAGAGTTAATTCTAACCAATGAGTCTTGTGAGAGACCCACCCTCAATGGATCCTATGTCAAAAATAAGGATTGGTAACCATTCATGTAGTTTGATCATTATGTTGTTGTTTAATTGAGCTACAATATGAATCTGAGTATTATTCATTATCAGTATCTTGGCAATCATAATAACCCAGATTGTTTCACTCATCGTTATCATCTTGATTTTGAACCAATGGAATGCTAGTGTTGACTTTTATTGTATCTGGATGATCATATGGAATTTCTTCATATTAAGGAATCGACATTTTTGAATTGTGCTTTACAATATTTTCTATGATTGTTCCCTTTTAAACTATGCCTATTTTAGGCATATCTTTTTGTGAAAGATCTTTCTTGGAAAAAATCATATCATCTCTAAAAACTATGATCATTGCACTCTCATGTGCAAAGGTAATGTGGTTGGAATCTCTATCCAATATTTCCCACATTTTTATTATCCATGGTTTTCCTAATTCAAAACTATATTATGTCAAACCATGATGTGCATTAGATACCACTAAACATTTATTTGGTCTAACTATACAAATAAGCAAAATTGATCCAATAAATATTTTAGATAAAGTTATCTCACCAAAATGTTCCTTGTCATATCCAAGAGATTATAAGAGTGTAATGCCACAAACATTGATTTTGATATAAATATTAGTTATAACATTTTTTTATTACTTGTCATATATGAGTGGATAAATAATCAAAGGATCTACGAATTTTGAACTCTTCTTGGTCACGTACCTTAGAACCTCATTTGAAATTGTTGTTTTTGTATGAATTGGTTGTTTTGGACTCTGTTGGGTCAGAAACCCTCTCTTAAGAATGTTCTCTTGCATATTGGAATTTGAATTTTAAATTTATGTGGTTGTTCCTTTTGTAATATGACATTTTAAACTTGATCTTGAGCCTTTATAAACTGTGTCTGTGAATGATTTAACTTAGTATGTTTCATAAATCCCAAACCTTGTTGACCAACATTATCAACTGCTATAATAGGAGTAGTGATGAATTGGGCATGTTTTCCCAACCCTTAACCTTGATAATCAAACCATTGTATAATTTTTTTACCAAACCCATACTATTTTGAAAGTGAGACCTCATTTTAGAGGACTATATTTGTATTCTTTATTTGCTTTACCTATGCTTGTATTATTTCTTGTTCTAGTTTTTCTTTGTGAACCTTTTGTTATTTTATTTATGCTTTGGTAACCAATTTTCTACTATTTTATAAATTTTATCCTTTTTGAATATGTTATTGTATCATTTTGGATTTCTTAATTTATTTATCTTGTATATGGTCCTCATTTAAAATTATCTTTTGTATATGTTTTTTCAATGCCAAACATGAATTTGTGTGATGACCATGCATTTTATGGTATGCACATTAGTATATGTATCTCCTTAGTGGATGTAGAGGAGGTAGGTTGATCAAATTAAATTTAATAATTTACTTTAAAATATCACTTGAACTTCAATTTTATCTTTGAGTAGTTTTTGAATCACTAGTAGTAGATTCACTTTGTTTTGATTTCTTGTTTTGATGTATAACATTGCTTGCCATAAATTAACTACTCATACTGGTAATTTAATCCCTTAGAGTCTCACAAGTGAAAACCCTAGTTACTTTTGATTGAACATGTAGGCACACACCTTTTAGAGTATAGGTGGAGGCATGTATAGGTTTAGTATGGCCATTATTAATAATATTAAAGGTTGCTTCATCTCTTGTAAGAGTTATATCATGGACCTAGTTAGAGGGAAATTAGATATCACTGTCATAGATATGAGGAGAAGGAGATGACATTGAAACATGAAACTTGGTTGTTAGGGTATAAAATTTATATAATTAGTCTAATAAAATATATTTTAACTGATATAGGGCATCATGTACATATGTATATATATCTTATTTGAATTGATTCCAAATGAAAGGAAACAAGCATGAAAATGAAACTAGAAAACTTTGCATTAGAAAGTGATAAACATCTTTTGTCATTATTATTATTATATTAAAAAAATAAAAAATATAAGGATTTAAAATATGAGTCTAAGTTCCAAAAGGTTAGAAACATAAACCCTAAATGTAGTCTATGTTTAAGGTTGTTTCATTATTCTAAGTAAGTTGGGTTCAGCAAATGATTTAACTTTTTAGGGGATTATGTAGTTTAAAACCCTATGTTGTTAAGGGGTTAGAAAATAAAATCAAGGAATAAATATGAAATTAATGCAACCATTTATTTGTACAATAATTGACCAAACCAATTTTATAAATGTGTAAAGGATGATAAATAAATAATAAATTAAATGGAAATAGGCCTTCTGAGAGGAATTAGACTATGAAAATTGGTGAGTAGATAGGTTTGACTATCAAAAACTAGATCTAAGTGCCAGAATCAGCCCAGGATAGTATCATAATTTTTGAAAAGTATTGAGGTGTGATAGTGTCCAAGGAAATTCTCTATTGTCCCACACAAAATATCCATAAATGATTTTTGGGTTTTATATAATAAGCCTTAAACTAGCTTTGGTCCAAATTTCAAGTCTATGCAATCAATATTTTTCATTATGGCTCTATTTTCCTTTGAAAACTATAGGTTTTTGTGCTTTTAGTGGTTTAAATAAACACAATGAGAAAAAGGTGTTATTGGGTTTGATGTGTTGAGTGTGTGATCCACACCCCTATGTGGGAATATTGCATACATACTAATACTCGGAGGATGGATCAATCTTGATGTAGTTCTCCCACTTATGTGATGTGTGTGAATGTTTGTGAATGCTAGAATGCCTGAGTGTGAGTACATGAGAGTATGAGTTAGAGGCCACTTGAGATATGAATACATATTCTAGGGTTAGGTTATTGAATTTATGGGATGAATCAATACAATATTGGAATAATTGGGAGTTTTCCCTCAATGTGAAGTGGTACTTTTGTGTACTTCTTTGTGATAACATCCACCTAAGGTGTAGGAGTGTGAGAGTAGTATTTATATATTATTCTGATAAAAATGTCTTGGGAGGGTGACTTAATAATAGGTCTAGTCTGACCCTAACACACTTATGGATAAGTAAAATTACCTTTTGGAGGGTGTAAGTACCTAAATAACCAAGGAATTATGCCATTATGGGTCTCATGTGGTGTTTTATAGGCCTAGGTACTATTATTATTGTCATGCAACTAAAAGTGTATCAAAAGGGCCCCTAAGATGGGTCAAGTGCTATATTAAGGGTAAAGTGACCTCAAGTGGACATCCAAGGCATGAATGGTTAATTTTAATGACTACATGTGGATATAAAAATTGGAAAATGTATCATGTTTTTTTTTATAAGTTTTTACTTTTTATCTATGTTTTAGATATGTTTTCCTTCATTTCTAGTAACCATAATTTGTTGGTATCACCAAATTTCTAACCCTAAATTTGATATATGTGGTGATAAGGTTAAGAATATATAGCAATTTAATAACAAGGGTGATAAACCAATCGATAGTAGGTGAATTAATTACAAACTTAGATAAATAATTATTTTGAATTATAATACTGAGATATGTTAAATATAAAAAGTACCAAATTTGGAAAATGTTTAATTGATTACAACACTAAAAAGAAATTATACTTAACTAGGTTTAATATATGCATTCAGATCTAAGCTAGGAATAAGTAGGGATGTATAGGTTCAAAATTCTAGATCAATTTTCAAATTCTACAAAATATACTTCTATAAATGCGGACACTATTGTTGGATTTGGACACTACCATTAACACTACTATATAATTGTGATATAATTGTCCTATACAAAATAATGACTAGATATAGATGTGACCAACTTCATTTTTTTAAGTTGTTAATCATCTTTCTTTTGATGTATTTAGGTCTAGGATATAGGCTATCACACTTCTCTTATTAATCAAAATCCTAACTTTTCACCCTACTTCGCTCATAGAATGAGTTTGTCAAAAATGGGTTAGTGGGCTCACAGTGTTGAGTTAACCTCAAATACCCCTCTATAAATGAGTGTTTCTTACATAGTCACTACTCTAAAGAGGCACTTAAATAGATGTATTACTCTCCTATGTATGCTAAAGTGTGTTTACAATGGTGTAATATACTATATATGGATACATGAAATGATATAACTTGTAACTTGGAAAATATAGCTTATGGGTTGCTCTTTGAATGCTTTAGACTTGTAATATGATTTTTCTTACAACTAATAATGAAATATGAATGAATAGGTTAGAATAACCTAGTTTTGTGAATGATTTAATGAAATTTATAGGTGTTTACTTGGTATTTTATAGATGAGGAATGAAAAGGCTTAGACTTGTATTTATACAACACCTTTTGAAAATATTTCTCATAGTAGGGTTTAATAAGACAAATAGGCCAACCCATAGGTTTTGAATAATTTTAAATTTAGATGAATTTTGATGACTAGACACGAGATAAATATTTGGACACTACCATAATAGTAGTGTCCCTCTATGATTAGTGGTATCCAGAAGGCTAGAAAATATATATGGATCTGAAACTAATAGTGAAGGATATATATTAAATTTTGAGATTTCTATGTAGTTTAAGAGACATAGATCATCATAATGATATGGATCAAATTAATATATAAGAATTTATGCATAGTGATATGGTGAATGCAATTATTTTGGTAATAGGAAGATCTAGAACTAAAGGGTAGAGCCCTAATATGTAATTTCCAAGTATACATGACTAAGATGCTATAAATATTTAGATTTAGTATTTACACCAAGTTATCTTACATGCTTATTGATTTTGTGTTACATCCTTTATCTTATAAAACATTTCATTAGATAATTTTTATGGTTAATAGATAATGGTAATGATGGGACCTTGAAATCCCCCATTTTTTCCTACTCTAAATCCTATAGAGACACCTCACCCACCGATCCCACTAGATCTACCACCTATTTTTCCAAATCCTTCACCAATTTTGTTAGAGCCTCCACTAGTTCCACCTATTCATCCCTTAGAACAAGGTTAACTATTTTCACCACTTCCATGATAATAATCATTGCCTCCAAGGTTTTTCCCTCAAGATTCAACTCCTCCTATGAGTGGTGGGTTGTTATACTCTTCAATTGTTAGGTTGATGTTTTTTAAGGAGTTTCCTCCAACATTAGTCCTAATGGATATGTTTTTTACTATTATTTATAATGCACTCATGTCTCTATATAAACTTTTTTTTAAATATTATAACTATTGATTCAGTTGGAATACAAATTATCAAAACTGTTTCAATTGTCTCATTTGTGTCCCTACAAAATCTTTGACTATAACCAATATGATATTTACTTATATTTGTCTTCCAACATTGATTACCTCTTCCCATAACTTATATCCTTTTGAATCATTCAACAATATTCATAAATGTGCAATGCCTGCATGAGTATCTAATTTAGGTAGGAAATTATTTTTTTTCCTTTTGATATAGTCTCATCAATTTATTCTTATTGTGTGAATGAACTCCACACCATATTTTTATTACTCGTGTATTCATCCAACTTTCAATCCTCTTCCTCATCTTGACCTTTACTTTCTCCTATAGTCATAAAATTTTCTCTCCATAGATGTGTTATTTATGCATGCAACATGCCTAGGCCCCCCCTTCACCTTTCTTGCAATCAACTCAAGGTCACAATGTTGATCCCATCATTCATGGAAATATATACTTGGATCCACTTCCTATATTTATTTTCATAGTAATATAAGCTATCATCATTCATTAATAGTGATTCCTTCTCAACTTCTTACCATAGTTGACCTTTGTGATGTGAATAAGGGTTTTGATCATACCCAAGCCAATGCAATCATTTATTTATGACCAATATTTTCACCCACAATTCCTTATTATTGATAAATTTATTTATTAAAACAATGAGAAAATTCACTAATGCCTCATCCACATAGGAGTATATTATGATTTGAAATTATAAGATAAACTTACACATATCATTTGAAATATGTATCCATGGTGAAATTCCAAATAATATTTTGGTCCTTTAGGGTTGTAAAATTATAAAAAGTCCACTATATCTCCTAATTAAGTGTTACAGATCATCATTTCAACCAAATGAATATATAATCAAATAGTAGGCTAGGAAAATATTAAAAATAATCCTTCATATAATAAGTTGTGCAGATGGAAGTCACATCTAATGAGTCCATAAAATGGATCATTATATTATAAAATGGCACCATTTTTTATTTCATAAATCATGTTCTAAAAGTGGGCATAGATGTAGTTTAAGAACTTATGCTTGTTTTAAAATAAAATATAGGATATGTATCTAGTATATTCTTTAGAAGTCATTGGAGTCTACATTTTTTTATTTTCTAATAAATTATTAGAGAAAAGATGTAAAATATTATACATGTAGACTAAAATGAGTTATCAATGAAGATAACAAAGTTTTAACTTCTCAAACACAAAATCAGGAACACTCTTCACGTAGGTTTAGAGATCCTTAGTAGCTTTAGAGTCTCATGTAAATCATCTTCAAGGTTATTCAGCTGGTATTGATATGTATATTATATTTATTCATGATCATATAATAAGTTTAAACACCTTTGTATCAACCAAAAACATGTCTTATGTTTTTGTGTTGGTTTGTTTGATGTTTTGGCTATGCATGTGTAAAAAAATATTTGATAGCTTCTATAAAAAAAAAAAAAAAAAAAAACATCTCAAAACATTAACATAGTTATATATTCATATTCCTCTAGAAAAATAAACAAGTTCAAAAAAATAAGTGTCTTGATCCAAGCTCGTATGTAAAATTTATGATAATTTTAGTGGGCTCTGTTCATGCACACTCAAAGCTTTGGAGTTCATTAGTCTAGATTTGGAGTTCATCAGTCGATATTTAGAGTACATTATTCGAGCTTTGGATTTGCTAAAAATTGAGTTTGAAGTTGTACATAAATGATTTTGATGTTTGGGAGGCTAAAGGATGCATGAAGGAATGTTTTGAAACTTGTTTTACAGACTTGCTATCTATAGAATGTAAAAAATAGATATTTTAAAAAATAGACATCAGCACTACAAATATTTTAAAACATTGAACCATGCAAGTAAAATATGATTTATACCTATTTTTAAACATCTGAAAAGATATTTATAGTACTTCAACTACTACGAATATCTCACACATCAAAGTTGAAGGAGGAAACTGAAATTGTTATTTGTTATTTGTTATTCTAGAATAAGAATCAATTTTTAAACCAATTTGTTAGGTTGTTAAGGTTATTAAATCATTTCCAAACTGATTTGTTAGTTTTTTAAAATAAGAATCTAAGTTGTTAGGTTGATAGAATTAGAAAATCAAGTTGTTACTCTCCAATAATAATTTGTTAAATAAGTTGTATTATAAATAGAACCTTATAATTCATTATGAGAGTTGGTAGAGTGTGATTAATAATTAATAGAGACATACTAATCATGTATTAAGCATTTTTAGACTATAAATTATTCCTGAAATCAATAAAAAAATTATGTTCATGAAGATTTAAGTGTTGATCTATAACTTGTTATAAGGGAGAGCAAGGGCCCACTCAACCAAAGAACTAGGATTCCTTTTACGGTATTTTATTCTTTTTGTTATTATTATCTAATATTTTCAAAAAAATTATGTTATGTGTGGATTGATTAACCTATAGGTCTTTTGTGAGTATGCTTATTTCAAGTTTATGTTTACATCATTTTCAACTTTTTTTTCAAGCATTTAATTTTTTGCATTTATGTTTCTAAAATTTAGATTGAGTGTTTCTTTTAAAAGTAAGATTGATTTTTCAAGTGTGTATATATCAAATCATTTTCAAGTACATCAAGAGTGTTTATTTTAGAAGCATTAAAGTAGATTTTCATTTATATAAGTAAATTAGATCTTTGGGGATTAAGCTATCTAAAACCACCTCTAAACAGATAATTTTTATTCCTTGTCCTTTATACTTTATTGCAAATGGTTGTTAGACATTGGCCCTACTTTGATATGAAATTAACTAAATTGAATTGATTAAATGAAGATATTAATGACACCCATCATTTTTAGTGTTGTTGTCAAAGAATTCAATGTGTTAGTAAGGTATAAATCATAAGCTAATAATTGATTACAACAAATTCCCATAAAATATATAAACTTTTTAAATAGATCAAGAGATTCATAGGAAAGAGATATTTGAAAAATACCCAAGAAAATTTAAGTTAAACCTAAGAGAAAATTTTGAAAATCTGATGAATCTAAGAAAAAATATTAAAGCAAATAGAGCTCAATTAGTATGAAAAACCTTCTCCTACCCTATTTTCCTAAACCAAGATGAGATAAATCCAATTAATAACATATCCCCATCAATACTACCTAATTTTAGGGGGATGCCAATAAAAGATCCTAATCAGATCCTATTTGATTTCAAAGTACTATGTCAAGCCTATGACTATCAAAGAGAATAAAATGTTGAAATTATTTTTTTTACATTCAAATAATTAGCCATGAGGTGTTTTATGGGTTTGTATATAAATTAAATTAACTCATGGGATTAAATGGAAAACATATTTTTGGATAAATATCATGACTATTTTAGGGTAAAGGAGGAATTTTTCTATATAAAACAAAAAAATATGAAATTATATAAGATTATCTAGACAAATTCCTCTTTATCTATAGAAAATGTGGATATTAGTAAAGTTTTATTTAAAATATTAGATGATTATGCTCAAGACTCATTGAACATAATGGGAAAAGGTGATGTAAATAAACTAACTTTCAATGAAATTACTAAACTGTGTAGGAATTATTCAAGAATAACTATTACGATTAGAAAGTTGAGAATAATAAAAGAGGACAATGATGTACTCAATCAATAAAGAATTTTTAAACCTCAATAAATATTGATTTATACTCCCACTAGACAACCTTCACAAACTGAACAATAAATGACTACAAGAATTAATGCTATAAATTATTGTAATGTTCAGTTATGTTTAGGAAAAAAATTGACTACTTTACCACTCACCATCACAAAAATTCCCAAGGAAAATGAAAGTTCAGACCCTCTTAATGATAAATATAATGAAAAATAATTAAATCAATAATTATAATAGTATTTAACATGTTTTATTGAAGATCTCAGTCTAGTTATAGATTCCATCAGTCTTGCTCTATGGTTCACTAGTTTGGTTCTAGAGATGCCTAGACCTAAGCTAAAAACTATCAAACCATTAGAAAAACATCCTTCAACATCATAACTATCTATCACATATTGAAACCTCATTATGTCCCATTTAAATCTCTCATAAGTTAATTTTGGGAAGTGAATTCAATCCATCTAGAGAGAAAACAAATTACAAACCAACCAGAAAAGTGTTAAAAATAAATAGTTAGTTTTTTTATGAACAAGAAATCATAATTTCAAAATTCTTAGAAATAATATTAAAAGATAAAAATGACTTGACTAAATTTTTTTATAGATATTTCGATTATTAATGTTAGGTTGATTTTATAAATACAACCAACGTACGCAAAGAATCAATGGATGAAAAAGTAAGCATGAAAGTGATACTTGTTGTCCAAAGAGAATCATGACCACTAAATAAAAAAAAATTAGGTATATATTATTTGTTTTCATGTAAATATGAATATATTTCCTATAACCATGCATTTCATACTTGGACCAATAATCCTCTATCATATCAAAAAATTTCAAATCATTTCCATCAACCATTCATCCAAATATCAAGCCCAATCATGTTGGCCTCAACCCCACCATTAATAAAATGTTAGATATAGTAATTTATAAAATAATTATTGTATAATAATGAAATGGTAATTATTTCTACCTCTTAAATTCAATCCATTCATAATAAATTTTGTTTAATGTTTTCTCCATTTCTATTTGTATGTATGCTTAATCAAGTAACCTTAGTAAACATGTGATATTAAGAGACTGAGATATCAAATAGAAGGATTTAAAATAGCTCATGATCTTGGATAGCTTGTTAATATATTGTCATAATATTTTCAAATTAACATCTGATGTTTAATTATATTCTAAAGGTATCACTAATCACTCTTCTTAGTTTGCTAAAAACAACTTGGTTGAAATGAGATACATATGTTTTGACAAGACAAAAAACTTTAGAGGACTATCTCAAGCCATAATGGATGAACTCAGACTATCTCTAGAATCCATCATTTTGACTCTGGAGTTGCAAAAACTAGTACATGAGCTTGAAAAAATATATGTTGAAGGTTATGCATTAATGAACAAATCATGCAAATCTATTTGAAGACTAATGAGATATTTTTTTCTCATGCTTTACACATTTATTTTGAGAAAGTTGGCTCACCAAAAGAATTTTATGAGTAAAATCATATTTCTAGTTGATTTTAATGCTACAGAGGAAATGGAAAAACTAATTCCCAATTTCTCATCATTTCATCATGTTATCATTTCTTGAAATATTTTCAATAAAGGAAAAAAATTTAAAAAACCTATATAAAAAAAATCAACAATGAAAACCTTTGGGCTTTCTTGACAGTCATGGTTATAAAACTAACTTTTTGGCTAGCCATATACTATATAAAAAGATCCTTGATTATAAAGGTAAAAAATAAAAGAATAGAAATTTTGAAAACTAACAAATGGTAAATTTTTTTGGTCAATAATAAAGTTGCACATTATTCACATTGCCTTTAATCTCTCTCTTAGCATCAAATAACTTTGGCCACATTAACATGGAGTAAATAATGAACAATGAGGAGTATGGGGGAGGTATTTATTATATTATTTTATATATAAATGTAGTTATAAGTTTTTCCATTATAAATAGATCTACTTGATAACTTTTTTAGCAGAGATTATAAATGGTTTTAAAATATACAAAAATAATAGAAGAAGAAAAATAAAAATATCCCCATGCATGATGTAGTCATATAAAATGTATAATTTGGTTACTTGAGCATGGCTAAAGAGGCCTAATCTATAGGTCCTCCTACTTGCTTGCACAACCCTTTTAGGCTTTTCTTTCACTGATTCCTAGTCATCCACAACCTTTCAAACTTAACCCTTACAAACCCAAGAAACTATTTTAGGCATATATCCATCCCCTTAGGTCTCATTCCCTCTGGACAATAACACCTAAATTAGACAATATCATTGAAACCTACGGTGTCCTATTTTTAGCACTATTTTCCAAGTGTACTTTTGGTCCTAACGATCATATTTTCTCAAATCTTTATCCTAATTTATGTCAGCCTAACATGAAATCATTTAACCCGTGATCATTAATTTCCCTATAAAATTCCATTCAAAGTCCATTTAGTTGGGTTGACACTCATTTACAAGAGAGAATCAAGAATACAAATAAGTACATTCAAGCACTTTTCCCTATTCTCTACATATAGCCTTCCAATATTATTCCAAGATTATTCAAACCCTTACACCAGCCTATAGCCATCTAAAATACAAATAATTTTGCATCTAATTATATTTTCATATATAATTTCTCTAAGCATTTAAATGGGAGAACTACATTAGCTTGATCTCTCCTTAGAGTATTGGTATGTAGGCAATGTGCCCACACACAAGGTGTGAAGTGCATCCAGCATATCCTTTACAAACTAACCCCTTCTCTCTCTTTCCCAAGTTTACACTCAAGTTCAAGCATGAATATTTCCTAAGGATTTTAAGATTAAAATATATGAATAGTAATCTTCATAGACTTCTAAGCTTTGATATTTCACTAACAGGGTAACACAGACCTTCCAAGTAGAACCTAGAAAACTCAGGTCACTTAGACAACAATGTCAAAAAAGGACTATAACACTAAATAGTAGGGTGTCCCACTTTTAATTCTCTTGTCTAATCTAGAAAAAAACTCGAGGATCCTATTTGTGATAGTCTCCCAAGCCTACACAAAATTTTCTAGACCTTGCAACATCTGTCTCAGTCAGTTCTAGCTAAGTTTGATTTTCTCTCTATTATTACTATTTTTAGAAAAATTAAAAATACAATCTATTAAAAAAAATAGTGGCTTAATTATTGCACATTATTTACTAATTTACCCTACTCATACCCATTTATTATTTAAAAATTAAACATCTAATTTTTTAAAAATAAAAAATCATTTGGCGACCCTGACTTCAAATGTTGCATAAAAACCTTATAAACCCTAGGGTAAATTCCTTATTGATTTTTACCATTAATTTCTAAATTTTTTCTTAAGTATTAAAATTAGAAATTCCTCTCAATTTTTAAAATTTTGTAGCAAATTTTAAAATAAATTTATTTCAAACCCTAGTTGCATCAACTAGCTCCTAGTAATTTTCCAATTATTTTCAAAAAATTTAGGAGCATATTAAAATTAGAAAATCACTTCAAATTTAAAAAATTCATAGTAATTTTCAAAAATGTTTTTTTTATAAAAAACCTAGTTGCATCTACTAGGTGCACTTTCCCATAAATTTTTGAATTTTATCTTGCATACTTAGCTCAAAAATTCAATTTAAATTTAAAAAATTCATAGTATTTTGCAAAAATATTTTTTAAAAATCCCTAGTTGCATATACTACCTCTTATTTTACTTCTTGAGGTATCACCTTACATCCATACTCAAATTACAAAAATGTTACTCATTTACTTGCAAACTTTTCTTACATTTCTTACAAATAATAAAGAAACCATAATGGGCCCTATCATGTACATGAATGATGAAGTCTATCATATGTTAGTACAAAGTTCCATCATTTGCATTTCATATTTAATTTTCATAATAAGGGATGATATTACAATATTTATTGCTAAAATTACACAAGATTTAAATATTCTTTTTGCATAATCTCTATCTCTCATATGGAACAATTTTCAAGTTTATCATGCTAAACATGTTAGCAATATTATGTTATAAGTCAAAGATTTTTATGCATTCAAGCACAAAATCATGTTCTCTATCTTTTAATTTCTATTTTTCATATGAAAAAGTCTCTATATTTATCATAATAAACACATACAAAATGTTATGTTGCATATCAAAAAAATTATGCATTCATGCACAATGTCACATTCTCTATATCTCTTACTTGTTATCTTGCCTATGGATTATTATTTATAAGTTTATCTTTGCACAAATAATCATTAAAATTACATGCATTTCACTCTAAATTCATGCTTTTTGTCTCAATGTATATAACTCCTTGGCTATTTTTGAGTATCTTCCTATCACTACTAGACATAATCAAACACTAGTGGTTATATCTATCCCTCCTCTCTTCAAACTTGGTTCATCTAAATTTTATCCCACACCTACTACTAGCTCTATGCCTATAGTAGGTTTTTTAGTACATGTTATCACCTAAGTTTACAAAGATAGGTAGGTTGATTACACCCATGGTTATAAATTTGTCACTCAGGTTATCACCCCTTCCCATCTAGTTTTAGCTCCTCCACCTATTACAGTCCTACCTCCAATCTAGATTCAGCCACATTCGAGATCTTCATCACAAGCACATAGTGTTCATACACCTCCATAGATTTAGGATTCTAGATAACTTCTAGCTATAATGTTTACACCTAGAAAAGTCTCATTGAGATTTAATGTGTCTACACATAAATCACATTTTATGATAGCTTCTCCTACTTCCAGATGGATCCCTAAGAGCCCTACAGTTGCATCCACTTCTCATAGTTATAGAGGGACCCCGCATTTGATTTCCACTATAGATATTTTAGAAAATTTACAACATATACAAATTTTAGAGCCATAATTTTAGCATTTCCATCATGCTTCATGATCACGCATGATCCTTCTTCTTGATATAGGACAACATGATAGGGAGTCTCCCATGAGACTCATCAGTTAATATCATCTCTTCTCAACCTTTCTTGTACATAATTTTTCATAATTACTTGTATATAGCTTCCTTTAAATTACTTTTACATAGTTTCTTAGTATTTATTGTACATATTCTTCTTGTGATTGATTATAAATAACTCAAAAACTTTCAAAAATCCAAAAATAATATAATATTTCAAAAATCCAAAAACATTCAAAAATTTCAAAACACCAAAAACATTTCTATTGTATGCATCATCCATGTTTTACATTTCTACTACTATGCTAGGACTTACATTTATTATTTCATGCTATTGTTTGTTGATTTATCTACATTACAATGTTTCACTTGATCCTCTTTGAGTGTGTATAGTGATATCTATATCCTTGACTGCTTCACTCTAACTATTAAGGGGGCATCCTACTTCTACATTTGAGACACACATAGATACATACCTATTAGGGGCATCTTCTACATGACTACACCATCCATGTTATGTCATTCCTACACAACACACTCCAAATTATCATGTTGATGTACATTACTTACTAGCTTACATAGATTACTATATAGACATTTTACTAGTATCTAGTACTTGTGTATCTATTTAGCATATACCTAGTCTTGTATTAAACATGTCTTACATACTTACACTCTTTCTTTGATTAGTTAGATGTGATTGTAACTTTCTATTTTTTATAAGCTTTATTTTCTTACTTAGCATAGCTTGTTGGATTGCATTTCCAATTCTTATTTATCTCAAGTGTGTGCCTTAGGACATTTTCTAATGTCCTTTGATTCTATTCATGTGTGTGTACCTTTGTACATTCAATAATGTCTCTTACTTGCACTCTTCTATGTGTCTATGGCCCTCATGTCAATCTTGCTTGTTATATGGTATGTGTATGTGGCATTTGAACATGCCTTGTATGTTTGCTTTCAAGTATGAGTGGCATGTACCCATGTCCCTTGTTTTCTTGGCTCTTTGGCCACCCTTGTACACTTCTTACTTTGTATGCTTGTTTCTTGATTATTTATCCTTATTTTAAAATGCCATGATCCATATCATGCATTTCCTTACTTTTTTGGATGCCATGATGGGCATTATGCTCCGTCCCTACTTGCTAACAACTAAAAAATAACCCTTTTGATTCTAGTTCAGTATATTGTGCATGCTTTTACATTGTTATATCTATCTAGGCATACCCCTATTGATCTAAAAATATATCAATATAAATATTTCTATATCTTGAGATATCTTGTTGATTATCATCGCTATATCATGTATATTTCTAGCTTAACACACTTGTAGGGATTCTTCTTTTGACGGAAGTCATTGCAGGATACTTATTCCTACCCTCAAAAGAGGGGGCAAAAAATAGGGGAAACAATAGTTTTCAAAACACTCAAAATAGAATCGAAACATCAAACCAAGAAGAATAGACCAGATAGATAGTAGAGATTCTAGAATAGTCATCATATTTGGTCTTAGACAATAACACCAAAGTTGGACTATATCATCAGATAGAAAGGTGTCCTATTTTTGATGATCTTGTCTAGACAGTAGAAAAATTAGTTTTTTTATAGAAATAGATAGAAAGGTGAATTTAGTCATAGGTTTGTTAGTATAACATAGTCTAGATTTAGCAAGTTTTAGTATAGTTTTTAATCAAAGAATTCAAATATAGGAGGCATCATGCAAAGTATGATGGCTCTTACTTCTAGTTTTAGATTAGGTATTTGATATAACTTTTAGATCATAATCCATGTTATTGACACCAATGATTTGGAGAAATGTGCATGGCACATTAATTCTCCTTCTTTTTCAAGTTCAATTTATTTTCCAATCATTTCTCATCAGTTGCATGCCTTACTTCATTTGCAAGTGGTTGGCATCTTTTTCAAGTTAAACTTTCATATAAGTTTAACTTCCCATGTACCTAAGTTTCTGAGTTGGCTTTCATATAAGCCTAGTGCATCAGTTTCAGAGTGGCTTTTATACAGGCCTAATCTCCATATTTTGGAATGTCCAAGAGTGTCATAGTTTTTAGCATACATTCAGCTATCCACACCACATTGTCATATTTTTAGAACATTCATGCACTCCATGATCCATATCATATGACATCTATTCTATACCAATATCACTTCATAGCTTCACTTCAAGGAGCAACAATGGAGCTAAAGGGCTAGCCTTTGTATTCTTGAGCCACCTATTCAGAGGGATTAGACACACAGTCCAAACATCAATTATCACATGCATGATCATTTAGATTCCCTCGGTAGGTGATGATGGAGCCAATTCACCAGCCTTTGTATTCTTGAGCCACTTTCTAAGGAATTGAGCACTCGACTCCATTTGTGATATAACTTTTGGTACAATATCATCTAGCATAATCCATTATTACTTAGCCTTACTCAAGATCATAATAAGTTTTGTATTGGTTCACAAACTTGGTGAGGTGTATTCATTACTTTATCTTCCTTTTCCTTTTACTTAGCTTTTGTATGTTCTTATTTTATATCACATATAATAAGATTTGATATAATCTTTATTTCATTTCATGGATTCACACTTTCATGATGTGTTCTCTATGCACTATCTAGCATTACTCAGCATCACACAAGCTTCATGGGCTTCACCTTTGCAGGTAAGTTTAGGTACACTTTCTATTTTTTTTCCTTTATCCTATTATTTCACTTTATTGCATCACTATAATGAATAGGGGACAAATATAGTCATGTAAAATGCAAAATTTGGTTACTTGAGTATGGCTAAAGACACCTAATCCATAGGTCATCCTAATTGCTTGCACAACCCTTTTAATCTTTTCTTTCACTAATTCCTAGTCATCCATAGCCTTTTGGACTTAACCCTTATAGACCCAAGTAACTCTTTTAGGCCTATATCCATCCCCCCAAGTATCATTCCCTCTGGACAATAGTGCCTAACTTGGATAGGAGCACTGAAACCTAGGGTGTCTTATTTTTGGCACTATTGTCCAAGTGTTCTTTTGGTCCTAACGATCATATTTTCTTGAATCCTTATCTTAATTCATGTTAGCCTAGCATGAATTAATTTAACCCATGATCACTAATTTCTCTATAAAAATCCATTAAAAGTCCATTAAGTGGGGTTGTCACTCATTTACAAGAGAGAAACAAGAATACAAGCAAGTAAATTCAAGCACTATTGTCTATTATCTACATATATCCTTCCAATATTATTCTAAGCTTATTCAAACCCTTACACCAACCCCTAGCCATCTGAAATACACCCAGTTTCGCATCTAGTTGCATTTTTATACATAATTGCACCAAGCACTTTAATGGGATAACTACATTAGCTTTATCCCTCCTTGAAGTATTGGTATGTAGGCAATGTACCCACACACATGGTGTGAAGTGTGTCCAGTGTATCGTTTACACACTAACCTTTTCTCTCTCTTTCCTAATTTTCCACTCAAGTTCAATCATAAATATTTCCTAGGGCTTTGAAGATTAAAACAAATGCACAATGATCTTCACAGCCTTCTGAGTTTTGATATTTCACTGAAAGCGTAACACATACCTATCGAGCAGAACCCAAAAAAATTAGATCACATGGACAACAGTGCTGAAAAATTACTATAACACTAAACAATAGAGTGTCCCACTTTTAGTGCTCCTATCTAATCTAGAAATGAACTCTAAGATCATATTTGTGATAGTCTCCCAATCCTACACAAAAAAATTCAGACCTTGCAACATCCATCTAAGTTAGTTTCCTACTAAGTTTGATTTTCTCTATTATTACTATTTTTAGAAAAGGTAAAAATACAATCTGTTTACACAAATTAGTGGCTTAATTATTGGACATTATTTACTAATTTACCCTACTTATACTTGTTTACTATTTAAGAATTAAACATCTAATTTCTCAAAAATAATAAATCACATGAGGACATGCATCAGTCTAAGTGTTGGAGACAAGAGAGGAAAAGAGTTGAAAACTAGTAAATGACAACTCTTTTCAATGGATTGCATTGTTGATTTCCAAATACTCTTCTCAAACATTTCATAAATGTATTGTTAAATTTTTTTAAAATGTTCATTGAGATATTAAGTTCATCATATATGGCTTTCAATAATTAAAGGGATGAAGTAGTTGAATGAAGATCCAATCTTATCAAATATAAATATCTATAAATAAGTGAAAATAATTATTGAAATGATCATAAAAAGAGAGTATATTGAAAGAAGATGAAAATATCCACTACTTCCCCATCATAGACTACCAAAATAGAACAAGCATATGAATATTGAGAAAAGATAGAAAATACTATTTTTTGATAGAATAAGTAGACTATTTTTTACTAAATTAAATGATTCAACAAGATACATATACATGAAAAATAGTAACATGCATGAAAACATGCATGATTTTAAGTGTGTAAGAATGATGAGTCTATAAAATGGCTCATTATATCAACAAATGACATCATTTTATATTTTATAAACTATGTTTTAAAAGTGGACTCAGATGTAGTTTAAGAACTTGTGCTTGTTTTAGAATGAAATATAGGATATGTATCTAGTCTATTATTTAGAAGTCATTGCAGTGTACATTGTTTTTCTCTAACAAATTGTTATAAAAAGATGTAAAATGTTGTACATGTAGGCCAAAATGAGTCATCAATGAGGATAAAAATGTTTAAACTTCTCAAACACAAAATCAGGGACACTTGTCATGTCACTTTGAATATCCTTAATAACTTTGAAGTCTCATGTAAATAATCTTCAAGGTTATTTAGTTGATATTGATATGGATGTATTATTTATGAATGATCATATAATACATTCAGACACTTCTGTATTAACCAAAAATATGTCTTGTGTTGGTTTATTTGATGTTTTGGATATGCATATATAAGGATACATTTGATAGGTTTTGTAAAATTATAAAAATAGTAATCAATAACATCCCTAAACATGAACCTAATTTCATATTTTTATTCCTCTTGAAAAAATATATAAGTTTAAAAAAATAATCATCTTGATCCAAATTGTTGAATATTATTCTTGTTGTTGAGGTTTGGCATTGATGTTGTCAATGATGTCAAAAGTTTTTGAGAATGTTGATGGCATAGTGTTGTAATTGATGTCAATATGATGTCACTAATATCAAAGTGTGTTGTCATTGATGTCTATATTCATCTGGTGAAGATGCATGGTGAGTGGTCTTTGAGGTATACATGAGTGAAGGTTGATGTCCAAGTAAGCAAGGATACTTGAGGTATCAGCATGAGGTTTTCAAAGGTGATCAATGGTTAAGGTTGTTTCCCAGTGTTGCCTTTTTTTATTTGAAGGATTGTGTTAATTTATATTTTACTCTAGTTAAAGATGATCAAGGTTGATGTTACTCTAGTGAAGGATGATCAAGGTCAGTTTTCAAGTTCTTATAAAAGAAGAATGTTATGATGAGGTTTGTATGAGCTAATTGAATAGAGTGTTGCAGTGGATAGTTGAGTGTTGTTGTGATGAGATAATATCTTAATAAGTATATCCTTGTGTCTAGTATCAAGATCTTAAGGAGTCTTGTCATGGCATAAAGAGACCTTGTATGAAGGCATGGGTTTGGTTGCTTGGTGATATGAGTGGTCTCAATCATGTGAAAAGATGTATGTTAGTGTTTGAAAATGGTAATATATTTTATGTCATGTATATAAGGTGTTGATAACTTGATCAGTGGTTAGAAGGTCAATTTCAAGGACTAATGTGGTTTGCAGGTTAAGGTCTAGAGAGCAAAGATAGAGATGGTGTCCAAATGAGGTATAAGTTTCATATTTCAAGATAAAAATGAGCATGTGATAATTTTAAGTGGTGTGATAGGTTTTCCCAAGTGTGTTGACCAATTTTGAAGTCAGAGTTTGAAGGTTTATGATTGAAAAAGTGTTTTAAGTTCTCTCAAGTACATAGGATGAAGAGTTATATACTTAAGAAGGCATTTCAAGTGTTCATTGGCACATGCAACATCTGCATGAGGACCTAATCTATTCATGGTAGATTGGGAAGGGTATTATCTCAATTTTTTAGGAATTATTTTTTGGAATGAGAAGCTAAGCTTTATGAATGATTGCTAATAGTGGAAGATGGTTTTAACCCTCAAAGAACCCTAATAGTGACTTGATATAAAATAAGTTTTTCTAAAGTGATAATAATGGATTGGTATGGATATTTTAGTGATTTTAGGTTATTTTCAACTCTTCCAAACCTCTCCAAGTGTGATTGAGTCTTTAGGTGAGTGAGTGGACCCTACAAGAAAGACCTTGTTTCTCAAGGATTTATTGTAGTAGTCAAAGTTGACCAAGTCAAATTTTATAAATGAATGGAGGAAATTTTTTGACAATTTTATTATGTTCTTATGAATTTTTTTGTATAAATTCTATCCCTCATGTGTTTAAAGTTTGTGATCCAAGTTGGCCAGTCGATAGTAGGCCTAATGAAGAAAAATAGTGCAAAATCAAGGAAATATGAAAAGGTGGTTTTTAGTTTGATTTAATGAAAGAGAGATGTATATAAGTGTATGGATATGTTTTTTTTACTTTTATTTCCTATTCATTCTTGGTAGTCAGTGAAAGTAATGAACATGTTGAAGCCAAAATGGCTTATATGGCTGAGTGAGAGAAAAGGTCAACAAATTGCTCTGTAAGACCAATAGTTGCCATTATTTTTTTGTTTTATTTTGTTCTTATGATGTTTTAAGATATTTTTAATTCATTTTAAGTCATTTATTATGTTATTTCATGTGTCATAAGTTTAATTTTCCGTGATTGTGTTTTGAGGCTTGTTGGCAGTTCAGAGTGAGCATTTTGAAGAAAAGAGTTTAATCATGTATACCTTGAGTTGAATTATCTAATGAAGTTTTTGATGACATTTATATCATTATTTTTATTAATATTTAATTTATTATTATGGTTATTTTTCAAAATTGTGTTTATGCTTTAGTTGTTCAAGATAGACTTTTTGTGTGTATAAAAGCCTATTGTGAACAATGTTTTGTGAAAGGGTTCAAATGGTGGTTAGACCTAAAAGGTGTTGTGGAGTTAATGTATATCTGATTGATTTATGAAATTATATAATTTTTAAATTAATTTTTTTTTAAAGGGTCACGAGGTAACCTGTTGCCAAAGTAGGCCTAATTGAATTAGGTCTCCTTAAGGCCTAAAAGAGGATTTGGTCTATTAAGTTATGGCAAACCTAAAGTATTGTTTGATTCATGTTTTAAATTTATTATAATATATATTTAAAATATAATCCAAGTGTGAAAGTGTATGTGTCCAACCAAGAGGTATATAAGCAAGAGGCTTCTATATATATAAGGCAGTTTTAGGCCTATTTGGGTGAAGTGAATACAAGCACATGAAAGAGCACATTAAGGAGAAGGAGGTAATTTAGATCATCATGGGGGTGTATATATATATATTCATGAATATATAATAAAAATTTTTAGTATGAATATCAAGGTCATATGACCTAATCAGTCTTGAAGAGACTTAGATGAGCGAAGAGGCTTAGAAGGCAGTTTGACAGGGATACGAATATGAAGAGATGAAGAGGTGGTCATCATATATTGGTTGAGAAACATATTGTTATTAACATGATCAAATAAATTATGTGGTTTAGTTAGTTTTGATTCATTTAGGGTGTTGGTTCCTCCTTGTAAGTGGGTGCTTGCTAAAGCCTAGTTGGGTTAGTACTTAACTAGTTTGGGTTGGTGCTCCATGTGAAGTTGGTGCTTCACTAAATATTAGTTTTTGTCTTATAATATTGTAGTCCATTTTCAAATATTATTTTTTTCTTACCTTTGAGGGATTCCCACATAAATTATGTGTTATCTTGTTTCATGCTCTTGTATGGTTGCTTATGTTTGCTAATATCTATGTACTTGTATGAATGGTTCAAGACTATTAATTTGAATTGAATGACTATTTTGAAGACTAACTCACCCCTCCCTCCCATAATTAATTTTTATTATAATAATTGGTATCAAATTAAGGTCCTTTATAGCAAGCCTAACATCTGAAAGGTGATCTTAGAAGCACAAGATGGCTAAGCAGTTAAGGAAAGAGAGCCAAGAGTTGAGATATGTGGTCAAGGCTCTTGAAGAATAGATATGTATACTTAAGATTGACATGTCCAAAGAATGAGAAATGGATGAAAATACCATCAAGTATCTCAAGAGTTAGTTAAAGGTTGTAAATACAAGTTTGAGATCAAAGGAAGTTCAGTGTGATTTGTTGAAGTCTGAGCTAGGTTCCTTAAAGGTTGAGCATGAGAAGCTCATAGACAAGATGAGAAAGTTTGAGAACGGTCATGAGAAGACATATCAAGTTAAGAATAATGTCAACATAAATTTCAATATGAGAAGATAAATCAAATAACTAAATGCCATAAGGTATTCCAATTTCTCGCATGGTCATTATTTTGCATGTTATTAGTTTGGACATAAAGCAAAGGACTATAGAAATATGTCACCCAAGAATGATTTTTCATGGGACTATGGTAAAGGAATCAATTATCCAAGAAGAGATCACATACCACATCAATCAAGAGGTATGTCTAATAAGAGTAAGGATATTTTCTATGAGTGTCAATGTGTTGGTAATAATTCAAGATTTTGTAAGATCATATTGAATAAGTCCTCAAATCATAAAAAGATGTTTCAATCTCCTAAGAGACAAATCATGGTATGGAGGCCAAAGAAGGTGAGAACTAGTCATGATCATCGTATGGATCAAGGTAAAATAATTACTAAGGTAGAATTTCAAAAGTGTTTGGTATTAACTCAGATAGTTAAGAAGAAGGATGATGTAGACATCAAGCTAAAGGTTCCAATCATGATAAAGAGTATCCTAAAGAAAGACTATCAGCATCATGATTATAAGTCAGTTGAGAAAAGAGTGGAGATATAGTAATCTATCTATTTCACATTATCATAGATATATGTGAAGTGAGATGTCTTTATTAGACTTCATAGAGGCATTTATCACTCAATAGAAGCATCATGAAGGTGTGTTTCAAGGTTGTTATGTAAAAAAGTCATAGATCATGATATAGAAAGATGGAGATCCTTGATTTGGAACATCAAGAGTAGATAATATTACTCTATGGTATAAAATCTTGAGGTAGCTATGAGAAGAATAGTAAGATGATTGTAGAGATGTGTTAATCAGTCATCTAGAGGTAGAGCAATAATGAACATCATAATATAAAAGGTGAATGATGGTTTGGAGGCATATATCATTATTTTAGGTCATTCATGGCCAAGAGGATATTTGAAGGGTCACATAGATGCCTTGGTGAAGTTTTCTAGATCTCAATTTCCATTTGGAGAAATCAAAATGCATATCACAAGTTTAGAGAAGCTAGACCATCATTGAATGTCATGGAGATCCTCCTAGACTAGAAAGTTTATATTATTATTAAATGCACCTAAAAAGTCAAACTTGGTCAAAGGGTTACATGGAGATGATGTTAGATGTCCCAAGAAGTTATCCTAAAAATTTGGTATCATGAGGAGTCTTATAGCTCTATTTATATGCCATCAAAGTTGGTCTATAGATAAGAGACATGCCAAAGACTATCAAGTTTAACCCTCAAGAAATAGTTGTTGTAATTCACAAATATGACCATTGAATTTGAATTTGAACTAGTCTGCTAAGGTACCTAAGAGCATAAAAATTTGAATAGAATCAATGATATTGATCAAAATAGGTTGGCATAAAAATCAAAGATTAACTAGACAACATGAAGAAAATCTTCCAAGTGGAAAGAGTTCTTGACTATCTATACAATTACAATAAATGTGTGTCAAAGTCAAAAGTTATAGACTGTGAAAAGTTACAAAGACCCAAGTAGAGAGAAATGTGATTAGAACTGGTCTAAAATCTTACAAATGATGTTTTCAATGTTTTATGATGTTATTGGTTCCTTGTAGATCTTTTCCATGCATTGAGCTAGATCTAGAAGTGTATTTTGTGCAAGAAAAACATCATGAAAGTTGACTATGTCATGAAGGTATTTGACATTGGATAATGAGGTTACTTGTATAGTTTTTGAATGACTCTTTAACTGAAGAGAAACTAGTCCAAAAGTCTGAATGTGTTCCTAAGGTCATGTAGTCCATGACTATATATTCTCCATGGTCAGTATATGGGGTATAAAGAAGAAACATGAAAGATAGAGGTAAGATAGACCTATGAGGGTTCTTGTCTTCATATACTAGTAAACTCTAGGATATTCCTTGATGAGATAAAATAATATTATATGGCTTGCAAAGTTCAGTGAACATTAGGTGGTTCATTTGCATAGTGTTCTATAATGAATATCATGCTTGAAAGGTGTGGAATGAGTTAATCACTATGCTTAGTGTGTCTTGATTGTCAAAGTAAAATATGGATTGGTCTACAAGACCAATATGATCATGAAGGTGTCTTTGTAAAAATGGATTGACATAGAAATAATGTTGAAATGTAATAATACTATGGTTAATATTCCATGAAGAGATCATAAAGGTATGAAAGAATCATAATAAAGTTTTGAGTATGTAGAACATAGTGAACACATGAAAAACTAATAAGCATAAAATAAGATTGTAGAGTTGTTCATTGGGGTATTACCATGAAGATTTGAGTGTTATATGTGCATCAAAATGACCTTAAGTTCATAGATGACCAAGGTATATATTGTATAGTCTCATTTTGTATATCATGAAGAAGACAAGCTATGATAGAGGTATGTCATAGTGAAGCATGTAAGCTTAGACCTAGTTGATAGAATGATGCAAGGAAGATGTCATGATGAGATTTGTACGATGGTGTCTTGATAAACATGAAGGAGATAGATTGATGAAATAAGAACATCTAAGATACCATATGGACATGACATGATTAATCTTGCTCTAGCATGAAAGACTAGATTGTTCCCTTGGAATAATATCATTGATTGTAGATAGACCTAATAGACATGATGGACAAGAATTGATTATAGAGATTTTTTATTCTCATAATCATTGAGTGTGATTTCTATAAAATTTTGAAGATGACCTCCAATTTATGTATCATAGGTCTATATGTTCAATATGCCCTAATTGTGTGAGGTGAAGGTGATCAAGCAAGATAGAAGTTTGACAGATAGTGAACTAGGTGAACTAGGTGTTTTATAGACCTAATGAGTAGTGAGCTAATATAAGAAGGGTTGTTATGATGTAGATGGATCAAATATAGATTATGAAGCTCAGAGAAGGTCATAAATGATTGTTTTCATAGTGTGTGAATGGATAGTGATAGATTGAGGAGATCAAAATTCTTAAGAAGAACTTGGATTTATGGGAACATTGTCATGAATGAGGTTACTCATGAAAGAAAGAGTGTTTCCATGGGTGGTTTTTAGAGTTTTTGAAGATTATGTGTCATATAGTGTCTTTAAGAGGTAGTATCATCTCAGGGGGAGAAAATGTGATTCTAGAGCTACAAGTGACCCTTTGTCATTAATGTCAAAGGGGAAGAAAGATCAGAAAGGGAGAGAAAAGGAAAGATCCAGATCTGGGAGATTATTTCCATAGTTTTTTTAGTATGTTTGCCATTAATGACAAAGGGGGAGATTATTGAGCAATGTTCCTATTGTTGAGGTTTAACAATGATGTTGTCATTGATGCCAAACATTTCTAAGAAGGTTGATGGCATAGTGTTGTCATTGGTGTCAATATGATGTCATTAATGTCAAAGTGTGTTGTCATTGATGTCTAGATGCATCTGGTGAAGATGTATGGTGAGTGGTCTTTGAGGTATGCATAAGTGAAGGTTGATGTCTAGGTAAGTAAGGATAGTTGAAGTATCAGCATGAGGTTATCAAAGGTGATTAATGGTCAAGGTTATTCATCAGTATTGTATCTATTTTTGGAAGGATTGTGTCAATTTTTATGTTACTCTAGTGAAATATGATCAAGGTTGATGTTGCTTTAGTGAAGGATGATCAAGGCCAGTTGTCAATTTCTTAGCAAAGAACAGTGTTGTGATGAGGTTTCTATGAGCTCAATGAAGAGAGTGTTGTAGTGGATAGTTGAGTGTTATTTTTATGATATAAGTGTTTAAGAATCATATCCTTGTGTCAAGTATCAAAATCTTAAGGAATCTTGTCATGGCCTAGTCATGACATGAAGAGACCTTGTGTGAAGTCATGGGCTTGGTTGCTTGGTGAGATGAGTGGTATCAATCATGTGAGAGGATGTATGGTATTGGTTGAGAATGTTAATAGGTTTTATATCATGTATATGAGGTTTTTAAGATCTTGGACAATGGTTAGAAGGTTGGTTTCAAGGACTAATGTGGTTTGCAAGTCAAGGTCTAGAGAGCAAAGAGAGAGATGGTGGCCAAATGAGGTATGTGTTTAAAATTTCAAGATAATAATAAGCATGTGATCATTTTCAATGGTGTGATATATTTTTCTAGGTGTGTTGACTAAGTCTGAGGTCAAATTTTGAAGTTTTAGGCTTGCAAAAGTGTTTTAAGGTCTCCCGAGTACACATGATGAAGAGTTATCTACCCAATAAAGTTTTTCAAGTGTTAATTGGCATGTGCAGCATATACATGAGTATCTAAGTTTTTCATGGTATATGGGAAAGGGTTATAGCTCAAATTTATAGGAATTAGTTTTTGGAATGAGGGGCTAAGCTTTATGAATGATTGCTAACACTAGAAGATGGTTTAAACCCTCAAAGAACCCTAATAGTGACCTGATATGAAAGAAGATTTTATAAAGTGATCAGAATGGATTGGTATTAATATTTTAGTGATTGAAGGTTGTATTCAATTCTCCTAGGAATCTCTAGGTGTGATTGAGTCTTCAGGTGAGTGAGTGGATCCTATAAAAAGGCCTTATTTCACAAAGATTTATTGTAGTAGT
This sequence comes from Torreya grandis, assembly GCA_037957365.1. Taxonomy (NCBI): domain Eukaryota; kingdom Viridiplantae; phylum Streptophyta; class Pinopsida; order Cupressales; family Taxaceae; genus Torreya; species Torreya grandis. The sequence goes on along the minus strand of JARHVA010004818.1, from coordinate 995,429 downwards.
CAGAGTTGACCAAGTCAGAATTACTAAATGGTTGGAGGACAAAGTTTGAGATTTGTAGTTTGTGTCCATAAATTTTTTAAAAAAAATTCTAGCCCTTAGATGTGAAAATTTGGTGATCCAAGTTGGCCAGTCATTAGCAAGCCTAATGAAAAAATTAGTACAAAACCCAGGTAGTATGAAAAGGTGGGTTTTGGTGTGATTTCATGAAATAGTCATGAATCTAAGTGCATGGATATGTTTTTTTTGACTTGTATGTCATATTCATTCTTTTTATAAGTTCTGGTAGTTAGTGAAAGTAGTGAAAATGTTGAAGCCAAAATGGCTTGTCTAGTTGAGTGAGGTCTGTGAGAGATAAGGTCAACAAATTGGTCTACAAGACCAATACTTGCCATTATATATTATGATATTTTTATTGGAGATTATTATGATAATGTTTTAATATTATTTTAATGCATTTAAAATCCTTTATTATGTTCTTTAAGGTGTCATAAGTTCATGTTTCCATGTCTATGTTTTGAGGTTAGTTGGTAGTTTAGAGTGACCATTTTGCAGAGAAGAGTTTGAGCCTATATACCCTGAGTTGAAGTATTTAATTAATTTTTTGATGACCTTGAGGTCATGAGTTTTTTTACTATATGATTTATTGTTATGGTTATTTTTTTAAAAATTATTTATTCTTCATTTGTTCAAGACAGACTTTCTATGTGTATGAAGGCCTATTGTGAACAGTGTTTTGAGAAAGGGTTCAAGTGGTGGTTAGACCTAAAAGGTGTTGTGGAATTAAAGTTAAGTTGGATAAGGTATATTTGATTTATTTTTGAAAATATATTATTCATAAATGAATTGTATTTTTTTTCAAATGGTCATGAGGTAACGTGTTGCCAAAGTAGGCCTAATTGAATTAGGTCTCATTAAGGCCTAAAATAGGATTTGGTCTATTAAGTTGTGGAAAACCTAATGTATTGTTTTATTAATGTTTGAAACATGTTCTAAGACCTATTTCAAGGATAATACAATTGTTAAAGTGTATATAGATGACAAAGAGGTATTTGAGAAAGAGGCTTGTATATATACAAGGTGGTTTTAGGCCTATTTGGGTGAAATGAGTGTAAACAAATGAAAGAGCATATTAAGGAGTAGAAGGAGGTCGTGTAGGAAATAATATGGGTGTAGAGTGATAATAATTAATATATAATAGAAGGTATGCGTATGAATATCAAGGTCATCTTACCTAATTAGTCATGAAGAGACCTAGATGAGCGAATAGGCCTAGAAGGCAGTTTGAGAGGGATAAAAATGTGAATAGCTAAAGAGGTGGTCATCATCTATTGGCTTCTTGTAAGTGGGTAGTTGATAAATACTAGTTGGGGTTGATGCTCCAAGTAAAATTGGTGCTTCACTAAATCTAGATTTTTATCTTATATGAATATAGTCCATTTTCAAATATCATTGGTTTTTCTTCCCCTTGAGGGTTTCTCACATATATGATGTGTTATCTTGTTTCATGTTCTTGTATGGTTCCTTATGCTTGCTAAGATATATGTATTTGTATGAATGGTTCATGACTGTTAAGTTGAATTGAATGAATATTTTGAAGAATAACTCACCTCCCTCTCAATCATTGTGATTACAACATGAGATCATATGAAAATTTATAAGCATTTTAGTGGGCTCTATTCATGCACACTTAAAGCTCCAAATTTTATTAGTATAGCTCCAAAATTCATGAGTCAAGCTCTAGAGTACATCAGATGAACATAAGAATTACCAAAAATTGAGTCTAAAATTGCATATGACTTATTTTGAGGTTTGGGAGCTAAAGGAGGCATGAAGGAATGTTTGGAACTTGTTTTATAGACTTGCTCTCTCTCTCTCTCTCTCTATATATATATATATATATATATATATATATATAATGTCAAAAATAGAAACTTTTAAAAATAGACATCAACACTACCAAGGTTTGGAGCTATGAAACCATGCAAACAAAATATGATTGCTACCTATTTTTAGACCTATATTTATAGTAATTTTAGAAATAGGCATTTCCATAAAGGCAAGATATTTATAGCACTTCAACTAATATGAATATCTCACACATTAAAGTTGTTGGAAGAAACTAAAATTGATATTTTTTTAAATTTATTGTACTAGAATAAGAATCAGTTTGTAAACCAATTTGATAGGTTAAGGTTAGTAAATCAGTTTCAAACTGATTTGTTAGTTTGGTAGAATAATAATCTAAGTTGTTAGGTTGTTAGGATTACAAAATCAAGTTGTTACACTCCAACAATAGGCTGTTAAATAAGTTGTATTATAATACAACCTTCTTATTTGTTGTGAGAGTTAGTAGAGTGTGATTAAGAGTTAATATAGTTAGACTAAGTGTGGATTATATATATTTAGCTAATAAAACATTTCTATAGTCAATGAAGATTTGATGTTTATAAATATTTAAGTGTTGATCTATAACTTGGTCCAAGGGAGAGTAAGGGCCCACTCAACCAAAGAACCAAGATTGCTTTTATTGTATTTTATGTTTTGTGTTATTGTTATTTAATATTTCAAAAGTCTTTATGTTAAGTGTGGCTTAATTAACCTATAGGTATTTTGTGTATATGCTTATTTCAAGTTTATATTTACATCATTTTCAACATTTCTTTTTCAAGCATTTCATTTTATGCATTTACGTTTCTACAATTTAGATTAAGTATGTTTTATTTTAAAAGTAATTTTGATTTTCGCAAGTGTGTTTGTCTCAAATAATTTTCAAGTACAAGAAAAGTGTTTATTTCACAAAAATTAAATTAAATTTGCATTCATGCAAGTAGATTATATCTTTAGGCATTAAGTGATCCAAAACCACCCCCAAATAGATAACTATTATTCTTTTTCCTTTATATCTTATTACAGATTCTTGTTAGACATCGACCTTGGTTTGATATGACATCACCTAAATTGAGTTGATTAAATTAAGGGATTGATGATAGTTATCAGCACCATATATCTAGACCTACTCCACTTGATGCCTCTTGCCTTATAGATTCTAATATTTTATGGTGGACCTATTCATCAATATCATTTCAATTTGATCTCCAAAAGATGTTTTAACCCTTTATCTCATTGAGGGTTTTAGAAATGAAACCAAAATGTTATCCTATTTTGTCATTGCACCATTAAGACCTAGAGATAACATGGTTTATCCATCTAGTGCCAGCATATCAACTCCTAAGAGAAGCTCGTCTAAGGTGCACAATGTTTTTCCAAAAGACTTTCATGGCTTAGTTTTAGATAATCACTATGAGATAAAGATAAGATAAATGAAGTTAGAGTAATAAAAAAATGAACATTATGATATGAGAAAAAGATCAAATTCTATTATGTATTTGTAAATTACATACACTAGCATGAACAAGAGGTGAACAATCACATTCTGCATCATTATGGATGTTCATACTATATTTATAGCCACAACCACAATACAATAACGGGAAATTAAAATTTACCTACTACATCATTATGTCATTATTCTCGTGTTGTGATATTATATTACATATCTCTTTTACAAAAATGAATGTAATGTAACATTTACAATGTTAGACCAAATAATGTTTATACAAAAATATTATAAACATTATTTAGGACCAACAAATATTACTTTAAAAAAAATAGTTGGGAAAGTTTTAAAGAAATAATAAAAATCCAATTAGACATGTCCCTGCCACATGGAAGAATTGTGCCTGATGCATTTTCTTTCCTTGTTGGTTTACACAAACCATGTTTTCTTATACCACACTAAGCATATTTTTTAATTGTTGGTCACTAAATACTTATATTTAATTTTTATTATTTTTGTCTATAATTGTTTCATTGCACCTTCCCTCCGTGTTGCCTAGGGCTCTCCTTTTAGTCCTCCTTATTTGGATGCTCTTGAGTCTACTTCGAATAGGTGTTAGATTTATGCAACATGTAAAAATGGTTTAAATCCTTTTCATGAGTGTGGGGATTTTTCCAAGACATGGATTTATTTAGGGTCTTTTGATGCTCCTCCTCCTTTAGTTGACACTTTTATGGATAATGATATCTCTTCATCAAATTTTTCAAGTTATAAGATGTTTCTATTTCATTCTCTAAGGAGATACCAAAGTTGAATCTACCCGAGGCTTCAGTGCAAGAGATGTAGATTGATTTGGGTTATAGATTGCTTTTTGGAAAGTGTGTGGGCACTTTCCTCTTGGCTTCTACTCTTTCTTCATGGACTTCCATGACTTGGAGTGATGTTGCTTCTCCTTCCTTTACATTGCTCAGTTCTTAATTTTTCTTGGTTGTGTTTAGTGCTCCTTAGATTAGGGTTTCATTTGGCATTCAAGGCCTTTTTTTAAATAACTTTGGGTTTTTATTTCACCTCTGGTCCCCCATTTTTGATATGTCTAAGGAGTCCCTCTCAATTGTTTCTTTAGGGTCAGATTTTATAATTTACCCCCGATTCTTAGAAAGGAGGATCATGTCAAGATTTTAGTGAGCAACATGGGATCCTTTATGAAAGTGGATGTCAACTCTTTGGGACTTATATTTGTTTGACCTTGTGCCATTTTAGATCTATCCAAACCTCTATTCCACTCGATCAAGTTACATCCTTGATATGGATCCTGGACATAGTTTTGCAACTATGAAGACCTCACTTTTCATTGCTTCCACTGTAATCTTCCTCAGCATCAAGTTGTTGAGTGCCCTTTTAGGTTTCAAGTGTATTCACATTATTTAGATATCATGTTTGGAAATATAAGGGGATTTGGATTAGGATTTCCTTTACCAAAATTATGAGAAATTCTAGCATCCTCCTTCCTCATTCTTAGTTTTTCAAGATCGATTGGCTCTTTTACAACAAATTCCCAAGGTTTCTTCAGCACCTACTCTTTCTCTACCCCTTTTTTAGTAGATTATGGATGCTTCATCCCCTCCAGTGATTTATTTTTAAAAAAATCTTGCTAATGTGGATGTTTCTTCCAAAAAGAGGGGTTGGAGGTCTGAAGCGGAATTGTTTAGAGCAAAATCAGAGAACTCAATTTAGGTTGTCATTCAATGGACTTTGGATGGCCTTCTTCCTCAACAAGGAAGAAGATTGGTTGCATCCTATGGTTAATTGTTCAAGTTGTTTATTTGGACATTTTCTACTCTGAAGTTATTTTCTTGGCTAATTCTTAGTACCAGTCCTTTGTTAGTTTAGGTGGTTACTAGCTAGGAATGAGTTTGTTTTGGCTTAGTCTTTATTGAGCCTTAATGATCTTGTTTAGTTTTAGCCATTTTATTTGGGTGTCTATTATTGAGTTGTTGTTTTAGAGTTCCTTCTTATTTATAAGGGTTTGATTTTATTTATTGATCTTGTTAGCCATGTTATTTTATAGTTGTAAAAAATGCATGTCCATTTCAAAAAATACCCCTTTATCCTTAATTAAAAGAAGACTACCAACTGTAAAACACTATTGAAAAATTAAAAATATTATGCATATTTTGACTTAAACACATATTTTAAACAGTTTTTATATTATGGTTTAAATATGTACCTTTTTTTGTGATATGGGTAAACGTTTTTGGACTGGAGCTTTGAACTAGTTTGGGATACAAGAGGGAGGCCTAGAGCTCCCTTACAACCATCACCAATGGCCACTACCAATGACACTCATTGTAGATGAGTTTTGAGCTCTATATGGATTTAACAATGTAAATTCAAACCCAAAAATCAAACTACTAGATAAAGTCTAAAGCCATTAAGACCAAAATGCAAATAGATGAACACAAATCAAAATCAACACTATGATCCTAAAGCTAAATGCTCCAAACCATGATTAAACGAATGAGAAATAAAAAGATTGGAGATTGGATTGATTACCTTAGACTCAAAAATTTGACATTATGATGCTTGATCGAGGATGTTGGATGCTTGTGATTGAAGGATTAACTTGACATGGATTTGTAATGGAATTTGGAGATGGCTCCAATGGAGGAGAGAAGTGGTTTAAATAGAAAGAGGAGGGAAACATCTATAGTGGAGATTTGAAGTTGGGGGAAGGAGATCAAGGGTTGAAGATTAAAAGGAATTTAAAATTCCTTGGAAGCTTCTAGATTTAGAGGCTTCTAAAGAGGAGGGATTAAAATAAAGAGGATTTTAGAATCCTCTTAGGGATTAACTAGACTTAGATAGGGGATTAGATAGAGATTAGGTAGGGATTACGAACTAGAAGTGTAGGAGAGCCTAGGCATAGGCTAATAGGTGGGTCATTGGGAATTTAAAATTCTCAAACAGTGGGTAAATGAGACTAGGATAGGATAATAGGGATTTCGGATAAATTAATGGTGAAGTGGAATAGAATAAGGTTAATAGATGAAGAAATATTTAGGGGAGGCATTAGATTAATGATTAGAAAAGGGGGATAAATTAATGGGATAAATTAGAATAATTGGGATGAGTGAAATTAGTGTCGACTAATAGTAATATTAGTGACAATAATGTAGAGGAGCGAATTTCGGTGCATACATTAATATCACCAGACGAGATGTTATTGCCAATTTCGTCACTGATTCTCGTTGTCTGAATATCTCCAATGACCACCACTAATCTAATATATCTTTTAAAATTTAAACGTGACTAATAGTAATATTAGTGACGATAATGTAGACGAGCGAATTTTGGTGCATACATTAACATCATCAGATGAGATGTTATTACCAATATCATCAGTAATTCTCGTTGTCTGAATATCTCCAATGACCACCACTAATCTAATATATCCTTTAAAATTTAAACGTGACAAAACTGTATACAATCAAACTTCTTAATCACTCCACTTACATCTCATTAACTTTAAATACCTACTTTATGATAATAATAAATAATTAAACTTTAATGTTTTAAAGTAAAATGTTCTTGAGAAGTCAAACTTCACCTCGTCTTTAAACACATATATCTATATATATTATTATAGAGATGTGACTTAACACAGCGTTATTGATATGTGGAATATTTTCTGTGCGCATGGGACACTTTATGGGGTGAAAAAAAATTGTGCACTTACCAATACATATTTCAATATATCGAGTCACCCAATCAAGCGAAACTAGTATTAAATAATTGTTGTAAAGACGGTGTAGATTCATTTCAAACAATTTGGAAATAATCTTCACCACCCTTTGTTACAACACTTTTTTTAGCTACTGTACCCACTCACAATTTCTTAAACGCGAAGAAACCCATTTCATAATGAATGCGTACATCGGCGAATCGAATGCGTTTCATGATTAATGCGTATAGGTACGCTACATACGTCTTCACTTACTCTACACCATAAAACACAGAAACTTGCACTCACATATGAACCCAGCTCATCACAGAGGTAAGAAAGATGATGGTTGTTTGCCCAGAAGACTTGAGATTTACCCAAGATTCCATTAAAAATAGGTTCAAGCCGCCTTATGGCTTCAGCCGCATAGATGACGCAGTTGACGAGATTAGAAATAAACAGCTGTCTCCATCAATCTATCAACCCTTGAATGTGGTTGAACACAAAAACGTAATGTGGTCTCTGGACAATAGAAGGCTGTGGGTGTTGAGAAAAGCTCGGGTTGCAACGGTGGAGGTGAATCTGGTTCCACCACATTTTAGCAAAAGATCATCAGAATTCTTCCGCTGTTTGGATACGCTCTTGGAAAGACAATATTCTAGTCCTGACTATTTTCCTCGCGTAAGAGGTCGTATCAGGCTTGTGGGGATCAGCACTCAACGTTATCGCAGCAACTTTGGTGCTCCTGCGCCTATTCCCGCTGGACCGTTACCAGTCGAAGCAAAGAAGACTGTTCCCAAGGCGAAATGCACAACTCCATCTCAAGATTATCTCAAAGAAATTACTGTAACAAGCAATGTCAGGCTTGTGGGGATCGACTCTCAACGATGCCGTGGCAACGATACAATGACTATCATACAGAGCAGAGACCGCAACAGAGATACCACGACTCCTGCTATTTTCGTCGGACTATTACCAAATCCCCCACAGCAGCGAACAGCAGTTGCAGTGGAAACAAAGACGACGGTTCCCAACGCCAAACGCACAACTTCAACTCCATCTCCAGAGTATCTCAAAGACATTACGGTAAGAAGCAATATCCCTGTTCCCAAGGCCAAACCCACAACTTCAACTCCATCTCAAGAATATCTAAAAGAGATCATGGTACGAAGCAATATCCCTGTTTCGCCTCTATCAAACATCTGTCAGCAGCCAACAAAAAAAATTGTTCATGTAGCGTCAGCGAACAATTTATTTGGCCATGGTCGTGATGGGGAGGAAAATCTCGGTTTATGGAGGAAGGTATTCCAGGCCCTTCGGTCTGTTATGCACAAGGGTTTTGGCTTCCTTCGTTTCGTTGTACTCCGAGCTTTCAACTTAGGTGAGCGAGGCAGGGTTGAAGAAGTTGGGAGATTGCCTGTTTAGGGTTAGGGTGGACTGTGCTTGTACCAGATTGTTGAGTTCCCTGGATTCATTCCAGGCCAAGCTTTGTAAAGAACCAAGCATAGGGATGCTTCTTTTCCAAAAGTTTTTGCTACTTTTCAGACAGGCTTATTGTCTTAGTGATGGAGTATAGGAAAGTTTGAAGATGATTATATCTCTATTATAATTTATGTACAATATTTATATCAAATTTGACATTGGCATTTTGTTCACATGGATGAGGCATATTCTAACCCTGCCAACTTGAGTGTCCAATGGTGTTTCTCATAATAACAATACGCTGTCACATTCATATATTTCATATCTGTTTGAGTCTAAAATTTAGTATATTACTAGTACTGTTCATTTGGATGAGACATATTTTAAACCTTCGAACCTAAGTGTTCAGTGATCTAAGTGTCCAGTGGTATTTCTCAATTATCATATTTTTATATTTTATTTTTGTTTGAGACTAATATTAGAATATTATAAGTTATTTTTCATTTGGATGAGGTATATTCTGATCAACAAGTGTTTAGTGATATTTCTCATAAAAAGAATATGCAATCACATTCTTATATTTCATTTCTTTTAAGACTAATATTAGTACATTAGTAGTTATTGTTCACTTAAATGAGGGAAATTCTGACCTGGTCATCTTGAGTGTCTTGTGGTGTTTCTCATAACAAGGACACCCTGTTGCATTCTTATATTTCATTTCTATTTGAGACTAAAATTAGTATATTACTAGTCACACAATGATCATATTGCATTCTTATATGTTCAAAAATATGATGTTTAGTAGGCTTGGGTATGATTATAACTATACCCTGCCTTGAATGAAATGAGCAATGTATTGGGCAATGTCATGAATAAGCTCCACTGTTTGAACATTAAGAGCAAAAGTATTTCCAAAGTCCATGTAGAGTGTAGTGAATACTTCTGCATGTGATTGTGTTAGTGCTTTTGAATTAACATTTCAAATCACACTGCGAACTTTCATCAGGGGACAATATCAATGGATATATTAATATGAATGTATATATTAAGTAAAAAGAAAGTCCTTTTAAGGTCTATCATAATACAAGTTCTTGACCATTAGACTATATAAAATGTCTAACACCATTATCTAACAATGTTCGATAGGCAATCTATAACTTGCAGTTGTCCAAAAGATGTAATTTATGTTGGAAGGGATGGCGTAATTTTTTATTTCAATAAACGGGGTTTTATAAAGTGAGTATAATTGGTAGTTAAACCTCACTTAAAACCCACAAATGCTTACCCCGTATCATCTTTTGTAAATGAAGTTTCAAGCAACAACAATTTGATATTTTTGGTGGAGGTGATGGTGGAAAATGAGGTTGTGTTCTTTCATATGGTAATGTGGAGGTGATGGTGGAAGATGAGGTTATCTGTTCCTCCATACGGTTCCTTCATATGGTAATGCGTTTGGGGATGAGATGTTTTCTTTCACAATAAGAATGAGCAAAGGTGAAGTGTTGGGTAAGGACAAGACCATACAAAAGGTGACAAATATTAAATATTTCAAAGTGTGCTAGGCAGTGATGGTAAATGAGAATGATAATGTATGTTAAGGATTGACTTGAAGAAACCTACATGGATACACTTACAAACCTTTGTAACATATCACTTTTATAATCTATAATATATTGATTTATTTTATATTTTATATATAATAAACTATAAAACTATTATATTAAATATCATATATTTGTGTATAATATAATATAATATAATATAATGGATTAATAATGTATGTCCACTCATGTGCATATGTGCATGCGTGCGTGCGCGTGTGTGTGTATTGATTTCAACTTTTTATTGGAGCCTAAATCAGTTCTGGGACACAATGGGAAGCTTAGTCTCCTAAAAATGTATACCCAAAATTCAAATTGAATACACTATAAACTAAAAAACCCTATCAATTTAGAGAAGATCCACAACTAAAAAATTAGAGCCAGACCTAAATTTAATAGCTAAGCAAACTAAAAGACTGGAACAAGAAACCATTGAGCAAAATTTCTTTAAACAAAGCAAACCCAAACAAAAATTAACCTTTTGCTGCTTGCAAATGCCTACACCTACTGGGGAGCAAAGATTCCATTGTCCATTGAGCACCATTATTAATGGAATTCTTAGTATCAAGTTGTAATCTTTCTGCTTCCATTTTCATGTCTCTTTTCCCTTTCTTTCCATGATTATGAGACTTCAGATCACAAGGGTGTTACGTTATAGACATAAAATCCCTACTATCCAGCTCTTCTCCTTCTTCCTCCCAACCATCCTTATCCTCTTCTGAAACTTCTTTCTGCTAGGAACAATCCTCTAATAGATAATGTTTAACTAAATCCTTTGTCCTGATTTTAATATCAATCTCTTCCTCTTTCAAAATGGGTAAAGAAGGTTACCTTGCCTCTACATCGATCAAACCATCAACTGTCATCGAAACCTCACTCTCCTAAGGATTGACCTGAAACTCCTAAAAGACTGTCAAAGATGGATTCTCAACCAAAATAGTTTTTGCAGGGAACAACAAACTGTGAACCAAATCTTGATTCAAACAACCAATCTTTCTAACCCATTTCTTTAGGATCATTGCATAAGAGTCTTTTACACCTTTCTCAAGACATGAAGTAATATTGTGATTAGCTTCATTATAGTTGAAACATATAAAGGGCAAACCATCAAAATTAATAAGTTGAGTCCACACTCCATAGGAGGATGAGATCTGAATAGAATGGTGCATAGGTTTGGATAAATCAACCAATACACACACCCTAAAAAAACTTAGATTATCCTCAATGGAATCATCAATTTTAACAAAGGATCCCAATTTACTAACCAATTGGTTAAGAATATTAGGATTGCACATAGCTAAATGGAGATTATAAAATCTTACCCATAATAGAGCTTGCAAACAAACCAAAGTAACTGGATCAAAAAAAGGGGCTCAGAGACATAAAAACACCCCTGCTTGCCAATAATCCATGACCCATTCATCCAAACAAAATCTCTATCTTCAAAAGAGTGAAATAGAAGCAAAAAGAAGCCATTGGATAGCATTGAAAGAGTAGGAGATTTTAATGTAGGGCATGGCTCAATCGACCATTATAAAATCACTTCCAATGAAGGTTATTTCCCTACACATCTATGAATCAAAGACTTCCTTCCCCTTTCCAAACCAATCACTGAAATCTCTGAATCTAAAATTTTTAGAATAGGAGGGGTATAAAAAAAAATTAAGGGGACATCACCAAGGCAAGTCATTTTTTGGACTCTTTTCTATTATAGTTCTACTTCTGGTTTCCCCTTTGAAACTCCCACCACTTCTATTTTTTTTGTAGAAATCTCTTTTAGTGGAATCTGACTTCTAGGAATGAGAAAAAGATTTGAGCTACGCTGAGCCTTGAGAATAAACTCTTTGTAAAATGCTATAAAAATGGATTATATATATTCATGTAATTGGAATACACTAAAGCCTTGGATGAAACCCTAACCGGCCCTACTATTTCTTTAAACATCCACTTCCCTAGAGAGGAGCCTCCACTAAAAAATCCTCTGTTCACCCTTGGCTGCTCCAACCCTAAAAGTTGTTCAAACTATTTAGGAGGAACATTCCCTGATATAGACTATGCTCTAGAAAAATAGATTTTGTTTTTATCTTTTTTTATTTTTGTGTCATCCCCTACCTAATTCGTGCCTCTCCACTAACCCACTCTCCCCCAGTCCCGTACCAAAATCTTCTCCTTCTTCCTTAGCTTCACCTTCTTATCTACTGCTCTGAACTTTCTCTTGTGCCCCTGTTCTCTCAGCTACACCTGTCACCACCATAGCCATTGATCCCCTACTTTTTTCCAATACCTATCTGATGCCATTCATCATTGCCATCGCCATCGCTCTACCAATGTATTACCACCACATCATTAATTCATTTATTCAAAATAATTAGAAATTGCTAAATATTCTAATTTAGAATTAATCATGGTTATTGAGACATTTGCTTTTAGTTTAGATTAAACTTAATATTTGCATACTTAATAAACATGAAACTACTAAAAACAACCAAGGGACAAGTCATGTATATATATTATAAATAAGACTAATAATATACTATATTATATTAAATATAATATATTTTCACATAATGAAACTTACTATGAATTATATTAACATTTTAAAGGTAATATTGAATACATAACCGTCATTAAAAATTCATGACAAGAATTGTCGACCATCAAATTTAGGTCCTTGACATGTAAAATTGACATCAATGGTTGGGAGAAATGTCATCTAAGTTATTTATTTGTTTTCATATATGATTTGTGACACATGGATGGAATAGATCTCTTAAATAGTCTCCTCCATTTCGATCCTTATTAACTAACAAGTCAAATTACATAGCTATCTATATTCTTCCCCATCTAAAACTACATAGCTAATATTATTATATTATATTACATATATTATTAATATATATAGTAATAGTGATTTATATATTACAATAATAATTATAGTTATAAGTATATAATATAATTATGTACTTGTTATCAATCAAATTTGTACCCTTTGGAAGGTAGTTCAAGCCTTCCAAATTTGATGTAACATGAAAACATCTTAAGGTTGTGTTGTACCCTATTGGAAAGGTGAATCTCTAGGTTAAAGGGCTAACTCCCCTTGATGAATCACTTAGTCTCAAACACTAATCTACCACTTGTTAGGAAAATGAAGAGAAACCTATTTTAATGGAGGTGATGCACCAAATATGATTTGACCACTATCAACTAGTTGTGAATGCACTTCAAACAAGAGACTAACCTACACATGATGCTACTCTAAATATGCTTCTCTACATCAATATTTGTCATTAAGTTTGTGAATAGTGCTTGAGCTAGGAGGACTAGTCAAGAGGTCATGACATGACACTATTGAAAAGACTAATCACTACTCACTAAAAACTTACACCTCACTTAGACAAATTCAAGAGACATACAAAAAAGATTCCAAACTGAACATGAATGCTAAAAAATGACAAGCATGCCAAGGAAGCAAGACTATCACTTAGTAATATTATCTAGTCAAGTATGCATAATGACACCAATCCATGGATAAGGTAAAACCAAATTATTCTTAATGATCAAAGGATACAAATAGGTAGGGATTTACCATACATAGGTGTAGGATATAAACTTATCCTATCCAAGTTGAGTATATAGAGAAAGTGAGAGGAGATAAGGGCATAGGAGAGAGAGATTTCCAAGTGTATCATGAGTTACAACCAAGAGAAGAGTTATTAAACTATCTAAATAGGTCTTTTAGGATAATTTTTGGTCTCTTGAATATTCTCTTTTACTCCAAGTGGCGTGGAAGTTTCAAACCTTACTTGACATCTTGCCTTGCTCTTCAAAACTACCCTTTGCTTTGGCTTGTCTAATGAAAAATAGTCTTATTTATGGTCAGGTAATGTTGAGTTACTCTTTATTCTATCCTTGACACCCTTCAACTGATCCTTGAAGGTTACCTTTGACACATCACTTCATTCTCTTACTAGGTGTCTAGAAGTCTTTTTGTCTCACTAAGCCAATCTTGCTTATAAATGTCAAAACTTGAATTTGTCTTCTCTAATGCATTTTATCTCCATATATGGTCTATTAAAATCTACCTTCAACAAATCATTTTTAAGACTCAAACTACTCCCAAGAACTCGTTCTACACCAAAAGCTCTTATTTGACCTTATTCCTTGTATCCCTAGAAACATGTAAACCTCCTTGTGTATAATAATGTACAAAGTTTCTTGATAAAATGAACACATATTGAATACCCAATATAGCTTCACAACTTCATGCCAAATTTTATATCATGACTCTGAGTGGAAGTGCACTTTTTCTTCCTTTCTCTTTTATTAGGTCTCAATTAGGCATATTTGCCTAGAACCCTAATTTTCTACTTTAGATCTCTCACACACATGTGAAACAAAAAAAAATCATGTGATTCAATTTTCCTAACCTATCACAAACCTTCATGTCAAATTTTAGGCCCTGAGACCTTGTGGAAGTGTGAGAACCATGAAATGGCCTTGAAACCTAGTCTCATTTTAGGCCTATTTGAGATTGCCTTAAAAAATGATGTTTGTTTGATCACTTATATGGTCTCCTATATGGATTTTTTGTCTTGAAAAAATTAAATATATCTCAAGTGACCTATCCCAATATTTTTAAGTTCCCAACCTTTCAAAACCCTATAAAACACCAAAAATCCTTGTAAAATAGTGCATTTAATGCAGTCTATACAACTACAAGGACATATAAAGTACACTTGGAGAATATAATTGGAGTAATTAATAATATCTATGAGGTTTAAGGAGAAACTAAGGTTATTTCATGTGATTTATAGGCTCATTTATCTCAACCAGTCACTGCTAGGATTTTAGGAGGGTTTTAAACATGTTTTGTTCTTAAGGATTGTTCATTAAGAACATATCCTCTTTCTCTATCCTAATGCCACAATATTATAGTGATGGGAACCCTAAAACACCTCCAAAAACCATTGGATCCCATGAAAAACCTTATGATATATCTAAGTACAATATGGTGACTCTTAGGTTATGAGTAAGCCATTAGAGAGGGGTCTCAGCTCTTAAGCTTTATTCATGAAGGTGATGGGTCTAATCCAGCAAATGACACCACAAAGTTGAAGTGTGAGAGCCCCTTTATCATATTTGAGAACTATTTATCTCCATATATAATATCATGGCATCATGAAGTAAGATAAAACTAATCTTTAGATTGTAATCCTATCTCAAGAGAAGCTCGAGGTGGTCTTGAGAGTCAAAATTGCACTTTTATTGCTTTTCCCTATCCATGGATGGTTTTAAAGGTTTGTGATTTAAATTAATAGTTGTAAATGCCTTTATATCTCATTTTTACACACATTAGTCCATCCTTTTTATGACCATCCTTATAGGCATGCATGTGTATGAGTTAGGTTTTACAGGCCTAGACCCTTGTAGGCATGCCTATGTATGAGTTAGGTTTAATAGGCCTAGACAAGGTTTCCAATGTTTGTTTCACTTTTTATTTACCCTAAGGGTGTTATGGAGTCATGTCATCACCATGAACCATCTCAAATTATTTACCTCTCCTCTTACCTCTTTTCTCCACTCTAAATAATCAACCCTCATTCAGCTAAGTAGGGAGGCTTGTGTATACAATGACTATGCATGGAGGTTTGGAGTTATTTTGTTTAGTCAATTTTATCTAAACTTTTCTTTAATTACATTAAATTACTTGACCTCAAATGATCTCATTACTTAATTATGATCTCAACCAATTGTTCTCACTAACTATAGATGACCTTATCTTTTTAAACCCTAAAAATGGTTTATCTTGCTAAGGATAGCCTACAAGTGATCATATGAGATGAGGTGTCTTATTG
The DNA here is from genome assembly GCA_037957365.1 of Torreya grandis. NCBI lineage: Eukaryota > Viridiplantae > Streptophyta > Pinopsida > Cupressales > Taxaceae > Torreya > Torreya grandis. Next base: position 979,493 of record JARHVA010004818.1, on the reverse strand, counting down.
ATTGTATCTTAGGAGTTTATAACTCTATTAAAAATTAATGGACACTTTACTATAATACTGATGGTTCATGACCTTTCACTAACCCTCTACAACTTCATCAAAGCTTTGTATTCTATCAAATATGTGCCCTGATTTTCATACCTATGCATTCATAGTTGTAAGTGAATATTTGGAGAAGAGTTTGATCATGAAGTTTGAGGAATGGTATTAACACTAGGTTATGACATTTGATATTGAAAAACCTTTTTAAGATTCCTTCCATACTCCACAAGTTTATTAGCCTTTCACAAAATCTTTTAGGCATGTTTACCTTCTTGGTTTCATATAGAGGGTGGTGTATGAGTGCTTAGGCCTGTGAAATCAATCATACTAACCCTCATTAACTTTCATAAGGCTCAGGTTTTAGACACCAAAAATCTTCACATGATAATTTCAAATGTTGAAATTCCCCTAGACTACCTTAGGACCCCCTTAGGCCTAACCATTGACCTTTTGACCAACAACTAGGCCTAACCTAATTCACTTGACCTTCTGGCTAAAACGCACCTTTTAACTAACCCTGCCTTTTACCCTTGATCACCTTGACCACTGATGGTTAGGTTTTACCATCTAAACCATCTTAACTCACCTTTAAATCTACCTTTATTTTTTATAATTATCTTGTCTAAATCTACATGTGAGCTATTGCATGTGCGAGTTATAATTAGACAATAAATTAGACCCATTGTTAACATCTTGTTTCACCTCTCCTTCCTTTCCTATAAGGAGAGAGGAGTAGGAGGTGAAAATCAATCCACAACTATGAAGAGCTTTTGCATTCAGAGCTTCTTTTGTAGGTTTCCTTCTAGCAATCTAGAGATCTAGCCATCACATTAGAGAGCCAACTTGTTATTTCCCCTTGGTCGATAGCTAAGTACTATTACTCTGCGAAAATCATTCCAAACTCTATCAATGAGCCAACCACCTCCACCATTCATCCAACCAACCTTATACAAGTTAAGTATTTTTTTTCCATTATTCAATTACTTTATTTATATTTCAAAATCAGCCTATTATAAACCAACCTCCTAGAATTGATTTCTATTCTCCTATCAATTTGAATTTCATCAACCCAGACCTAACACATAGTAACTACCGATGGTCACCCTGACCGCTGATAGTCACCTCAACCACTGACGGTCACCTCAACCGTTGATAGTCACTATGGTAAAAAATAACAAAAAGTCATTTTTACCCATTTACCCTCAACCAAATCTAAGTTTCTTTTTGTTTGCCTCTTCACAGACCCCCAACCTATTTTTTGAAGCATACTTGACCTTTTTAGCAATATCACTAACTTTATTATTCCTATATTAGTCATTTTGGCCAGCTTCTTTATCAAATATTTCTTGTGATCAATTTTAGTAGATTTTGATTATTGATGTAAGTATTATATATTCTATTTTTTAAACTTAGTTGTTTAAAATGTGTGGATTGACAACCTCTGAGGAAGCTCTTACTTCCAAGATCTAACTAGCGCTAGACAATCCACCCAAATATCTATCTAACCAACCATTTGCTTTAGTATTATTTTATTTTTAGGTCATCTTCCTAAGCAAAAAAAGAGTTATTCACAATCATATAACTCAATGCATTCACAATCAAACATATTTTTCAACCATACTCGTATCTAGTTTCTTTTTCTTCCTTTCTTGAAATATAAGCTGAGATTCACTGAAACACAGGTGTCTTCAATAGTTTGATATTTCATCTCAAATTTATACTGAGTCTTATTCCCACATCAACTCTTCCATGACATGGACAAATTCCTTTTGTTCTAAAGGAAGACCTATAGGTTGGTAACTTGTAGGTCTTTTTTCTTGCTTGTATAAGTTACTAAGGACAACCTCCTATAATGCTTGCATTTGGAGTTGCATCAACTCATTTAAAATTATTATATTAATTGCTTGAATAAATTGTGGACCTTTTAACTGAGCATCATATCATCCTTAACTTATGTTCATTCATATGTACAAACTATATATATAATCAGTTTATATGCAAGGTCTGTTTATGAGAGTTAGAGCCTCTTCATTCATTCATGCTTCTTGATGATGCAATAAAATATCTCAAGGCCATATGGTTTCTTGAGATCATGTACCAAGTCTCTCCCTTGTTTGAACTTCTTTAGCATGAGACCTAAGATCATTTAATGCTCGCTTACAATTCTATAGACCTATGAGTGACTAAAATAACCTTATAGCCTTTGTTAGAGAGCATAAACTTAGAATACAACTTATTTGATGTTTCATTGTCTTCCTAATGGGATCAATACTCTTATACAAACTTGAACAAGGTAAAAATAAGAGTTTTAAACCATGTTACATAGGTAGTCCCATATGCATAGTCTTTAATCCAGGAACACAAATGACACTTAGAGACTAGTAAAGACAATACTCAGATAATTGGAGAATATTAGCTGAAGTAAAAAGATGTAAAGACATGTTCAACAACATTTGGATGCGTATGGACCCTTTGAAAACCCTAAAACAATGGAGAAACCCTAACAACCACTTGCACACTATGCATAAGAGTAATTTTATTTCTTTACCAATGCATATATGGGATATATGGTGATGAATAATGATGTACAAGGGTGGTATAGACCTCTGAGGATCCTTTGAAATGTTCACCTTGCCTCCATGAATTCACACCTGCAACTATGCTACCCAAAACTGAGACAGTGGGATTTTCAGTCTAAAAAAACACTTTAGCTCCTTAGTGATTGTTCATAAAGATAAGGAGCTCAATAAAAATAAAAATGTATAATTGAGAGCCCATATGGGTCCCCAACTATGGTCAAAATTTTAGGCTCTAACTCCACCTCTATGACCTATACTATTCACTTGAAAGTTGCCTTCATGAGCTTGTGAAGAGAATGATATGAGAGAGGAGTATTCTACAATTGAGACCTACAACTTCCTTTCATGTGTTATTATGAATTTTAAAAGCTTAAAGGACACTCTCAAGCTATTTACACTTGAAATCAAGTTCTTAAAATCCATACAAGTACATCAAACTCTCTTCTAAGTGTTGAATTTCATTACTTTGACCATTCTATGACATCCTGACATAAAGGGAAGTTATATAACTGCTCCAAGGTCCTTAGATAGTGTCTTCTATGGATTATTCACTTGCATGGACTTTGGAATACATGAAAGTTAGCAAAAATCACCTTTTCCCTCATTTTCTCATAACTTAAAGTCCATAAAAGAAACTTAAAATTTCCAAATCATCATGAAATGTTTAAACAAAGTGATTAAGACATAACATGACTTTAAAAGACACCTAAGGGCCTATGACACCACTGGACTAAGTCTCATTGAGCCATGACATGACTAGGCTAGTACACATAAAGACAAAGTATTACTTTAATTGCTTTAAATAAACCTTAAATAGTGCTAATAAGGTTTTATGAAGACTTTTTGAACTAGGTTAACAAGACATGACACTCAAGTTTTCACCTATAGGGGTTGACATTTTTACCTTAGGGGTCAAAATTAGTCAATAGTACTATTATAATATATTATATTTATAATTATTATGTATAAATGTAGATTCTAGGATTGATTGGAGACATACATCACATGTGGAGCTTTATCACAATCAAAAAAGTTCCTATTATGTTCTCCCCTACTATTGACAATATAAAATGACCAATCAAAGATGTCTCTATATAAAAAGTTTTGAATCCCTTTTGAATGGGTGCAAGTCACGTAAATCCATTATTTTCCTTGAATTTGGAATCAGTATATAATAGGGTCGTCTTGTATCCAATATCACTTCAAATAAGCTATCTTTACCCTCATTATAACCATACATCTTACCTTGAAATATTTGACCATTTTTTCAATGATCAAGCTCATTGTGAAATAAAGTGTCTCCTCCTCACACAACTCATTTCCATATCATATGAAAAAAAAATCATTTTACACTATCATTTCCACTAGAATTGATACCACAATGGTATACTCTATTATGCCACATTCTTGAAAAAGTGAGAAGCGGTCATCAATAATGGGTTTTTAGTGAGTTACAACTATCAATTTACACTTTCAATTTACAAATCCATGTCTCATGAAAACTAAAATTACATCCTTTATGACATAACTTGCACCTTTGGGGTAATTGCTAGTACATCACATAATGAAACATAAGTTTTTCAAGGGATTATACATTCAAAACTATGTTATATAATATATTAATATAATAATATAATATATTATATTATATTATAGGAATATATAGTCATTAATCATGGGTTTTGAGTGAGTTATCACTATGGATTTCCAATCTTTCACTTTACAAATCCATGTCTTAATGAAAACAAAAATTACATCATTTCTAATGTAACTTGCACTTATGGGGCAATTGCTATTACATCACATAATGAAACAAATATTGTTTCAAGGGACTGTACCTTCACAAATACACTATATATATATATATATATATATATATATATATATATATATATATATATATATATATATATATATATATATATATATATATATATGGAAGATAATGAGAGACAAAAGGAGGGGGCCTTAAAACAACATTTAAAAAAAATAACAATAGTTGAATTTGGAGAGAATTTCAGAGACACTTGAATAAATAATTTTATAATAATGTAAGAATATGAATTGTGGTATTTTGAATGTAGTTTATAAATATATATATTTTATCAATACCTAGATGAGAAAAGTATGAAAATTGATGCATTTCTGAAAATGACATGGTATTTTTTTAATGAAAAAATAAGCAGACTGCATGTGTATGGAAACTTATTTTTTAAGTAAATGAATGAATTTTTATATTAAATTTCATTTATGGATAGAGAAAATGTCAAATATTGTCAAGAATATTTTTTTATTAATTTATATATATATATATATATATATATATATATATGTATGTATGTATAATAATTTTACAAGTTAGGACAATTGAAAAATTGAAACTACAAGTGTGAAAATACAAATTTTTTAACTTAAATTCATAGAAATCATTTTTTTCAAAGCATATCCAATGATGTGCAGATTGTTTGGATATAAGCTCTATAACAGAGTATTCATGACCAAAAAGTTATTGAACTATTTGTAATGATATATTCATGAATCATAACAAGGTATGTTAAGTACAAACTAAGAAATAATAATGAATATCAGTTTAACACACACACACACACACACACATTCAAAAACCATGTCCTCCCACCTACAAACTTATAATTAATTAATTAATTATTCTTACTTAAACATGTATACAAAGTAAAAAAAAATCATAAATATAAAAAAAGTCATGTGTGTTGTTCTAGTGTAGGTTTGAGTGTTAGGTAGTGCTCTTTTGGAGGGAAACATAAAAAAACTCAAAAATGTGGAGAAAAGGGCATGCCCCCTATGTAGTGCAAAGGGAGTATGCCATCTCAAACACTATTTTAGAGGGAATGCTCAAAATAAACATTTTATTTCTACATTTTATATTCTTATGCTTTAAATTTATTTTATTAAATATAAGAAATTAGGGCCACTCTGTGAATTCTGAAATCGATTTCAGAGTTATAAGAGTTACCATTTAGAAGATAGTTTTTCAAAATTTATTTTGGTAAGTACTTAGTTTTTAGAATTTTAGTATTGAATATAAGGTGTAAAAATTATGGTAGCTATATATGTCTATTATATACATGATACTACTGCTCTATATATTTATCTAGGAGATAACACCCTATCTATGATAGGGGTGCCATATAAATATGGGGCTGAATAAAGATATAGGCATTGATGCCATATAGATATATAGGATCGAATAGACCACTTTATTCAATATCCTTAACCAAAAAATCAAATTCCCAACCATGATGGAGGGGAGTTCATAATAGTTGAGATGAATTCTAAACTACCAACTATAGGAATCAAATCACCCTCTATCTCTTTACTCTAAAATATTGGCTTTTTAATCTCTATTAGAATGGTGAATCACCATCTTGAATATGAATAAAGATATTTGATTTGATATACCCACTTCAGGAGGGAACTAGAATAAGAATTCACCGTAGTGTGTAATATAAAATAATAAACTAAGGGGTTTACACCTATCTATATATTCAACATAGATCTGATTTATTTAATGTTTAGTGCTACATTATAAGGTCTTGTAGGAACCACCAACTAGAATATGCACTACCTTCCTTGGTTTGATACGTTTAAGGTTAATCATTCGAACTAGAAACTAGCACTACATTGGCTTGGTTTTGGTGGCACCATGACCCAACTAACCCACTCTAGTATGGTACTAAGTTCTAGAGGGAGTCAAGGTTCTAAGCTCAAGATGATAAAAAATTGACTAAAATATTAGAATTACTAAGCTATAAGCTTAGATATGGATGTCACTAGTTGAGATATAGATAATGACACACACACACACACACACACACATGTATTAGGTATCAATTGATCAAGATAGAGATATGGATGAATGATAAAGATAGGGCCTATGCTAGCATGAATGCAACATTTATGTAATATGATGAGATGGACCATATACAGATGCATTGACCTATCTTAACTGATACATCCAACCTTTAGAAAAACTATTAAAACTTCACATTTATTTCTCTTTTCACCTTCAACTATTTGGATTTGGGGGCAACTATTATCTATTAAGGAAAAGACTGATTTGGGTTGTGGGTCAAACCTTTCGATCACTTTTACACATTAAAGTTAGTATATAGCTAGAGATATATTTTTACTAATAAGGAGGTGTGAGAGAGATAGATATAAATGAGTCACTATAGTAAGCCCATCCATTGATATAGAGAAAGAGTGAGTATAGTCTTATGATTCTCATTAAGTGACTATTTATTTCATTGAAGAATAAAAACAATCTAGATCATGACATCATATAAACCTTATTTTTTTCCCTCATTAGTGAAACTCAACATGCATAGGTGATAATATAGATATGTAGGTTATGGTATACATTATACAACCTATTATTGTGCACTCATAGGCCCCTACACAATGTTGGCATTATTTCCTAGCTACCCAATTGACTGACACATCATAAAAAATTACTCCCATTTTATCAATATTCACATTCACTTGATGACCATTCACTCACTAACCCACTATGTTGATGCACTTCCTCAACACTTGTTTCCCACATACTCTATCTCTCTCTTTGTAGGTAGGTTGATTAATGCCCATCTGGAAAAATACATGACCTTTAGTCCATAAATGAACTCTCACACCTATTTATATGTACTTAGTGAACTAGTGATTCATATCTAGATCTCTCAATTTGAATGATAAATGACATTGTCAATAGACCAATAATTTGGCCATTTGAAATTGACCTTCCCTTCCCAAATATACAATATAAGATTTCCCTACCCAGAATATTATTCCCATATTCTATTTGTGGTCTAGGTTGTAATGTTAAAACCATTATATGTGGTGTTATTTTCATCTCATAACCATGATATTATAATAGGTGTCATTCCCATCTCATAATCATGTTATTCATGATGGGTTAGCAAAAGACCTGGAGATGGATTCAAGCTGATTCTTAAATAATTTATGGGAATTATTTTTATTAATGGTTAAATTTATATGCATAAATCATTGCCTATAGAATGTGGCCTATAACATACTTGTAGTTGTGATATAGTCTCATAGCTCTCATGAGAATTGATCACACTGATTCACTGATGAAATTAGATAGAAGTATGATCTCTCTAATATCTATGTAACATGTAACATGAAACTATATAACGTGAATCATGGGGGATCGTGAGATATAATTTATGCCTCAACCTCCCATCATTCAAGATAGGGGTTGATTGAGTAGATCAATTAATTGATGATTATAGGTCAGTTTAGGTCATGTATGTGTCATCCACTTCTTGCAAATAGATAGATAGGTTGAGATGGGGATAAAATTTGATAGGTTGCCTTTATATCTCTATATGGGGGATATATAGATAGAGATATAGACAAAATTTATGTGCTCAGTTTAGCACTCAATTATTTATGTAAAAATAGATAGCATTTATGTGATCATAGTTCAAAGATAGAATTTTAATTCTATATATCAAACTTACTTTGATTTGATCTCTTAGTAATAGGAATATCAACTTGATTATCCCCTTTGTGACTCAATCATAGTATTTAAATGGAATGGTTCAATCTAGTAGGTGATCTTATGTGGACATCCATAACTACATGATCCTATGTGACCATGAATTTGGTCAATTAAACATTTTTACTTCTTCATCAATTGATCCATATTCATCACTCCAATGTTTATTATTTAAATAAAATGATCAACTTATTATCTTATTTCCATCATGGAAATCATATGAAAATCTCCCTAAAGTAATCCATCATGGCCTACCTAATCTATCAAACATGAATGGGGCTAATTACCCTAGTTCACTCCATTCAAAATAAAAGGAATTAAAAAATCATCCAAGAGTCATCTAAAAATATAATTTTTAGTTTGAAAAAATTATCAAACAGATGAGTTAATCAATTCATGCTTCAATTCCAATCTCACTCAATCATTGCCTAACTGCTTTATTCTAGACTCGCATAGAACATAGTCATCTTGTAACATTTTGAACTAATATAGGAATCTACCACTACCAATATTATTTGGAGTGGATTGGAGTGATTTTGAATTCTATTTTCTTAGGCTCATATAATAATCTCTTTTATTTATATCTCTCTCCCTAGAAGTGTACATCAAAGTTTATCCTTATAATTGTACTTCAAATACTAGACACTTTGCTCTTACATGACATGGTCCTTGGATATCCATCATCACTCTCTCATTTTCCCTCACCATCTATCACTTTACATAATCAATCCCTTATCATCCCTCATGCTCCCTAATCACATTAACATTAGTCCTCATCATTCTTCATGGTCCCTAAGTATACCCTTATCGACCTTCATTAGCCCTCATCATCTCTAATCACTCCCTCTTTAGACCTAATTAACCATCATAATTCCTCATAATTCATCATATTTAATAAATCCATCATTTAACCTCATCATATCTCATTGTCCCTAGTCACTCCCACATCATCCCTCAATATCCCTCATCATCTCTAATCATCCCTATTCATTTCCTCATTAGCCCTCATTATCCCTAATCACACCCTCATTGACACTCATCATCCCTAATCATTCCTTCATCATCCAATCATCCCTAATCACTTCCTAATTAAAACTAATCATCCCTCATCATGCTTAATCAATCCATCATCATCTCTCATCATCCCTCATTATCCCTAGTCACTCCCTCATTGGTCTTTATTAGCCATCACTATCCCTAATCACTCCCTTATCAGCCCTCATATTCCCTCATCATCCCTAATCAATCCATCATCATCCTTAGTCACTCCCTTATCATCCATAATCATACCTCATCATCCCTAATCACTCCCTTCTCCTCAAACCCCACCATCCCTAATCACTTCTTCATTGGCCCTCTTTATCCCACTCCCTCATCAACCCTCATTATTTTTCATCATCCATATCACTCCTTCACCATCCCTCATCATTATTAATCATTAATTAATCATCCCTAATCACTCCATAAAACCTCATCATCCATTATAACTCCCTCATCATACCTCATCATCATTAATCACTCCCTCATTGGCCCTCATCATCCTTTATCATCTGTAATCACTCCCTCATCATCCCTCATCATCCTTAGTCACCCCCTCATTATCCCACATCATCCATAATCAATCCCTCATCAACCCTCATCATCTCTCATCACCCATAATAACTACCTTATCAAACCCCATCATCCCTCAATGTTCATAGTCACTCCCTCATTGTCCCTCATCATACCTAATCACTCCCTCACAACCCTCATCATCCTTCATCATTACTAAACACTCATTCCTCAGTCCTCATCATCCTTAATCATTCCTTCATCGACCCTCATAATCCCTCATAATGTCTAATCACTCCCTCATCATCCCTACTCACTCCTACTTCATCCCTTATCATCCCTAATCACTCCCTCCAATACCTTGATGATGGGTGCAATGTTTTTCTTCTTATGCCTGATTGAATTCTATTCCAATTATGAATTTAGTTCACTCAAGTAAGGCTCAAAGTAACTCTTCCTTCACTCATCTTCTTTTAATCAACTAAGTAACTCTTATCTCTAAAAATTCTTTTCACTCATTACTTCAAAAAAATCTCACTTGATGAATAAAAACACTTTTTTTACTCGACTAAGGCTCAAAACAAATTTTATTAGATCTTATTTACACTCATCCAAATTTATGGTAATTTAATCTACTACCATTTATTTGACAGGTCTATCTAGATCCATATGAATTTTTAAATCCTCTATTTAGATTTGTGGTAATTAGGGATTCCTATCTATAATTGAAAGGGCACACTTTCATAAATATTCAAGTCTTAAACATTCCAAACTAGGGACTCTCTTATCGATATCCCATTTGATATCATGTTGGTAAGATGATTCATGAAATCACATGCATGATAAGGGTTGATGAGGAAGTAGTTGAGGATGATGAAATATTATTAGAGAATTATTAGAGATAATGAGGGATGATGAGGGTCAATGAGGACATGAATAGGGATGATGAAGGATGATTAGGGAGTGATTAGGGATGATGAGGAAGGATGAGGGACAATGAAGTGACTAGAGATGATGAGGGAGGATGGGGTAAGATGAGAGATGATGAGGTAATTAATAGAGTCAAATATAGAAGATAAGGGTTGATGAGAGAGTGATTAGGGATGATGAGGAAGGATGAGGGACAATGAAGTGACTAGAAATGATGGAGGATGAGATATGATGAGGGAATGACTAGAAAAAATAGGGAAGATAAAGGTTGATGAGAGGGTGATTATGGATGATGAGGGCTAGTGAGGGAATGATTAGGGACAATGATGAATAATTAATACCAATGAGGGAGTGACTAGGGATTATAAGGGATGATGAAGATGGATGATGGTGTGATTAAGTATGATGAAGGATGATAAAGGATGATGAGGTTAGAGGAGGGGGTGATTAGGGATGATGAGGCACAATGAGTGAGTGATTAAATATTATGAGAGAGTTATTAGGGGTGATGATGGATGATGATGGATGATTAGGGTTAATGAGGGTGTGATTAAGCATGATAAGGGATAATGAGGGTGTGATTAGGGATAATAAGGAACAATGAGGGAGTGATTAGGCATAATGAGGTAAGATGAGGGATGATGAAAGATTGATTAGGGATGGTGAATGATAATAAGGGAGGATAAGGGAGGAGGGAGTGACTATGGATGATGAGGATCAATGAGGGAATGATTAAGGATGATGAGGGATGATAAGGAAAAATCCAATGGTAGATAAATAACTTCAAGACATCTTTGAGAAAAGTTTTTTTCCTTATTACAAGAGTCTATTATTTCAATAAGTTTAAATATTTTGGTGAATTTTTCCATGTTTTTGAATATCTATAAATGAAACTTATTTACTTTACCAATCTTAATTATGTAACAAACACACTGAATACATCTTCTATCAAGTTTCACATCAAACCAAGATGGTAAAACTTAAAGAACTTAAAATGGAAATAACCATTAAGGTTAATATAGTGTCACAACAACCTAATCACCTCATCTTATCCAATTTACCTAAGATATAATTTACATGATTACCTAAGTCTCCAACTTCACTACTTAAGATATAATTTACATGTATAACATTTTTTTTTGAATGCCTAGGTCCTTGTTTATAGTCATAGTATGCATTAACATCATAACCTTTTGGTAGGGATTGAATTTCTTGTGGAACATTTGAATCTGTTCCTTCCCTATTGGTCCCTATGCCATTGTATGTTATTTGGATAGTTGAATACGTAATTCTATGTTGATAAGACATTTGAATATATCATTCTATGTTGATTAGACATTTGAATATGTCATTTCACTTTGATTGTGTGGCATCTAAACATGTCCCTTATACAAGGTTTTCTTGACCATTATTTGGCATTAAATTTAGTGCTCTTTTATGTGTGTTTATTTTTTGTTGAGATTCTACTGCTACTCTCTAGACATTACCATGATACATATCATTCATCTTAGAGCATGATGTGATCACATATTATGAGCTTCATTAATATATCTACTTAGACATGTTTCTCATATATGCTACATTATTCATACATAGATTATATAGTTACCTTATCCTTTAAAGGAAATATACCTACCATATTTTGTTTTCCTCACCTCAAAAGGGGGGCATATTAGTGGGGTCATGTCATAAAGACATGACCTCCACATTTACATAGTTTCCATATTTTAGTAGGGGTATGTCATAAATACATGAATTAAAAAATTTAATCAGTCCTAATTATCTCTATATCTCAATGGGAGCATATCACAAAGACACGACCTCTACACTTTCACAATCTCTAATATAATTACATGATTCATATAAACACTTGGGTCAAAATCCTATTCATTGCACCAAATTTTCACAGGATTGGGAATGTTTTTTTTTTAAATTTGTTACACATATACTTAAGTTTGAGACATATTATAGGTTCATATTGTATTCTAATGCACCAAAATTTTCAAAATTCACTAATTATATCTCCATATTACTAGCATCAGGAAGCACCATTTCACTCGAGGAAGTATTGTTACCAAACCATTTGTGTCTATAGTAGTTGGTTATCTTTATAGATTGAGTTGATTAAATAATTCAATCTCACCATATTTATAGTTTGGGTTGATTAAATCACCTAACCTCACTATATTTATAGGGTGAGTTGATTAAATCACTCACCCTCACTAGATTATATATTCACACTTGAGTTATGTGATTGAGATTTAGTGATCTCAATGGTCGTGTCACAACTCATATTTACAATAGATTGGGGGAATAATAAATTATTATCTCCCTCTTCAAATATTTAAGTTTTATGTATGAATCTCTCTCAACTCCAATTCTTCATAAGGAATCATATTTACCCATACAAATACAAAGGGGCAACATGGTTGCACTGATACATAGGTGTAATCCTTCCTTGCTATCTTTACTTTCAAGCATTTAAATTATTTAAAATTTTAGATTATATGCACTAATTTATACTTTAAAAATCTTAGTTATAGGTCATACACTAAAAAAAATTTCAAAGTGGGTTCAAACAAACTAAAGGTACGTGTACACACCCAAGTGCACATTTCTTTCTTTTAAACTAATAATTTCATCCTTAGGCATTACTAAATTATATCCAGAAAAATTGAGCACTTTGATACCTATGCCTTAATTGGAAACTTTAGAAATAACATGGGACATCTTGATCACTTCCTATTAATCTATAATGGTTGAAAATGGATTATATTATGGAAATCTTGGTTCTCCCATGCTTAGGTTAGGACCATTTTCCCATAGCACTCACAATCAATGTTGATTCTTATCCACTCAAATATCAATCCAAGATCAAAAATATGTGGCTTTGGGACATATATCTTGGACCAAAAATTACATTAAGGTGGAATTTATTTCCCATTTGTGGATCAAAGAGGTACATATTGGACAACAAATTGGTTCATATCAAATCATGTCATAAAATTTGGAATGAAGATCACTTCAAGAATATTTTTGATGAGCAATAAAAGATTGAGATTGAAATTAAAAACCTTAATGAATCAAGTTTACATCATATAATGGGCCAAGATAATTTCACAAGAGAGAAAGAGTTGTTGTCAGCACTTGATGAGGTCCTTCTCCATGAATAAATTCATTGGAAATGAAATTATAGGGAAGAATAGCTTCAAGTAAGTGCTCAAAACACCAAATTATTTCACAATTTGGTGAGAGACCATCATAATTAAAATATAATTTCCTCTATAAAATATTTATATGGGTACCTAATTTATGATCCTATAAAAATAAATAATTTGGTTGCTAATTTTTTTGAAGATCTCTTAATCGATCCCATTGCTTCTATCAAAATTGTCCAAGATGAGTTGTTGAATTTTATTAATCAAATCATAAATGATGATCAAAATACAATGTTTTTATATCCCTTTTATAAGGAAGAAGTTCAAGTCACTCTCTTCTCCATAACTCAAGACAAAGCTCCTCTCCCTAATGGTTTCCCTATTGGATTATTTCAAGAGTTTTGGCATATAGTGAGTAAATATGTGACTAGAGCTATGGAAGAATTCAAAAAATATAAGCAAATTCTATTAAAACTTAATGGCAACCTTCTCAAATTGATTCCCAAGAAAGATTATCTAGCTTCCTTTGTTGATATCAGGCCTATTCCTTTGTGCAATTTGGTTTATAAAATTATTGTTAAAGGAATTGCTCTAAGATTGAATTTTTTGTTGCCTCTTCTAATTACCATCGAACAAAGAGGGTTTATCCTAGGAAAGAATATTTTTGAAGGCATGATTATCAGCCATGATATCATGCACTCTCTTGTTGTTAATCACTATTAAGGTATGATGTTTAATTTGAACATCAACAAGGCATATGGCCATTTAAATTAAAGGTTTCTTCTAAAAATTTTGGTTTTTCCAAAGGTTGGTGTGATTGGATATTTGCATGCATTTCCTCTCCTAGGTTTTTTGTACTCATAAATGCATGCTCATAAGGCTTCTTCAAATCCTTTATCGATTTACATTAGGGAGATCCCCTCTCTCCATTCCTCTTTATCTCATGTCAAAATATCTTATTTGGGATATTAAAGAGGATTTCACAAAAAGGTAAATTCATGGTTTAAATACTTCATAAAATTTCAAGCCCTCTACCCATCAGCTATTTTCTAATGACACCATTCTATTTGGGGATACTAAAAGAAGGGAAAATCATGCCTTTAAAAGGATTATCAAAATGCATTTTTATACCTATGGGATATGAATTAATTAGGACATAAAATATATATTCTTCTTTAACACTCTTGCACATTCTCAAAGGATCATTTTTGAGATCCTCGATTTCAAGGTAGGCAAGCTCCTACAAAAATACATAGGGATTCCTCTCTTGATAGGAGCTGGAAAAGCCTCTCACTAATAGCCTCTCATCAAAGTGTTTCAAAACAAGTTGGGAACATGGAAATGAAAGTATATATCACTACATAGTAGGATTATGCTCATCAAGTCAGCCTTGAATGGTTTGCCAGTTTATTTAATGTATGCATTAAACATGTCGATGAGTGTTCAAGCCAAGATTACAAAATTTTTGAGAAATTTCTTATGGAAAGGCTCTGAGAAAATATGTAGATACCTATGATGAGTTGGCACAAAGTCTATAGGGCCAAATCTCATGGTTGAGCATGCATCAAATATAAATCAAGGCATCATAACAAACTACCCACCTCCAAATCTCTCATATTAAAAAAACTAAATAAAAATATTATTTTATATTTTTTAATTGTACATTTAATAATTTTTTATGATTTTCAATACAAATTCTCAATAAAAAAATATTTTTAGAAACTACATCCTAATGCAAGCATGAAATTTTAAAATATGAATCTCAATAATAAATAAAGGCACTTTTTTTCAAAACAACTCATCATTTTTAAAAATAATATAAATAAAAAATAAAATCAAATAAATTAAAAAAATTAAATAAATTTAAAAAAACTTAAATAAATTTAAAAATCTAAATATAATCAGTAAACAAATTTAAATAATATATTATTTATCCACTAAAAAATACAAATTTTTAATAATCATTTCAATTTTTTTTTTAATTATTTATGCCTTACGAAGGTTAAAAAAAATTATACATGCTAAATATTATTTATGCCTTATGAAGGTCAAAGAAAGGTTATGGAAATTTATACCTTCACCATTTGCTTAAGATTAAAATAAGATATCATCGTAAGACACACTAATATTAACCTTCATAAGACAAAATAAGATTACAAAATGTCTCATATATGCCCACGTTCACCATTAACTTCAATATTAACCTCTTAGGTTAGAGATATATTGTCATTTATTTAAAAAACATGAGTTATAAATATTATTTATTATCAACATATTTTTACAAGCTTCATCTCTTGCTTCAAAGTATTTTATGATTTCGAAATAAAATTATAAATTTTCTGATGACTAAATTCAATTTTATCCCACTTTTAACCTAATATTTATTGATAATTTTAGTATTTAATAGAAAAATGTAACATGTAAGATAATTAAATAAAAATATTCAACCAATTAAAAAAATAATATTTTACAAACAATGTTTACAATAGAAGAAGTGTTACTCTTGACTAGTTTTTTATGATTAGGAGCTAAGCTAATTTAGTCTATGTTCCATAATCCCAATTCTAAGTGGATTCAGCTACTTTTCCATAAATACATTGGTCATCCCACTCTTAAAAGGCTTCTCTCTTCTTAAGCCCTCCCTAATGGTTCCCATCTATGAAAATTTGTGAAGATTTATCGCTCTTTGATCTCCAAACACATTTGTTGGGAGATTAGAAATGAATCAAGAGAAAATTTTTGGGGAGACTCTTGGAATACAAATAAACCCCTCAACTCTCACCCATATCTGGTTGTGGAAAGATATTTATTCTCACTTGCATTGGGAATGAAATTTTAAAAATATTGGGAAAAAAAACTTTGGACTTCGCACAGGTCACATGGAAAATATGCATGATTCCCCTCTGATCCCTGAACATATTGATCTACTCAAAGCTTTTCTTTCAAATTATGTCATCCACTATTTTTATGAACCAAACAACTTTCATTAGACTAAAGATAAATATATAACTTTCTCAGTCAAAATTGGCTATAACATGTTGTCTCATCTAGTGATAGCTTTAGATGATTATTGGTCTCTTTGTTGGGTGAATCAATACCTCCTCAAACTAGGAGATTAAATTTGGTTTGAATGCTTAGGTTAGGATTTAACTCAAGATCATAGGTAGTGATTTGGTTTCATTGGCCCAAATATGTGCACTTTGTGTCGATCCTAGGTGGAAACCATCAATCATTTGTTCATGTATTGTTCCTTTACTAGACAATGTTTGAAATACTTGTGGTCTAAATTAAATATTTTTTGGCTTGTTCATTTATTTATTTGTCCAAGTGCTTCAACCATGACATGTTCTACACAAATCCTCTCACTTTTGCTCCATTTAAACCTACATTCCTTTGATCTTAATTTGGAGTATTTGGTTAGCTAGAAACAATAATGTTTTCAAAAGTGAATATACTCTAGTTACAAGGGTGATTTACATCATGGAATATATAGTTTTATAGTTAATTATATCTAATTTTATGTCTCTCATAGCCACTTGGTGTATTGATATCCTTAACCACTGGCCTTTGCTCATCTCTCCAATTGGCTTTAGATCTCTCCCTCCCCCAACATTGTTGATAAAGATTAGTTATGTTAGTTTCTCTCTTTTGGATCCCTCTTAAATCTAACTTTTTCAAGCTAAATGTAGATAAAGCCTCTAGATTAATCTTGATCATCTAGAGTAAGTTTCATTGAGAGATATTTTTTTGGATTGATAATCCATGCATCTTATTTTCATCTTCAAGATGGCTCTAATAATGTTTTTGAAGCTCAAGCATTTAGGATATCTAAATGGTCATTGAGTGCAGGATAGGTAATTTTATCATTAAAAGTCACTCCATAGTGATGATCTTAGCCTTAAAATTTTATAATTTCTCTAATTTGAAGTTGGATAACATTCTTTAGAATTGTTGGCCTCTTCTAGCTAGATTCTCTTGTTGGGAAACTTGCCATCGTTATAGGGTAGCTAATAGGGTTGTAGATTTCCTTACAAATTTTGCGGGTGGAAAAAATGTTGATTAATGATGGATAATAACATCTATTGGTTGCTTAGGATTATTGGTTTTTTGTTTAAGCACTCCTCCATTAGGTTCTAGGTTAGACTTGGTCCTTTCTTTGACCTTTTCACTTGGTTTTCTTTTGCTTTGAAAATGTGCTCATCAAACGAGGCAACTCTATATATTGTAATTGACCTCTTCATATTTTTTGTTTTCATTTTTTTAAGAGTAAATGGTATTTATAACCTTTGTTTATTTATTAAATATATATATATATATATATATATATATATATATATGAATTGATAACAATTTTTTATTAGAGCGTAGACTTGTATGGGATATAATTGGGGGTACAAATCCCCATGTATTTTATTAATCACTTAAATATCACTTGTATACTAAATATTATTAGATTTATACTAATTATTACCAATAGTAACCATCACTAATCTCCAAGGTAACCAATGGCTATTAACGGTCCCCACAATCACAATCGATCTTATATACCTTATTAAAAATTTGAACGTGTAGGACTTGAAACAATCAAGACACTTAACCAACCCCCCCCACATATTATTAGCTATATTAATATTAATATTATTATATATCAAATATTAAATATTATATTATATTATATATATATATATATATATATATATAATTGTATTATAATAAATTAGGTTAAGTGTATGGAATATGGGGGTTAATAGAGAGTTTTAAATGCAAATGTTTTTCTTGAAATATTTGAAAATTTAATTTGTATGGATTATTTCAGATACCTACACTCAAAATTTGAAGATGTATAGAATATGTTTTTAAAAATGTAAGTATAAGTAGGTCAAATATCAAAAATTTGAAGATGTAATATTTTTTTTTGAAAAATCATACTAGATAGCATGTTGTGTACCCAAACATTTTTTAACATCATTTATTTTTTTTAAACCCTTTGGTGTAAAGTTGGCTAAGATCATATCTTTTGTAACATATATTTAAAAGAGAATAAAGAATATATTTTTTAACTAATTTCACAAATCAATAGACACTTAAATATGATCAATAATGCATAGTTGATTGTGTGCCCCCTAACTACCTCAAAAATATATCTAAAATTAATTTTTTTTAGTGTGTATAGAATTAGGTATAGTTTGTAACCCTATTATTTTTTTTCAGTTTGAATCAACAAAATTAAATATACATAAAAAAAGATAAACATCTATAGTTATAACATATAACACTATTAAAAGACATACTTAGAAATAAATATAGATAAAAACCTTTAAGTAATAAATATATTTATAAATAGGAGATAATTCTCAATGCTATAGTCAAATTTTTAGATATATTTTTTAATATAATTCATAGTTTATTAGTATGGTAGAAGTTGCATTTTATTGATTTTAGTAAAAAGCATGTATTTTATTGCATGTTTATAGGTCCATGCCTTAGGATCTAGAATCCAAGACATTCCCAAACCTTATAAATATATTTTAAATGTCAAACATTAGAACCACATATATGTAAAAACTGTGTACGTATAAAAACTATGTACACAAAATATTTTATTATTACATAGACATGCATTTTGCCATCTTATTGATTTTATTATTATTTTTAATTGTAAAAGTTCATGCATGGCCTTAGTCAATCTTAGTTGTTAACATTGAAGTTTTGTACATCAAAAAAATTCAAACCACATTCTGATTGTAATATTGATGTCATTTTCTTGGTTAAATATATTGATGACTAAAAAATGTAATTTTGGACGTAATTAGCCCCAATGTCCTCATAAATTGAGCTAATTAGTCATTTGGGATAATAAGTGATATGATTTGGGCTGAATTGAGCCCTATGAACATAATTATTACTCAAAAGGATGTTAATTAGTGCTAAATATATTGGTTTAGGGTTTAAGGTTTTGGGTTTATGGCTTAGGGATTAGTGTTTAGGGCTTAGGGCTTAGGACTTAAGGTTTAGTTTTTAGGGTATAGGGTCTAATTACGAAGGCAATTGGGACCAATTTGAGTTCATTAAACCTATTTATGACTACAAAATATTATTTTGAACTTAATTATCCCCAATGTCATCATGGATTGAATTAATTAGTCAATTGGGGTAATCAATGATGTAATTTGGGCTAAATTGAGCCTTATGAATCTAATCCTTACTCTAAAAGATGTTAATTGGGGCTAAATTTATTGGTTTAGGGTTTAGAATTTATGATTTAGAATTTGGGGTTTATGGTTTAGGGCTTAGGGTTTAATGTATAATGTTTAGGGTTTAGGGTATAAAGTTCAATCACAAAGGTAATTGGGGATAATTTGAGCTTGATAAACCTATTTGTGTCTAAAGAATATGATTTTAGGCTCAATTAGCCCCATTGTCATCATATATTGAGTTAATTAGTTAATTGGGGTAATCAATGATATTGTTTGGGATAAATTAAAACCCATGAACCTAATTATTACTCCAAAGGATGATAATGGGGATAAATAGATTAGTTCAAGGCTTAGGGTTTAGTGTTTAGGACTTAGGGATCAAAGCTTAGGGTTTAGTGTTTAGGGTACAGGGTCTAATCATGAAGGCAATAGAGGAATATCTGAGCTCATTAAACCTATTTATGATTAAAAAATATGATATTAGACTCAATTAGGCCCAATATCATCACAAATTGAGCCAATTAGTCTCAATGTCATTACAAATTGAACCAATTAGTCAATTGGTGAAATCGGTGATGTGATTTGAGCCAAAATGAGCCATTTGAACCTAATTCTTACTCTAAAAGATGTTAATTGGGGGTAAATTGATTTATTTAGGATTTATATTTTACAATTTAGGGATTAGCGTTTTGAAGCATATGGTTTATGATTTAGAGTATAGGGTCTAATTGAGAAGGTAATTAGGGCTAATTTGAGCTTGTTGAACGTTTTTATGACTAAAAAATTTGATTTTGGGCTCAATTTGCTCCAATGTCATCATATATTACAAAAAATAGTCAATCAAGGTGATCAATGATATGATTTGGGCCAAATTGAGCCATGTGAACCTAATTCTTACTCTAAAGGATGTTAATTTAGTTAAATCAATTGGTTTATGGTTTAGGGTTTAGGTTTAGGGCTTAGGGCTTAAGGCTTTGGGTATAGGGTTTATGGTTTAGGGTATAAGGTTTGATCACGATGGAAATTAAGGCCAATTTAAGCTCATTAAACCTATTTATGACTAAAAAATGTGATTTTGGGCTCAATTAGCTTGAATGTCATCATAGATTAAGCTAGTTCATCAATTAGGGTCATAAATAATGTGATTAGCACTAAGTAGTTTAATGTATTAAATTTGTGAAAAATGTTTGGTTTATAAAATATATTGGGGAAGGGGTGCAAGAGTTAGGGTTGAATTTGTGTTAAGAGGTCCTTATACATATTTTATAGGCAATAAAATCCATAAAAGCATATAAAATGTGAACATAATAGAATATTTAATAAATTAAAAAAAAAATCCATATGATGAAATCAATGAAAATATTTAAGGTGAAATGTTTCAATATGTTTGGATAATATCCATAAAATCGTACAAAATGCGAACATTATAGAATATCACATGTCAATGTCATACGCCAAACAACCATATATAAAGACATAGGCATACAATAAAAGTTCATAAGACATGATACCAATAATCAAAATGCATCATTCTCTTTGTCTTTCTTGTAGAAGGCTCTTCCTTAGATGCCTTGCTCATAGTTGGAAGTCTTTGAGATGAATGAATACAATCCTCTTCCACTCAAAACTGTCCTCAAACTCAACTTGTTCCTATACAAATATTGTCATAAACTTTACATACTAGAAAAATATACTTAAAAAAATAAAAATTTATTTTTAAAATGATATAAAAATTATTTAAATGTGTAATTACCATAATCTGGTGGTCATGATCAATTTTGATTTGGCGCTCAAATGGTCAATGATAAGTTTATGCTAATAAATAATAGTGTAAAATGGAGAATCAATAGGATTTGATGCCTTGCTCCTAATAAGAGAAGGGGTATGACCTTGTAAACATATTTATATAATTTCAAATTTCAAATTTCTTTGCAAATTTTGAGGTGTTAAAAAATGTTGATTAATGATGGATAAAAACATCTATTGTTGGCCCAGGATTATTGGTCTTTTGTTTAAGTGCTCCTCCCTTAGGTTCTATGTTTGACTTGGTCCTTTCTTCCACCATTTCACTTGGTTTCACTTAGTTTTCTTTAGCTTCGAAAAGGTACTCAGGGTTGATCGAGGTAACTCTATCTATTGTAATCAAATTCTTAATATTTTTTGTTTTCATTTTTTAAGAGTAAATGGTCCTTATAACTTTTATTTATTTATTAAAATAATTACATATTTGTTTTCATTTTTTTAAGAGTAAATGATCCTTATAACTTATATTTATTTATTAATAAATAAAAGTTATAAGGATTATATATATATGAATTAATAGTCTTCATGGTCACAACCAATCTCATATACCTTTCTAAAGAAAGATTTGAACTTGTGTAAGCCTTGAAACAATCAAGACACTTAACCAACTCACCCACATATTATTAGCTATATATATATATATATATATATATATATATATATATATATATATATATAAGTGTATGTGTAAACTATAATATATTATTTATAAATATTAATATATTATATTATATATAAATTACATAAATAATTAATTAATGTAATATACTATATAATGTATAACCAAATTAATGTAATATTATATACAATATATATATTTTATTTTATTATAATATATTAGGATAAATGCATGGAATATGGGGGTCAAAAGAGACTTTTAAATGGACATGTTTTTCTTGAAAAATAGGAAATTTCAACTTGTACAAATTATTTGAGATGCACTCAAAATTTGAAGATGTACGGAATATACTTTTAAAAATGTTCAAGTATAAGTAGGTCAAATATCAGAAATTCGAAGAAGTAATATTTTTTTTAGAAAAATTATACTAGATAGCTTGTCGTGTACCCCAACATTTTTTTTCATTGTTTATTTTTTTAAACCATTTGGTGTAAAGTTAGATAAAATCATATATTTTGTAACATATATTTTTAAAAAAATAATGAATATTTATTTTTTTACTAATTTCACAAATCAATAGACCTTGAAATATGATCAATAATGCATAGTCAACTGTGTGACCCCTAACTACCTCAAAAATATATCTAAAATTATAAAAAAATTAGTATGTATACAATTAGGTCTAGTTTTCAACCCTATTATTTTTCTATTATGAATCAACGAAATGAAAGACACATAAACAAAGATAAACATCTATAGTTAAAACATATAATACTATTAAAAGATAGAAATAAATACAGATAAAAACCTTTAAGTAATAAGTATAATTATAAAGAGGAGAGTATGCTCGATTTTGTAGTCAAAATTTTAGGTTTTTAAAATAAAATTCATAGTGTTTAGTATGGAAAAAGTTTCATTTCGTTATTTTTAGTAAAAAACATGCATTCAATTATGTGTTTATAGGTCCATGCCTTAGGATATGGAATCCAAGACATTCCCAAACCTTATAAATATATTTGAAATTTAATATTTTAAAACCACATATGTCTAAAAATTATGTACTTATAACAACTATTTACGCAAAATATGTTACTATTACATTGACATGCATTTTACCATCTTATTGATTTTATTATATATTTTTTTAATTATGAAAGTTCATGGATGGCCTTAGTCAATCTTAAATATTAACATTAAAGTTTTGTACATAAAAAAAATTAAACCAAATTCTAATTGTAATATTGATGTCATTTTCTTGGTTAAATATATTTGTCACTACAAAATGTGATTTTGGGCTCAATTAGCCCCAATGTCCTCACAAATTGAACTAATTAGTAATTTGGAATAATAAGTGATGTGATTTGGGTTGAATTGATCCCTATGAACATAATTCTTACTTAAAAGGATGTTAATTGGTACTAAATCTATTGGTTTAGGGTTTTGAGTTTTGGGTTTATGGCTTAGGGATTAGGTTTTAGTGATTAGGTCTTAAGGTATATGGTTTAGGGTATAAGCAATAATGAAGGAAATTAGGAACAATTTGAGCTCATTAAACCTATTTATGACTACAAAATGTGATTTTAGACTCAGTTATCTCCAATGTCATCATAAATTAAACTAATTAGATAATTGGGGTAATCAATGATGTAATATGGGCTAAATTGAGCATTGTGAACCTAATCCTTACTCTAAAGGATGTTAATTAGGGATAAATCGATTAGTTTAGGGTTTAGATTTTATGATTTAGGGTTTATGGTTTAATTATTAGGGTTTAATGTATAAGTTTTAGGGTTTAGGGTATAAGGTTCAATCACAAAGGTAATTGGGGATAATTTGAGCTCGATAAACCTATTTGTGTCTAAAAAATATGATTTTAGGCTCAACTAGCCACAATGTCATCATATATTGAGTTAATTAGCTAATTGGGATAATCAATAATGTGATTTGGGCCAAATTGAATCATGTGAACCTAATTCTTACTCCAAATAATGATAATGGGGTTAAATCGATTAATTCAAGGTTTAGGTTTTAGTGTTTAGTATTTAGGGCTCAAAGCTTAGGGTTTAGTGTTTAGGGTATATGGTCCAATCAAGAACATAATTGAGTAATATTTGAGCTCATTGAACCTATAATGATTACAAAATGTGATATTGGACTCAATTAGCCCCAATGTCATCATAAATTGAGCTAATTAGTCCTAATGTCATCACAAATTGAACCAGTTAGTCAATTGATGAAATCAGTGATATGATTTGGGCCAAATTGAGGCATGTGAATATAATTATTACTATAAATATTTTAATTTTGGATAAATTTATTTATTTAAGGTTTAGATTTTACAATATAGAGCTTAGGGTTTAAGGTATATGGTTTATGATTTATGGTATAGGGTCTAATCGAGAAGGAAATTAGGGCTAATTTGAGCTTGTTGAACCTATTTGTGACTACAAAATGTGATTTTGGGCTCAATTTTCCCCAATGTCATCACATATTATAAAAATTAGTTGATCAAGGCAATCAATGATATGATTTGGGCCAAATTGAGCCCTTTGAACCTAATTCTTACTCTAAAGGATGTTAATTTAGGCTAAATCAATTGGTTTAGGGTTTAGGGTTTAGGATATAAGTTTTAGGGCTTAGGGCCTTGGGTATAGGGTTTAGGGTTTAGGGTATAGGGTCTTATTAGAAAGGTAATTATGGTCAATTTAAGCTTTTTAAACCTATTTATGACTACAACATGTGATTTAGGATCAATTAGCTTGAATTTCATCATAGATTGAGCTAATTAGTCAATTAGGGAAATAAATAATGTGATTATCACCAATTAGTTTAATCTATTAAATTTGTGAACATGTTTGGTTTAGAAAATAAAGTGGGAAGGGGGTGTAAGAGTGAGGGTTAGATTGGTGTCAAGAGTTCCTTATACATATTTTATAGACAACAAAATCCATAAAAGCATACAAAATGTGAACATAATATAATATTTAATAAATTAAAATAAAATCCATAAGGTGAAATTAGTGAAAATATTTAAGGTAAAATGTTCAATATGTATGGATAATATCCATAAAATCCATAAATTCATACTAAATGTGAACATTATAGAATATCATGGGTCAATGTTTTATTCCAAACAACTATATATAAAGACATATAGGAATACCATAAAAGTTCATAAGACATGATCCTTATCATAAAAATGCATCATTCTCTTTGTATTTCTTGTAGAAGGATCTCCCTTGGATGCCTTGCTCACAGATGGAAGTCTTTGAGATGCATGACTACGAGTCCTCTTCCACTCAAAACTGTCCTAAAACTCAACTTTCTCATATACTAATGTTGTCAAAATCTTTAGATACTAGAATAAGATACTTAAAAAAATAACAAGTTGTTTTTAAAATGATATAAAAATTATTTAAAGGCACAATTACCATAATCTGATGGTCATGATTAATTTTCATCTATCACTCAATAGGGTTAATGATAGTTAAGTCTAATAAACATGAGTGTGAAATGGATAACCAATATGAATCAATGCCTTACTCCTAATAAGAGAAGGGGTAGGACCCTGTAAACATATTTATACAAAATAAAAATTCAAATTTAACTCATAAACATTTAAAGAAATTGAATAAATAACTAAAATATAATATCTAAATTTAAAAATTAAATTATCTTGTACCACATCATGACTACTAATCATTTGAATAGGACTAGAGGATATCATCGAAGGACTCTGCATAGACAATTGTTCTGTGTGTCATTTATTTTCACAAGTATATAATAAAATTATAAATCACAAATCTATATTAACACTTAAAATTTACAAGAAATCTCATACCTCAATAAGTTATTATGTAGATGAAATCATAGTAGCAATACTACGTTTCCTCCCACTCAAATAGATGGTGGAGTGCCTAGAGTGGTCATAAACTGAACAAACAAAATATTAGTATTAGTCACTATAGCATATATGTACAATTACACACATGTAATTAACTATAACTTTAATTAATTCTTAAAAAATACTTTTGTATATGTATATGTGGGCATATTATAAGTAACATATGTAGACATGTAAAATCCAAAATCCTATTATAACATAAAAAATTACATATACATTATTGAGATTTCTATGAAAAATAATTATTATCTTTTAAATTGTATAAATATTTGAAATTTAATAGGCCTGAAAATTTTATAATTTAAAATATATAAAATACTTGGAAAGTTATAACTAAGGTGTCAATACCAAATGTAGATAACTGAAACACATTAGTGAGATCAATATCATCTATGTGCATAAAAAGACCGCCTTGAGTGGGATACATGAACTATGGCTCATCCTCTTCATGTCAAGTGCATATAGCACCATATAATCTATAATGGTGAGGTCAGGTAACAGTGCTAGATGAAGCCTCCTTATGTCCACCCTTACTAGTAGTATTAGAAACCTATCTCATATGTTGAACAAGGGTATCAATAAGTGCATTAAGTGTATGTTAATTATCAATATTTATATTCTCCTTGACTATAGGTCGCATTGTCTCAGGAAGATGTATTTTTTGTATAGGTACTCTCACAAATTGATTAGGTGCACGATGTGCATCTAACCTATCCCGTATAGAGATTTTTTCCCTGCCCTAAAACTCTAATAAATAAAAAGAATTTGAAACTTCATTAAGGACAAACTAAAAATATATTTTTCTCAAAAAAATACAAGGGGAACTCATTATTATTATAAGGTAAGTGATCAAATACCATCCACCATTAGTTCTAATTTTTTTTATCAACTCGTGGATACACTAGTGGATTGTAATCCATTTGGTTATCACATCTAACTACACATCACTTTTTCCATCATTAAATAAAACATAAATTTGAGTTTTTTTAATATCTTAGAATGGCCACAGATAATTTGTTAGAATATTATGTCCTGCATCTATCTCTATAGTTATCCCACCTTTTAATATAACCTATCAATGAGTCAACTTCACCTATTAATGTGTCTAATATTTTTGTTAGAGAAGTTCAATGGGTTTGCTTAAATGGAGATCTTTGATTGCCTTAATTAAACTCTCAATTTGAATTTTATTTTCTATTATGTGAGCTGCCAATTCCTCTTGACTACATTGGGGGGGATTGAGAAATTATAGTAGGGTTAGGAGGGTTTTGTGGTTTATGAGGGTTTTATAAGCTAGGAGAGTTAGGTTTATTTGAACTTTGTATATTTCCATCTACATATGAAGGTGTATTATGGCATTGAGAAAACAAAAAATAATGATCAATTTAAATTAAAAAATACAAATTCAAGAAAATTCACTAGATTTATTTTTAATTGGACTCAAATATGTTTGCATACCTTTCTTCTTGCATGCTATTATTGATTTTGAGTTATTTACTTATCTTTTGAAAATTCAAGTTGAGCTCTTTTCTTTTCTTCTCTCAATTTGCATCAATGCCAAATGAAAGGCATCAACATTTTTTTAATTTATAGAAACATAACCATGTATGCAGTTATTATAACTAAAACTGTGTATCTAGTTCTTACCACTAAAACTGTGTATACGGTCTTGGTTTGTTAATCACCAAGCCTATGAGCCAAGAATACATACACCCTTTTATAAACCACATACACGTAAACATTGAAATCAGTTTAAATGCAAAAGGTGTCCACTTTTTAGCCCCCTAACTTTGTGCACTTACCCATTATTAATAATATAAAAATATTAATATGATGTATAATATAATATATACTATATATAATAATAATATTTAATTTATAATAATAATAATTTATTGTATATAATAAATAATAAATTAATAAAATATATATTATATATTTATAATTATATTATTATTATTATTATTATAGATATTTGATATAATTAATATATATATATATATATATATATATAATTATAATGATATTAATTATAATGATATTAATATATATACACATTATATATATGTATATATGTATATATATATATATATATTGATAATGAATATATACACACATTATACACACACACGCGCGTGCGCGCGCACACACACACACACACACACACACACACACACACACACACACACATTATATATAATATGTCTATATATATAATCATTATCGATAATGGGGTTTAATAGGTCCCCTACTTATATATAAAAAAGTATCACAAAAATTGATAGATAGATTAAAATCAAAGTTAATCATAGTTCTTATCCTAAACTATGGCATGGCCAGACAAGATAGCATGCTAAAAAGTATCCAAAAACCAAGAACAAATGAACAAAAAATAGAAAGTACCCAAAAAAGGCCAAAAAACTTCCAACCAAAATGAAAGAGTAAAACAAAAAGTTTACCAAAAAATTATTAGCCCCATAACAATCAAACTGAAGCATCCTTGTTATCTAGAAAAATGACCTCTTCAATAAGAACAAAACTAGATGAAGAGTTCCCCACTATTTTCTTCCTCAAACATCGAAGCCTAAATTTGACACCTCTCACTAACATCACTATATGGTTACTTTCCAAATATTCTTTCATTTCCACCATGACCACCCTTCTAGGTGGCCCTACCAACTATGGAGGAGTAGCAATCGATCTGTAGAGCACCAATTTTTATAACAACTTCACTGCATCTACTCAGGTTCAATTGTGATGAACTACCTTCTATCAAGATAATTATGGAATTCAACTTTTGAGATGCACTATTAGAGGAATGGTCAATAATTAACCTTCTAAAGAGTCATTATCATAAACCTTCTTTTGTATCTCCTCAATGAAATTGAGTAAAACCATGAAACACATCTCCAAAGCTATAAAAGTTGATAATATAACCAAAGCAACACTATCTGAGCCAACAAAAGGCAATTTGGGAAAGGAACCCAAGAACACACTTTTGAGCTCCTCCACATAACCAAAATGGTGGTTGAACATCACATAAAACTCTAAAATTTTAGATACCACGTCATTATCCACCATGATAGCTATAATGTTGGTTGCAAACATGACATCTATCATGTTGTTCCCCAAAAATGTCACTCATTTTTGGAACAACATATGAGCTATTTTGGCCTTGCAGGGTAAAATTATCTCTTCCCTTCTCAAAAAGTTGTTCTAAGCATTCAATTTCTCTATTTTTCAAAGTTTTTCACTAAGGGACTCAGCAGATACGTTTCTACAGACTCCACAGGCTTAAAACTATAGACTCTATAGGAAAGAAGTGCCAAGCAACCAGTGACATCCCCATGGATGTCAAATTCAAGTTTCTCCTAAGCTTCTCTTAGGATCCAGCAGACACTGCCAAGTTTTGTCTGTCGAGCCCCATTATACCTTATTTCTAAAAATAGCAAAATTCACCATGTGTCCCTGAGGAAGCTTGATGGAGGCTACCAAGTGTCAATGGTTGTTGTATCTTCCTTTGGTTTCATTATAAAGTAAAGACTGTGGTGGGCCTTAGGAAAGTTGCTAAAAAGAATAAGCGGAGCACTCCAAGTGTCATCCTCTGTGTGATTGCTAAAACTGAGTGAAAGTTGCCACATGTCCTTAGTAATAATTGGTGGAGGCTACCAACTATTGACATCCATAGTTATTGAGTAAGGATTGTGGTGGACCCTGGGTAAGTCACAGGAACAAACAGAACACGCCAAGTGTCATCATATGTGTGAATCCAAATAAGTCCTGAATGTTTTTGTAAGTGTTTCTAGAGCTCAACAAAAGCCACCACATGTCATCTCCCATAATACTCTCAAATGTTTCTAAAAGCTCCTAAAAATTAGGTAGATGTTGCTAAGTGTCCTCACCTGTTCCGATGGAAGATGCCACATGTCACTTGTTGAAAGTAGCGAAATGCGCCATGTGTCAAAGACATAGAGCCAAGGAAAGATTTCCTTCAAACAAATTTTATGAAGGAATTCCTTCAAACATTTTATCTAAAGGAAATAATGGAACAATAGCCCACTAAAGAATGAAAGTTTGAAGGTCACCTAGGAGATTCCCGAGGGTAGGTACCCTCGCGAAGGACAATTGACACTTAGAAAATGAACCTTCTTTCAAGACCCTGAAGGATAAGTCCCCTTCGAGAA
Source organism: Torreya grandis (assembly GCA_037957365.1). Taxonomy (NCBI): domain Eukaryota; kingdom Viridiplantae; phylum Streptophyta; class Pinopsida; order Cupressales; family Taxaceae; genus Torreya; species Torreya grandis. The sequence continues at coordinate 948,966 of JARHVA010004818.1, read as the reverse complement.
AGATCAAGCCTCAAAGTGCAATAGATGCTGCCAAGTGTAGTATGCTGAGACATGGTATCTAATAAGTTTCAAAGAAAAAAAATGTGCCATGTGTCCTTTGTAAATAAGCAGAATGCGACAAGTGTCTGCACTCGTGCTTCAGGTTTCTATCAAGTTTCAAAGCTTATTCTGATAGGCTTATTTCAAAGCTGTGGATGCTACCATGTGTCCTTGCCTGTGTCACAATGGAAAGTAGCCATAGCAAGCAAGAAAGACATGAAGGAATCACTAAGGATAATGACAGGCCCGTAAACATCAAATTTAAGAAGATCGAGTAGCTGTTAACCTTCAAAAGATGAAAGACCTGTGGATGTCAAATTTGTGTCAATAATGTGTTTGTTGATCTTTGTATGCTTAGAACATGGACCCAAATGCATTTGAATACCTTAAGGCTAGGGCCACAAGGAAGAAGAGACAAAGAGGAAAATCTCAGTAGGAGTTATTTCCAGTAGGTGGAACAGTCCACTAGGTAGGTATTTGGGCCTGCAAGCATTGAAAGTGTAGCTTGTTTGTCCCCTTTGGAGTAAAGGCAAAGTGGACACCAGTGCAGATAACAAGTGATAGAATGAGTGACTCTGGCTTAGGAGAAGACATTGGAGATGAATCAACATGCCACAGTTAAGGTAGCTACCCTGCTCCAGCATGGCCTTCCCTGACAGAACCAAAAACTGCATCCAAGGCATTAATGCACAGCATGGGTCACTCCATGGGACAAAGTGCCAAGATTCCCTTGGCCTCTATATAATGTAATATCATGTATCATTTGAGGGAGATCTTCCTATTACCAGAAGTAAAACTCTACCCAAATTGAAAGGCATCACTGAGACTTTGAGCTCAGATTGTTTATTATATTTCTTTGTTTTAGTCAGAAAGCAAGTTACTTTTAGACTTTGTGATGTTATAGCTTGTATCATTCTAGGAGATTGTTCTTATGTATATTTCCTAAATGTATTCTTTTTTATGTAATTTACCAAGGAGAGCTAGTGGAAATGATAAGGAAGGTGTCCTGAAGCCAACTACTTTCAAACTTTGTTCTGTCATAGTTGTCTTCAGTGTGTGTTTATTTTCTATTTCTATGTAAAGGACCTTGGGATGAATTTGTGCCCCCATTGTTCTTTATATCTCACTCTTGGGTAGTCAAGGTGGAGACTTTGTGATACATCTTATATTGATGGTTACTATATACTCTGTTACTAGTTACTTATCCTACCTGAAATAACTCCTGTTGTCCCTTGCAAGAACACTTCTGAAAGAAGAGAAGTGCCTTCAGTGTTTTCACCAAGATTTTCCCCTTTGTTTGTGAACATCATCTCTGAAAGAAGAGATATGGATGGCATATCCTACCCTTGAGTGTTATTTTCAGCTTATATATATAGTATAAAACACCTTTATACCTATAGGGAACCTCCCCTTGATGAGAGGAGAGATTTGTCCCCTTTGGATGTGGTAAACCTACAACTTTGGATGACCAATCTCCCTATGATTTGGTTGAGGAGACCTATTTTGCTTACCAGTTAGCTGGTTGACAAAATATTCACCCAACAATTTTTGGTGACTATGCTAGGGAAGGACAAGCAGTTTGAAGCCTCAAGCTTCAAGTAAAAGCAAGACCAGTCCTTTTCCATTTTTGTTTCACAATCTGGCAACTCCACGCTATACCAAAAACCAAAGAGTTCAAGGTGTTGTTGACCCTGTCTTTGAGTTGGTGTAGCAAGGAAATTTTGACTTACTTTCTCCCCAACTTCAAGTTCAACAATCCAGGAGTGTTCCTTCTACCCGTACCAGGACACCAACACAAGGCAAAGCTACTTTTTCTGTTGTTAGCAGAGCTTTGCCTATCCATACTCCACCTAGATTTGTTATCCCTGCTTTCCATAATCAAATCATGGCAGTTCAAGGCCCCTAGGGTAACTCTTTTGGTCCACTAAAATTGACTCCACCCCTACATGAACTTCCATGTAGTTTAAGGAAGAATTTATCCAAATTCTTTGGTGATGGGAAAGTTCATCTTGATGAACACATTAAAGCCTTCAACATAACCTGTGGCGTAATAGGAGTGGAATTTGAGGATGTGGTAGTTAGTCTTTTTGTTGAAACACTACAAGGTGCTACTACAAACTGCTTCTACCATCTGCAAGATAGATTAGTAACTGATTGGAACACACTCAAAGCCAAATTTGAAGCTAGGTTCAAGCCTACAGAAGATGCACACACCTTACTAGCCCAGCTCACATAGATGAAGAAGGAACCTCATGAACCTATGAGGGATTTCATAGCAAATTTTGATAAGTTGAGGAACTGAATTATTACTATTGCTCAGCTGCCACCTAAAAACCTCAAATGCTTTTTCATCAACTCACAACTGCTTGAAGTGAGTTTTTTGATAAGACGTGTTGGCCACATAGACCTCGAGGCTACTCAAGATTTGGCTACCAAAGTTGAAGATGACCTTATCTTGGTAGGAAAGATAAGGAGAGATCCAAATAGAGGTAGATCTTCTTCTTCCTCTGAATACTTCCCTTTAGTCACCACTGATCTAATGGTGCAAAAGCTAGCAAATGAATTGCTGGCCTTCAAAAAACAAATGGCACAAGGGATGTCATCTGCTCCTTCATATAGGGATGTACCAAGGAGGACATTCCCTAATCAGTCCTACCAAGGTAATGTTATGAATAATCAAGGGCAAACCAATTGACTTCCTCCCCTTCAGAGGAATAACCTTGCCATTGAAGCACCTCCAACTAACTCAGTAGTTGGATATCTCAAAGCTGAATTAGATCTCTCATTCCAGCCTAAGTTGAGTCCTAAAGATGATGCTAATCTCTTCACTGAGGAAGAAGAAGAATTAGCTAGCGACTCTAATATTGGTTTCTTAAATTATTAGGATGAACCCAGAAGTGAAGGCAATGTAGCTGAGGGATCATATGTTGTATTCACCTGGTCCAAGAATCAATCAGCTCAACATGCTAATAAAGAGAAGACATAGGGGCAACCTCAATAAGAAATTTCAATTGCTAAATGTGGGACCACACTACCCTTCCAACCAAAGGACCTGGTGACTGCTAGAAAGGTAAGTACCTCAAATTCCCCTATGCCTTCTACTTCAAATTCACAGTTCAGTCCTCCCCATTCTAATAATCAAAAGGATGATTTCCCATCCTTTGCTCTTGGCTCATTCTAGGCATTTGACATAATTGACCATATAAATAAAATCAAAATTCAAACGTCTGAATTTGAATTTTTGAAGTCCCATCCTGAGCAATTAGACAAAATAGTTCAATGTGTTAAAAACCAGGCCATCCTTGTAGGATAATCAATTCCCAAAGTGACACATGATCCTCCCAGGATTGCACCCACTAGGAAAAATCTTTTTATTACCCCTCCTACTACTTCTAGTAGAATTGAACCTTTCTATGTCTCATTGTTAATAAATGGACATCAGCTGAACAATTGCATCATTGATTCTAGAGCTTTAGACAATGTCATGCTTGCTAAAGTGGCTGAATCCCTTGACCTCACACTGACCAAGATGTTTGGTAGATGCTTCTCCATGGATAACAACTAAGTACCTATGTTGGGACAAATCAAGGATGTCTAATTTGCATTTGCAGCATTACCAGACAAAAGAATCAAGATGACTGTCTTGGTAGCTGACGTCCCAGCATCATATGGCATCCTTCTTGGGTAGAATTTTTGCAGGGATGTTGGTGGTGAATTGAGCATGGACTTATCTGAGGCAAAGATTCTAGTCAAAGGGTTTTATGAAGAGGCTACTCCCTAAGAAAGAAGCAAAGTATGTGGTACCCAGACCTCAGCACCTGAAGCTCAAATTTTGTTTGAGTCTTTAGGCATGGGAAACTACTTTCTATCCATGGATGAAGTTCATGAGGCATCTGATGAAGCTCCTACAGGTGACAATATGGAAATGCATTCAGCTAGAACAACAAAAGAATTGGTGGAGTGCGATACCAATGTAGAAGGATCTCCACCTCTGAATGAAGAAGAATCCAAAGAAAAATCAGTATCAAATGAGGTATGGATTCTTGAATTTGATGGCAGCTACTCCTCCACTGGTTCAGGAGCTGAGGTTGTGTTGATATCTCCTCAAGGAGATATTTTTATTTTATCTTACAAGTTGTAGTTTAGCAACACTAATAATATAACTGAGTGTGAATCTCTATTGCTTGGATTGAGGGTTGCTCGAGATAAAGGCATCAAGCTCTTTCATGCCAAAGGAGATGCTGAACTAGTGGTTTGTTATGTGAGAAACCTGTACCAAACCAAGAATGAGAGATTGTGCCACTACCGTAATCTAGTCTAGGACCAAATTGAAAACTTTGATGCTTTCAACATCTCTATAGTTCTTAGAGAATTTAATGACTTGGCTGATACACTAGCTATTTCAGCTACTCTCTTAGTTCCCCACCCAAACTTTAAAGGAGACAAGTACACTATTGAGCTAGTCTTTAAACCAAGTGTACCTGATAATGCTAGTCATTGGCAAGTGTTCAACAATGAAAACCAAATCATTACCTTCTTGGAGAAAAAAGATAGCTTTGAACGGCTGCATTTTGAAGGCAATGAACCTCAGAAGTGTGAACCAGCTCTTGAATCAAATATAGATGTGGGTGAGGAGTTCTTATAGCTTAAAGGAAATAAGATTCCCAAAGGTGTAGTTTTCCTTGAGAAGCTTTTTGATAAGCATGACAGATTCATCAAATAACAACAAACATAATCAAGCTCCTCTCAGGGGTTTGATCAAGTAAATCTGGGAACCAAGGGAGATCCTAAGATGGTGAACATTAGGAAATGTTGTACTCCTAAGGAGAGGTTCAAGTTCACCACTTTGCTCAATAAATACATGGACATCTTATCATAATCCTATGATGACCTGAAGTCACTCAGGCCTAATGAAATTTGACATGACATTCCTCTCAAGGCTGATTCAACACCTTACAAGCAAAAGTCTAGGCAATATAATTCAAAAATATCAGGTACTATTTTGTCTGAGATACAAAAATTGCTAAATGTTAGGATAATTTTCCCAATCCATCATTCCACATGGATTGCAAACATAGTGCCTGTAAGAAAGAAGAATGGCAAAATTCACTTCTGTGTGGAGTTTAGAAATTTAAATCAGTCATCCTTGAAGGATAACTATCCTTTGCCAATCATGGATCAAGTGCTTCAAATAGTGATGGTTTTGGAGATGTTATCAATGCTAGATGGCTTCTCATGATACAATCAAGTCAAAGTTGGTGAGGCAGACCAGCATAAGACTACTTTCACCACACCTTGGGGCATGTTTGCATATAGAAGGATACCTTTTGGATTGATAAATGCTTGTGCCACCTTCCAAAGAGCAATGGACCTTACTTTCAAGGATGAGATGGGTAAGTTCATCATAGTTTATCTTGATGACTTGATCATATTTTCTAAGCATCGCACAGATCATGTGTGCCATTTGCAACAAGTGTTAGAATATTACCACCAAAATGGCATTTCCTTAAACCATAAGAAGTCAATTTTTGGAGTAACAGAGGGGAAACTTCTTAGACATAGTGTCTAAAGGTGGCATAAATATTGAATCAGATAGAGTCAAGTCTATCCAATAACTTACCTTACCCATAAGTAAGACTATTGTTCACTCCTTCTTTGAAAAGGTGAATTTATTATGGAGGTTCATCCACAAGTTTGCTGAAAAGACTAGACATATTGTGAACATGACGAAAGGAAAGGAAACCTTTAGTTGGACTGAAGAAGGCAAGTTAGCATTTGAGGAGATCAAGACTGCCATTGCCCACACTCCAATTCTAGTTTGTCTTGACTATAATAGAGAGTTCACCATATACAGTTATGCTTCAGAACACATGCTTTTAGCAATTATAGTTCAATAGAATAAAGAAGGTATGGAATCTCCCATTTCCTTCATGAGCTATCCTCTCAAAGCTCATGAGTTGAAATACTAAAACATAGAGAAGCATGCTTATGTAGTGGTGAAGGTAGTGAAGCATTTTAGCTTCTACATCTTGAATTCACACACTACTGCCTTAGTTCCTGACACCACGGTCAAATCCATACTAACTCAGCAGGAGTTTGGGATGAAATGAGGCAATTGGGTTGCAAAGATCTAGGAGTTTGATCTAGTTATCAAGCCAACAAATTTGGTGCGTGGAAAGGGGCTTTACCAATTAATTACTGATAACAAGCCAGAAGGAATAGAGCATGAATAATCAGAGGTGGAAGACACACCAACAGTCCTCTTTGTCTCTACCATGGATGAGTGGTATTCAGTATTGCTCATTTCCTTAGTTATGGTGAGTGTCATGCTTGCCTATCTTATAAATAAAGGAGGACTATCAAACTAAAATCTGCCAATTTCATCCTTTGGGATAATGACCTATATAAGAGGAACCTTGATGGAGTGTTCCTTCGCTATGTGGACAAGGAGCAACAAAGCTAACTTTTGAAGTCCTTCCACAATTTCACCTGTGGAGGACATTTCTCTACTCCTGTAACTACCCGTAAAATTTTTTGGGCAAGGTATTACTAGCCAACTCTCTTTCAAGATGCATATAAGTGGGTTAGGGAATGTGAAATATGCCAGTTGTTTGTCAGAAGACCCAAGTTAGCTACCCTACCTCTCAAGCTTGTGGTCATAGAGGAGCCATTCTAGCAATGGGGAATTGATTTTATCAGATCTATAAACCCATCTTCAAGTGCTGGACATGATTATTTCCTCACAATAATAGATTACTTCACCAAGTGGGTGGAAGCTATTCCAACTAAACATGCTACTTCAGAAGTAGTGTGCAATTTCCTTAAAGAGAACATCATTTCCAGGTTTGGGGTCCCAACCAAGATTGTCCCTGATAATACAACTTGTTTCACTTCCCAAGAGATTACTCAATTCTATTTCTACTATGGGATTACACTCTCTCACTCTTCTGATTACTTTCCACAAGGGAATAGATAGGCTAAATCAAGTAATAAGAACTTGGTGACTATCATCAAGAAGCTGGTGGATGACAACCAAAGGACATGGCATAAAGCATTGGTTGATGCTCTATGGGCAGACAAAATTACACTAAAGAGGGCAATTAGTATGTCTCCTTTCCAACTTCTTTATGGTATCAATGCTGAGATACCAATCACCTTGGAATTGCCAGCATTAAAATTGGCTAAGGCAACTGAAGATCAAACATATGAAAGCTCCCTTCATAAGGGGATCATGTGCCTAAATGAGCTGGATGAGCAGAGGACTGCAGTGATGGACTGAATTGCTTTCCATCAAGGTCTGGTGAAGAAGCTCTTCGACTAAAAAGCAAAGAACTAAGATTTCTAGATTAGATATCAAGTCCTCCTATGGGATAAGAAGAGAGAATCAAAGGGAATGCATTGAAAGTTTGATTCCCTATGGAGGGGCCCTTTTGCTATTCATCATCTCAATGGTGAAAATAGTTTCTTGTTGAGGTATCAAGATGGCACTCTCTTTTCTTTGCCTCACAATGGGCAGCATCTGAAGCACTTCAACTCTTGAAGTATCAGATGAGTTCACCTATACATATGTATATTGCTATAGTCTTTTGTTTCTCTTTTATGCTTTTCATTTTCATTTTTTTTGGAGCCTTTCTTTTTGGGTAGCATGACTCCATAGCCCAATGGCACACTTCAAGGTACTGGAGATTCTAGTTTTTACTTCCCTCAACTATTCCAAGTTCTCAACTGAAGGAAGTTCCCCAACTGGAGCCAGCTATTGTTCCCCAAAAATGTCACTCATTTTTGGAACAACATATGAGCTATTTTGGTCCTATAGGGATAAAATTATCTCTTCCATTCTCAAAAAGTTGTTTTGAGCATTCAAATTCTCTATTTTTCAAACTTTTTTGCTAAGGGACTCAACAGATATGTTTCTACAGACTCTGTGGGCTTAAAAATATGGACTATGTAGGAAATAAGTGCTAAGCAACCAGTGACATCCCTGTAGATATCAAATTCAATTTTCTCCTAAGCTTCTCTCAGGATCCAATGGATGCTACCAAGTGTCGTCTGTCGAGCCCCATTATACCTTGTTTTTAAAAATAATGAAAGTCATCACGTGTCCCTGAGGAAACTCATCAGAGGCTGCCAAGTGTCAACAGTCATTGTATCTTCCTTTGGTTTCATTATCAAGTAAAGACTGTGGCAGGCCCCAAGAAAGTTGCTAAAAAGAATAAGCAGAGCGATCTAAGTGTCATCCTCCACGTGATTGCTAAAACTGAGTGAATGTTGCCATGTGTCCTTGGTAAGAATTGGTGGAGGCCACCAAGTATCGACATCTGTAGTTATTGAGTAAGGACTGTGGTGGACCTTAGGTAAGTCACATGAACAAATAAAACATGCCAAGTGTCATCATCTATGTGAATCTAAATGAGTCCTGAATGTTTCTGTAAGTGTTTCTAGAGCTCAACAAAAGCTGCCATGTGTCATCTCCCGCATGAATCTCAAAGGTTTTTAAAAGATCCTATAAATTAGGTGGATGCTGCCAAGTGTCCTCACCTATTTCGGTGGAAGATGCCATGTGTCACTTGTTGAAATTAGTGGAATGTGCCACATGTCAAAGATGCAGAGCCAAAGAAAGATTTCTTTCAGATAAATTGTCTGAAGGAATTCCTTCAAAAAATTTGTTCGAAGGAAATAATGAAACAATATCCCATCGAAGAATGAAATTTTGAAGGTCACCCAAGAGATCTCGAAGGGTAGGTACCCTTGTGGAGGATAATTGACACTCAGAAAATGAACCTTCTTTCAAGGCACTGAAGGACAAGTCCCCTTCAGGAAAGATCAAGCCTCAAAGTGCAGTGGATGTTTCCAAGTGTCGTATGTTGAGACACGATCTCTAATAAGTTTCAAAGCAATAGAACATGCCATGTGTCCTTTATTAATAAGAGGAATGTGACAAGTGTCTGCACCTGTGCTTCAGGTTTCTAGCAAGTTTCAAAGCTTATTATGATAGGCTTATTTCAAAGCTGTGGATGCTACCATGTGTCCTCACCTATATCATAGTGGAAAGTGGCCATAGAAAGTGAGAAAGACATGAAGGAATCACTAAGGAGAATGACAGGCCTGCAAATTTCAAATTTAAGATGATCAACTAGTCGTTAACCTTCAAAAGATGAAAGACCCACAGACGTCAAATTTGTGGCAATAAAGTGGCTGTTGATCTTTGTAGGCTTAGAATGTGGACCCAAATGCATTCGAAGACCTTAAGGCTAGGGCCAAAAGGAAGAAGAGATAAAGAGGGAAATCTCAATAGGAGTTATTTCTAGTAGGTGGAATAGTCCACCAGGTAGGTATTTGGGTTGCAAGCTTTGAAAGTGTAGCCTATTTGTCCCTTTTGGAGTAAAGGTAAAGTGGATAGCTATGTGGATAGTAGGTGATATAATGAGTGACTCTAGCTCAGGAGAAGACATTGGAGATGAATCAACACATCACAGTTAAGGCAACCACCCTGCTCCAGCATGACCTTCCCTGATAGAACCAAAAAAAGCATCCAAGGCATTAATGCACAGCATGGGTCACTCCATGGGACAAAGTGACAAGCTTCACTTGGCCTCTATAGAATGTAATCTCTTGTATCATTTGAGGGAGATATTATTGTTACCAAAAGCAAAACTCTGCCCAAATTGAAAGGCATCACTGAGACTTTGAGCTCAGATTGTTTATCATATTTCTTTGTTTGAATAAGAAAGAAAGTTAATTTTAGACTTTATGCTGTTATAGCTTGTATCATTCTAAGAGATTGTTCTTATGTCTATTTCCTAAATGTATTCTTGCTTATGTAATTTAACAAGCAGAGATAGTGGAAGTGATAAGGAAGGTGTCCTGAAGCCAAATACATTTAGACTTTGTGTTGTCATAGTTGTCTTCAGTGTGTGTTTATTTTCTATTTCTATGTAAAGGACCTTGGGATGACTTTGTGCCCCCATTGTTCTTCATATCTCACTCTTGGGTAGTCAAGGTGGAGACTTTATGCTACATCTTAGATTGTTGGTTACTCTATACTCTGTTACCAGTTACTTATCCTACCTGAAAGAACTCCTACTGTCCCCTGCAAGAACACTTTTGAAAGAAGAGAAGTGCCTTTAGTGTTTTCACAAGGATTTTCTCCTTTGTTCATGAACATCATCTCTGAAAGAAGAGAGATGGATGGTATATCCTACCCTTGAGTGTTATTTTCAACTTATATATATATATATTATATAACACCTTTATACCTATGGGGAACCTCCCCTTGATGAGATGAGAGATTTGTCCCCTTTGGATGTGGTAAACTTGCAACTTTGGATGACCAATCTCCCTATGCTGTGGTTGAAGAGACCTATTTTGCTCACCAGTTAGCTGGTTGACAAAATATTCACCCAACATATCACATAGTTAAATCTACTATACCTATAATGAACCACATAGCTATCACCCAAGATAGCCAAGATGGCATAAAAATTTTCTTCTAAAGGGAACCAAAAATGTGTTTAAGTTGATCCATATAAATGCAAACCTTAAATTCCATTTCATGAGTTGAGCTGCTAACATAAATAACTAGAGTCTTGAGCACCAAATCTACCTCATGTTTTATTAAGAATAAAAAACTAGATGTAAATGAAAACCAAAAATCTACCTAGGTGTAAATGAAATGTAACAACAATTAGAAAACACACCATATCACCACCTTTGCCATAAATGAGAGTTGTTACCACCTTTGTTCACATGACTGAGGCCATAATGAGGAAATGACATCATCAAAAAACCAATGGAGATAAAAAGATAATTATGGTCATATTAAACCAAAATTAATAATAACCCACATTAATGGAAGAAACCTTGGGAAAGTCTTCCCAAGTAGATCTAAGGTTTTCCACCTACATATATTCCTTTTGATCAATCCCATAGTTGGTTAGAAAATCTATAGCTAAGTTAGCTTTTATGTAGTAGTGCTTTCAATAATTCAAAATTATCCAAGCAAGCCCAAACATTAGATAAAATATTTTATAACTACTAGGAAATGGTTGTCTTTTTCTTGAGAGCATCAATTATGATTTGATAATCACCTTCAATTATAATATTATCAATTTTACTTTGGTTTGTAAGATCAATCCCAATTGAAAGGCCCTGAGCTTTAGCTTCATTATTTATGCCATCCATTAATTTTATAGAAATTGCCTTGATCAAGAAGCCACTACAATCCCTTAGGATACATCTTGCATAGGAAGCACCCATATTTCCCCTTGAGGCTCTATCAAAATTTAATTTGAACCACCCTGGGGGAGGGAGAATCCATATAGACTTGTCCTTTTTAAAAAAAAAATCCTAAGCTTACAAATGTCCCATTAACAGGTGGATAATTATTATATATTGTATAATATATAATAATAATAATTAATATAAATATATAATATATATTACTATATATAATAATAATAATATTATTATTATTATTATTATTATTATTATGTAATATCCCCTGTTTCCCTTCAATTTTGAAAGTAGATATTTTGAATTGCTTTTTTGTGTATTCTGATTTTTTTGGTGTTTTATGCATGCAATAAGAATTTTTTTGAGTTTTTCCAAATAAATTTGAATAAACAAATAAACCACAGTATAATCTATCAACTGAGTAATCAATGATCTTATTGTTCTTCTATATGATTACAAAATTAAGTCTCTGTCATGCATATAAAATAATATGAAATATTCTTCAACAAAACCTAATTATTCTAGCAAACTAGAAAATAACTTTAAATTTGAACTACTCAAGTTGCTGTGTCGACACACAGTCACCGACGTTAGTTATACTGCCATCGTCAATCGATATACTGCTGACATCAATCTCTGTCAGTCGGCTACTCTACCGACGTCGGTCTTTAGTCAGTCAATGTCGGTATCTAGGATGCCGATGTCGGTCTCTGCACTTCCCTGCGGCCTGCAACTACTAACGATGCCCTTCTTTAATCTGTGATTCAGCTGGTATGGCCTGGTATGGATCTATAAGGGTTCTGTACAGCGGTGAAATACAATATAGCATGGCCTATATGCTAGACCCTTGATCTATAGAAATATGGTGCTAATACGAAAGATCTATATCTGGGTAATATCTGAATCAAAAACCTAATGAAAGAAATACCTATAAATCTCTGTGACAACTTCTGTATGAAGCTATCCCTCGAACTGGCAATAGATCAACTGATATCTCACAACCTCTGAATCGCACACACTGAAGAGTGGATGTTCTCCAATGCAAATGGAATCCTGGAACCCTTGGCTCAGTCTTCTTAGAAGAATTATTCAACAATAAATAATCAATAATCATAATAATTTTCATAATGGCCTCTCTCCAATAAGAAACCCTTATATCTTCAAAAAAAATGTGCTTGCCCTAATTAGGGTTTCATAATTAAGAATTAGGGTTTCTCAATTAAAATATGCTAAATAATTAATATTCAATTAAATCAATCAAATATTAATATCTCCCTGAATACATGTCCGATCGAGCCCAAACGAAAGCCAACTGGTAAAATTCTGCAAATTGAAGCCAAGCCAAACTCCATCAAGACCCTCTATCCATCCTATCAGCCTATGAGGGTCGCATAATAGGCTAACCATCAACTCTGAAGATGTCTACTGAAAAGGGGACATGACATATTATTATATAGTAGTATATTAATTATAGTATATTGATATATAGTTTTGGTATAATGAATAATAATGTAGTATGAAGAGTGCATTTATTGTATGCCCTACATATTTCCCCTGCGTTATTTGACCACTATGAAATAATGTAAGATAATAAATATAAAACACTTAGGGGGAGAAAGTATACAATACTAAGTGAAAACACTCTACCACAATATCTACAAATGACGTAAACTCTCCCAACAAACCTAATAAAAAAATTAAAACGCTTGTTTTGTTAATTACCAATGGTCGACCACATGACACTCACTTTCTTTAAAAATGAAACTTTTCCCAAATAAAATATGCATACTTCTCCTGGCATAATTTTCACCTTCTAGGGAAACTTCTAGTTCAAAATCTAGAAGTTTTGTCTAGTCATATTGAGTGGATGAAAAACCTATTTTGGTTTGTAATAATATTATTTCTGAAATTTGCAATTTACTATTTTTAGTAAATTCAGCTAGAGGATGAACAATTTATCGATTTTCAAATTAATTTTTGGGTTTCATATATCTACTAATTTTTATCAAAAATCTCTTATGGATTCTAAAATTACTTAATTGATCTCTTAGGGTAGTCAGTTTTATAATTAGCATTATTGAGTCATCTATTTTACCTATATTCATTCGTTGTATGAGCTACATATTTCCCCTACATTATTTGACCGCTATGAAAGAATGTAAGATAATAAATATATAACACTTAGGGGGGGAGGAGGGGTGGGGGGGGGGAGGAGACAAGACTAAGTAATAAAAATATACCACAATATCTAAAAATGATGTAAACTCTCTCAACAAACCCAATAAAAAATTAAAACACTTGTTCTATTCATTACCAATGGTCCACCACATAACATTCACTTTCTTTAAATTTGAAACCTTTACCAAATAAAATATGCATACTCCTCCCAGCATAATTTTCACCTTTTGGGGAAATTTCTAGTTCAAAATCTACAAGTTTTGTCTAGTCATATTGAGTGGATGAAAAACCTATTTTGGTTTGCAAAAATATTATTTCTTAAATTTGCAATATACTATTTTTAGTAAATTCAGCCTAGAGGACAAACAATGTACCTATTTTCAAATTAATTTTTGGGTTTCATCCATCTACTAACTTTTATCAAAAATCTCTTGTGTTTTCCAAAATTACTTAATTGATCTCTTAAGGTAGTCAGTTATTTAATTAGCCTTATTGAGTAATCTATTTTTCCTATATTCAATTTTAGGATTTTACTCCCCTTTTTAAGGGTTTTAGATTGCTATGTCAAGATTGTAATTTTTTGATATGATTCCTCATGATTACACTTATCCTAAGGTCAATCCATGTTCTAGTATTCCTTGGAAACTTAAGGTTTGGTAATTTTTAGAAGTTTATTCACTCCCAAAACCTTACTATGTATCTTCTGCTGGATTCCTTTTCATCTCATACCACTCCACAAAGGAGGTAATTCTAGCAATTACCTAACTCTTTTCATTTATCATTACCAATTTTGATTTCATCTAAACTCATATCTCTCCCTCCACCATTAAATGTCAATATGAATAGACATTAGCATAAAGGATTCAATGTTCATTAATTATGATTATCATGAATGCATAGGCCATTCGATTTAACTTTTTTAAGGTTTATAAAGTTTAAGCCCTATGTTATTAAATGGTATGAGTATAATAATTTAGGGTAGAAATTTGACATAAATATAGCTACTAATTTGTAATAGAATTGATATAGATTGGCCTTTATAAAAATTATAATAAATGATGTAAACAAGTGCTTAGCTATAAATAGACTGAGACAGATGATTTGGAAGCTAAAAACTGACACATAAATTAATTAGGTTGTTGTAAATGGGATCCAAGTGTTAGGATCCTTATTGCACAATAGTACCTAAATTAGACAGTAGTGCCATATGGTAATATTGTCCTCATTTGGTGGTAACAGCCTCTTTTTGAATGATTTTTGGGTTTCATATATCACATCTTGTTCTATGTCTACTCCAAATGTCAAGTCTTTGTGGTAAATATTTTTTCCTATAGCTTGTTTTCCCTTTAAAAATCCTAAATGTTCATGATTTAAGGGTTTGAATGAACACCAATATAAAAATGGGTTAGTGGATATGATGTGATGGACATGTGATCCACACCCCTATGTGGATATGCTACCTACATACCAATAATATGAAGAGGGATCAAGCCCCATGTAATTCTCTCCACCTAAGTGTTGGTGCAAGTGCAAGTGAAGCTAGTATAAATGGTCTCTTGAGTGATTTCAATGTGATTGAGACTAGAAACCTGAGTAGTCTAAGATTAGGAATGGTGTATATGATTGTATGTAGAATAAGGATTGATAACCTTGATTATGGATAACTTGTTATGAGTTTGTTTATGTAATTTTTATCTAATTTCCATCTAGTGTATAAAGGGCTAAAATTCATGTATATGTATTGTTCTAGTGCTTGTGTGGGTCTTAATAGAGGTCTAGGCCAACCCTAGGTGGTTGCTCATTTGAAAAGATGTATGTTGGTAACAAAAGGAGGAAATATGACAATAGTACCAAAACTAGGACACTAGTTCCATGGGGCGCTACTGTCCAAATTATAGTGCTAATGTATAGTTAGTATATGCTGAGGAACTAGGGGTTAGGATTCTAGAGTGAGGTTTTGGGGCTGATTTATGGATGTTTAGGGACATGTGTGGCCCACATGAAGGCTAGATAAGTGTTTAAATAGGCCTTGAGATAGGTCTAGGGTTAAGCTATGGATGTGTGGTCTCAAGTAACACTCTTAGCACTCAAGTGGAATTTCTAGGTAATAACATTTATCCCCCCCTTTTTTCTATAAATTTTGTAATGAAAAATAAGTGTAGCTAGACTTACCCAAGAGGGGAATCCTATGAACCTAGATCTGAGTATGTGAAGCATGATCTATTTCATGTCCTATAAATAAAACATGAATAGATTAGTAATTAATTAATAAATATCAAAATTAAAAGACAAAACTGAGTAAAGATAGAAGAGAGAGGAAAGGAACAAATACACCTCACTAGGTATGTGAACCAATGCATAAACCTAGTGACAACCTATGTGTGTGCATGTAGATAGTGATCAATCAATGAATAACTTGGACTAAGATGATGGCTTGCTCAATACCCATATATGGGTAGCTCAAGAACTCAATCCAATTTTGACTCCACCATTGCCATCCCTTACTTGATGGATAATGACCTATGAATATCTAGGATTGGACTGATGGCATGTCTAACCCTCTCATTTAGGTGGTTCAAGAACTCAAGTAGTATATGACTCCATCATTACCTACCCATGTGTATTAGATGCATATTAAATTAAAAATACACAATGTAACTAGAGATGTATGCCAAGGTCTACCTATTGTGGACATGTCTAGGTTAACTGTGCATAAAAATTGATTGTTGCACTTGTCGATGTTGAGTAATATGATTGATGCAAAATTCATTTTTTCTTATCTTTTATTTCAAACCCTTAGATCAATTTTATATCTTATAAACCTACAATAAAAATAGGGGAGTATAATGCATTTAATTGACCTCAACCACCCTCTAGATGATTGATCATTACTTACGTATATAATACTCTAGTGATGAAAATCAAGCCCACGTAGTTCTCCCACCTAAAGTGATTATATAAGCTCCCCCCTTGACTATGTGTATGACATTATATAATGGATTTTATACTTGGAAATGATAGCTCTTAATGTATCTTAAGGATTCTCCTTATGAGTGATTTAAAATTTAGGTAGAATAGGGTATATTTTCTCAATGTGCATAAATGCATATGCTTGAACCAAGTGACTAGTAAGTGGGGATAATGAGTGACTCTTTAAATGTATTTATAGGAAAATATTTGGAAAAAATATTTTAACTAACCATGTGAAATGTGTAAGAAGACCCAAAAGGATGTTTTTAATTCAGGAATATAGACATTATTTGGCATAGGATATGGCCACTATAGGTGGATAGGGGTGCATTGCACTCTTATCTACTTAGCCCAAAAAGTTCAAGAAGAATTAGAGATAACTATCCTTTATTGAGAATAGTTGTAATGTGATTTTAGATAGATTGAGAATTTAACATTAAAATTTTTGTATAGTCATAATGGTAAACAAGGGGTCGAGCCTACATATAGAAAAATGTCTTATAGGAATGGTGAATAAGAATCATGTAATTATTTTCAAGTCATGTGGTTTAGGATGTGTCAAAAATTATCATTTTCAAGTAATTATTACCAAATTTATGTGTCTATAGGTTTGAAAAAGTGGGGTTTTGGCAGAGTTTGTGTTTTATCCACATAAATCTTGATAATTTCTTTACATACTTACATTTGAATAATTTAACTTAGTATGAATAATTTTTCCATTGGATTATAGGTAGGCTCTATTTATACCAACATCAACTATAATTAAACATCTATTCACATCAAATACCAATCTAAACACAATAATATAATACCATCATAAAACATTTATTATTTAGTGTTCCTATTTATAAAGTAAATAGGGAAAATTTGTGGATTTATAAATTTTCCAATAGAAAAAGGTTATGATGCACAACATTAATTGAATACCTTAAAAAGTTAAGAATGTAATTCATTAATACTTTAATTAACCACACTAAAAATTTAGAATTGGTACTAGTGTAACACATGACATTCTATCAAGGTAACACCCAAATAATGGGAAATACATCCAACATTTAGAAGTATGATATGTATTATATAGGGTATTTATTATGATATGTGTAACAATTATACTAATATATGGCTATAGTGTTAAAATTTTATATAGAGTTCAACACAAGAGGTGTATCTTTCTCGTGTGACCTTTGACATGTTATACATGGCATTGAGGAGAGGAGGATGATAAAATCATGTGGTGCTCCATTATCTCCCACCTATATAAATATATACATAAAAGTATATAGATTCATGTATGAGACACACAATGGAGGGGTATTCTATAAGGACACTCTTGAAATGCTGAACATATGGGCACATAGATATGATTAGGTCTATAAGATTAACCACTGCATTGAAGGATATATAAAGACCATATGTAGGAAGATAAGTTGTGGTGGAATGTAGGGGATAAGGAGACTGTGATATCCCACATTGGAGGAAGCCATAAATTCGATAAGAAAAAACTAATTCTCTATACACTTTGGATAAAGGCATCAAATTTATTTTTCTTGAAAATAATTTTTTAGATGCCCAAAGAAAATGAAATATTATAAAATTACAGTCTCTAGATCATGCTTTATAAAATTATTCCAAAATATTTTTGAGGGTGGGTGTAAATAATGTTCAATATTCATTATTGGTATGATAATTAGATAGTTTATAATTTTTAGTTATATGTCTATCTTATTCCATACTTTGCCAGGTTTATTAGGTTAATAATAAAAATGTGTCCATTAAGAAAAACTTTGACTTATAAGATAAAATGGAATAAGTTTTAGTGTTTTATGGGGTTTTTTTGTTGTGAAGGAAACAAAATAGAAGACATCAAATGCCCACTTGTGAATGGATTTGTCATCCATGCTATGATTTTCTAATTCTTCTATGTAGAATTTTCTTATGGGAAAGCTTTAGAGGATAAAGAAATGATAATATTTATATATAACTCAAAATAATATATAAGGGAACTTCATTTAAATTATAAACTAGGACATCACATCTTTACGGCATAAGGAAACATAATTGTGTGAATAAAATGGTATTTTTCATTTATAGTTGTTATAATAACTAATCCATAAAAAAAGGTACATTAAATTAAATGAGTTTAAAAGTAAGAAGAAGAGGAATATTTAGATTAATCTTATAAACACATACATTTTGAACAATTTTCTCTACATAAACCCTGCATGAACTTGTGTTATATGTCGATTTGAAAAATATTTTAGCAAAATTGAAATTTAATAAAATAAAAAACCATTGGCTACTAATGACAATAATCACTTTTTAAAATAGTACACAAGTATTATAATTCATTGGCATCTTAGTAATCATAGAGAATCTATATGTCATTCACATGTATCTATTCGATGTTAATACAAATTATAGAGAACATGAAAAATAATAGAGAATTTATTCATGTTAAAATTGTTGTGGCCAACACACCCCCATTTCCTTTGAAACGGGGGACCCATTTGAAAATTTTATGAACTAGAGATTTAGATCCCTTTTTTTTGTTTTTATCAGTGACAACTACTTAAATCTTTAGAATATGCACCACCTTGATTTTCTCAAGAAATAACTAGCCTCTTTCATTTGTATTTGGAAATAAAAGATGATTGTACTCTTTGTAAATCATGGCACTAATGTTGTAGGTTGATTTTCAATTGAATCTCTTGGAGTATAGTTCCCTTTCTAGAGAAACAAACTCATTGTCCTCCATGGTAAATTGAGTTTTCCATATTTGACAGGCAATCTTTAATATATTGTATTCTTTTTATCTTTATCACTTAGTAATTTTTTGGATTTTTCATAGCCTAACTAAATGGGAATTTTCCATGTCATTAGGATTCATAAAAGCTAGTGCCTCAGACCTTTCAAAGATGTCAAATCCTAGGAGATCCTGGCCAAATGGGAAGGCATCACATCATCTAAACTTAGAAAGGCCAGTCCCTAAAACCCAATAGAGATATTAGAGCTTGGGAGAGCCTGGTCAAATGGGAAGATGCCACATCATCTAAAATTAGAAAGGCTAGTACCCCAAACCTGTCAGAGATGTTAGAGATTGAGAGAGCCCAACTGAATGGGAAGGCACCATGTCATCTATATTTAGAAAGGCCAATCCCCTAGACTTGTCAGAGATGTTAGAGCCTAAGAGAGCCTAGCCAAATGGGAAGGCACCACATCATCAAGAGTCATAAAGGCTAATTCTCTAGACCTATTAGAGATGTTAGAGCCTAGGAGAGCCTGACCATATGGGAAGGCATCACATCATCAGGAGTTAGAAAAGCAAATCCCCCAGACCTATTAGAGATGTCAAATCCTGAGAGAGCTTATCTAAATGGGAAGGCCCCATGTTATCTAGAATAAAAAAGGCCACTCTCCTATACATTTTAGAGATGCTAAAACTTGAGAAATACTAATTAAATGGGAATGCACCACATCATCTAGAGTTAGAAAGGCCAGTGCCCTAGACCTATCAAAGATGTTAGAGTTTGGGAGAGCTTGATTGAATGGGAACCACATCATTAAGAGTGAAAAAGGATAGTAACTTAGACCTATCAGAGTTGTCATAGCTCAAGAGAGCTCATATGAATGGGAAGTTACCACATCATTAAGAGTTAGAAAGTCAATCCCCTAGACCTATCATAGATGTCATAGCCTGGGAGAGCCTGATCAAATGAGAATTTACCACATCATCAAGAGTTATAAAGGATAGTCCCCTAGACCTTTCAGATATGTTAGAACCTAGGAGAGCCTAGATGAATGGAAATATTCCATAAAATCTAGATTCAAAAGGCCAGTGCCTTGGACATGTCAGAGATGTCAAATCCCAAGATATCCTAGCTGAATGGGAAAGTGCCATGTCACCTAGTATGTAGATAACCTTATTTCTACCTACAACCCTAGGAAGCTCAAAATTAAGTATAGATGAGATAAAAATCCAATTAAGGTTTGTCACATGTCCCCAAGTGACACATCACCTAGCTTTTGGGAACAACATCGAGTAAGGAACCATGCCTAGGTACTGACCATTAATGGGAGGATCAATAAATGGATGACACATGTCAAAAGGTAGGAGTTAGTCAAGAAGCCTCTAAGAGATGTGACTACATGCCTATAGTGTGTTGGGTATTTACAAAATGGGAATTTTGACATTATTAGATAATTTTAAAAGCATCCCATCCCCATTACTATATTTGACTAGTGATGGAGGATTATGAGATCTGAGTTCAATTCTAGATTTAGAAATAAAAGAAGAAAATCTAGCCACCAAATAAAATTCAAATTCATACCAATTAAGACACCAAATTCCATTAATAATATGTATGTATACATGTGATTATAAATATTAAGGGAGTCCCATTAATGGTTATAATTATTAAATGGAAAAAATCTTTAAATCCTCACTTCTAAAATTTTATAGATCCCTCGCATATTGTGCCTTCAACCCTTAAATCTCCCTAAATTTCCCTTCTATTTTACTTTGATGGTTGTTACACCCTCAAATTATAAGTTCAAGCCCATGTACTAAGATACCACTTTACATACTATTTTAGCCAAGTATAGACACTACAATGACATATTTAAGGTAATTGAGTAGGTCCCCAAGTATTCTATTGATGCCAATAACTAGCTGGCTAGGTATAAGGATACCCTTTAGTCCTATAAGAAGTGTGAACTCCATAAAGATGTAGATAAAATAGAGGAATTCCCCTTCACTAACCTATTGGGAGACATCCTCCACAAGGCTATTCACATACAAGACTCTGTCAATGAATAGGTATGTTCACCCACCTCTCAGCACCAAATCATCAATATATTTGAGAACACCTTTAAGGCATACTAATCCATACCAAAATTTTCCTCATATGATGTAATGGTAGTTTTGACTTGGATGGGCACCTACCAGATATATGACATCCTCCATGACAAGGTTGAGAAACCCAAGTCCAAGTGGGTTAACAAGGAGAAGATCAATACCTACACAATTTGCACCTTCCAAGAAAAGGTTTGAGTAGGCATGATCCTACTAAAACAACTATTTGGGGACCCAAATTTCCAACACATCATTGAGTTGTGGGTTCCCCTTATACATATGATAATTACTCATTTTGACATCTAGACACATGAGGATTTATCAACTTCAAGTTAGGCAATGTCATTATAGATGTTTAAGCAGGAGGTGACTTATAAATGATGAGCTACCTACTAGATGAAATTTTTGGGACAGGCTCATTTAATCTTTTATCATTTATTACATTGGTTCCCAATGGCCCTATCATCTACACGGTATTTTACAAGCCATATGGCCACTAGTTCCACCAACACATCTTACATGTCTATGATCACTTCTACTTGATAGTTTACCAGGGAATTAATGAAGCTTTGATGCCCTAGATCCTAAAGGTAATCTAGGAATCTATCATAGCTATCAAGGACTATTAGATGTAAAAAGATGACAAAGTCATCCAAGTCATGGGATTCCTTTAAGACCCCTTACACTTTCCATATTATGTCCCTCATCACTTAGCAGAATAGGAGATCTTTGATCAACTATTAAATGACATCTTTAGGTTCTACATACAACATTAGCAAAAGGCATGCCCATATCTAGTGATAACCATACAAAACAAAATCTATATAAACTTCCCCTAGATACAAAATATGATGGCTAGGCAAGACTCTTTCACGTTAAAAAAGTGTAAGATTCAGTAGTGGGACCCTAAATGGGTGATTCAATCCTATTTGGCACAATACTTAGGTTGACTCAACATAATCATGACCATCAAGATAAAGATGATAATGAGCTTTATCTAAATGCCACTGATGACTAGGAGGTTCTATCTTAGATATAAACAAATAATAAGAATGGGAATAAGGCTCAAGCAAGACCCTCTATAACTCCTCCAACTCCTACTCTATTTATGGAAGACCTAACTCCAATAACTCTAGCCACCACTTGGAGAATATTATAGGGAATCTTGTGTCCTATTCCCCCCAGATCCCTAGCCCCATCTCCAGCTTTGATTCTACCTCAAATGAACCTCACTCAAGAATAATGGCAAGCTCAAATGTTCTCATGGGCATCCCCTTTTGTTCTCTTTCCTTTCACTCCCTTTCCCCTTCCACCTCCACTCCTTTTCTCTTTCATTCCTTCCACTTTACACCTCATCCTCTACCCTTCACCACCATTTTATTTGTAAATCCTATGCCCCCTAAAACCTAAGGGATGGTATTGGGGTTTCAATCACCATATATGGATGTTTAGGATGACCCAGATGTATAATGGAATTTTGATCGAGCCTCTAAGAGTATGAAAATAAAATTCACATAAAGATTCATCTTGGAGGTGAACCTAGTGATATGAAAAACTCACCAGGATTTGTCTACCCTCACTAAGGTGAATAATTCTACTAGATAAGAGAAAATGGTCGATTATTCACTATTTATACTATGAACTACCCATGACATATTTGATAATCTCCTTAAAAACATGCAGAGCTAAGTCCAGACTCTCAAATCCCAAGTGAAGAGTACATTCCTAGTCAAACTAATTAGGTAGGTCAAGGATGCCCTCCTACTACTTTTATCAATCATTTGGAAAGTAGTGGGGACTCAGGCCAAGACTAATGAATTTATATAATAGATATAATACTACATGGGGAAGATCCTGAAAATTGATGGGAAGTGATAAAATTTACAAGTAGTGATAAATAAAGGAATGTTCCTAGATCTCATACTAATGATAGCCTCATATTTATCATTGTATCAAAATTATGCTGGTAACATGAGAGCTAAAATGCATGAGTGGCTATCCTTCACCTACACTACAATAGAACCCTTGTAAGAGGGACAAAATAAGATATTAACCTACTTTAAGGAGGTTAATATCTCCATGTTATTCCATCCCAATGACACTTTAATCAACCAAAGGTAATTCAGAGTCTAACTAGGTCAATTTGACCAAGTTATGAGGGATAAATTAGCCAAGGTGAACCAAGAAGGAGCCAAGGCAGTATTGGACCTATCAACTCAATCCACTAAGAGCATCAACTAAGTCTATAGAGTCCAAGCCTCAATGGAAGTAGCTTTCCAAATATCTTAGAAATTGGTTCCTTAGTCTAAGGTGATCTTTAAGGAGCCTCTAATGAACTTGGCCAAGATGGATGAGGAGTTTGACCTCATGGCAACCATGTTGGAAGCTGAGCGCCTAGTTAAAGTAGTTAGGAGCTAGTCCCTCTTATCCACCTTTGCATGTTATCTAGTGGTCCCCCATAGATCTCTTGTAGGTTTTTAGGGATTTGTTTTGGCTCAAATTTTGAAATATGGTTATAAATATAATAAGTGGCCATCATGGCCTAGTATGGAATCCTCGTGCTTTTTAGAGGTGATCCCTAATCCTTATCTATATATAGAAGAGTCACATTATATTTTAAGGGTTGACCAAAAATGTATTGAAAGTGTTTTGAGATTATTTCCAAGATTTAACCTATATTTACTTCATCACTCTAAACAATAAAAGTGGCCCAGATTGATTATTGCAGTAGTATTTCACTCTTTTAATGAATATAATCACTATTTTCTAAAAAAGGGTCTCTTTTATGTTCAATTTTATTTCATATTCATGTTTAAATGATCAACAGTGCCAGGTTAATTATATTAACACTTGTCACTTTATATACATCATGGTTATGATGTTATTAGTTATTATAATCTATGTGTGAGTTCTTTCATTTCTCTTTTGTTAGTTCTGATAATGTGTGTACCTAGTTACAAATTATCATATAACATTTATGTGTTTTCAAAAATAAACCCCTAATAATAAGCTTTGGTATGAATTCGCATTGAATTGATACTCTTGGTTCCCTCAAACTCTCCCCACTATATGTTTTTGGAGGTCTAACTCTAGTGAAACTCAATCTATAGTGATATAATAATGGTAGAATCACTTGGTTTAGTGACCATTACATTGAACTCATTTTAGACCTAGAGGCTTCCCTTTTTTTCCTTACCCTTTTCTCTCTTTTGTGTTTATTTAGTGGAATTAAAATTCCCATTTTGAATTATGTTTATAAAGAACAAGAACAACACTCAAATACTCATAACTATCCCTAACATGTGTGAAGTAAAATGTATTGAATTTTTAGTGGTAATAATGCATCTCTTAGAGACTATTCAAGTAGGATCCCTTTGTGAAGTGAAATACCTATATTCATTCCTTGATCTGATCATAGATTAGTCCTAAAATATAGGATGAAATTCTATAGTTGTCCCCACCTTCCTCTTTTCAAGGAATTCCCAATTCTATAATCATCTCATGATAAAGGATAAGATTGGAGTGAATAACAACTAGTGTTATAAGGAGGGCCTCAAGATAATCCATGCTTGTTTTGATTTTAGTTCATTTTATCAAAATATTTATTTTGGTTTTTTAGTAACAACGTGATAACTATTTTTTGATTGTGCATCATCCTAGAGACTAGTTCACCTATTACTAGGGCTAGGCTCTGTCAAGGTAGATTGGTAATTCACCCTAATTTTCCATAGAAAAATAAGGTACAAAAAACCGATACCTATTTTTAAACCTATTAATTCATCTCTACAACCTATCCCAAATGCACATCCTAAGATGGCTTGGTTAGCTAGATTAGACATTAACATCCCATGAGTCATCCATGATCTACCTAGGAACCTTGAGAGGTCTCTTCCTCATTTCACCCTTGGTGTGGGATAGAGTATGGAGGAAAACATAACCTCCTATAAGACCACACTAAGACTCTTGAATGTATAAAATGAGGATGTGGCATGCAGGCTCTTCCCTTTTACCCTGATGGACTCTACCTATGATTAGTTTTTAAACCTTCATGAAGCCTCTATACCAAGTTGAGACCATGTTAGTTCTATTTTATTCACCCAATTTGGCCAAATAATACACCCCAACATAATTTAATAGTATTTTTATTGTATCAAAAGAGATCCCAATGATCTCATTAAATTTTTTAATTATAGGTTACAAAATATGTATAACTGAGTAACCATTCTTTACCAACCCAAATCTTAACTAGAACTTGAAATGTATAAGAATGCAATAGACCCTTCGACAACCATGTTATTAAGAAGATATGAAATTATAATAGACCTACCCTTAACATATATAGGGACCATCAAAGTGGATATTCAATTGAAGCCCCAGGGCTACACCATGACCCCCACTCCCGACATGTTACCAAAAATGCTTGCATTGAAGTTAGTGTTGAGTGAATAATATAGAAAAACATGGAGAGATGGAATATAAAGAGTTTTATTCTACTTTTGAGATCTTATAAAAGGAAATAGAAGAATATGAGGTGGTCCCTAATCATCCATAATCTTCTAACTCAGGTATTGTTATGGTGTTATAAATCATGGATTTCCCCATCTAAGAAGAAAATGAGTCAAAGGAAGGTATTAGTGAGGTGTTTGGATTTTAGTAGTTCCAAATGAGAAAATATGTCCTTAAGAGTAGGTAGAAAAAATAGCCCCTTACTATCTTGACACCCCCAAATAATGGTGCAACCCCACCAGACCAAAATGTTAGGAATGATCCTCCACCTCCAAGATCTCAAGAGCCTAAAGCACCTATGGAAACCACAAAAATCCAAATAAAAAGGGGTTATAACATATTTGAGGATATGAATAAAATCAAGATTAACATTACCCTGCACGATCTTGCCCAAATCACAAAGCAATGTGACCTCTTGTTAAAGTTTTTGACTCAAATTCCAACCCCACAGTCCCATCCAAAATTGAGAGCAACACACTCCAATGTGATTATTCACTAGAATAAGATGGAGATTCCCCCTTTTCTTTTGACCATCCAGTTATTTGGAAATAATTTTTCATAATTACTTAATATATCCTAGAGCCATTATGAATGTGATGCTGATAGGTATATATGAGAAACTTGGTCTAGCCCCCATAAAATAAGATAATGTAGTGGTCTCATTGGACAAGTCAGAGGTGAAAGTGATAGTTAAATTATTAAATATCCACATCCAGTTGGAATCTAAGCCTAGGATTCAACACTTTATATACATTCAAGTGGTTGACATCCTAAAATACTGTGTTATGTTCCTCATCAGATATTGGTCCAATGCCCTAAATGGGTATATGCCACAATTTTATCCCATATGTGGTGATTATGGATAGGAGTAACCAAATAAATATAATTGGATAAGGAACCATGCATGAAACATATTATCATTGAATACAACACTATTAATGAGAAGATAAACCTAGTTTCCTTAGGCCTAGGTATCTACACACTAAGCACCAAGCCTCTAAAATACCAAACCAGTCATAGCCAAGTTTGCTTGGCCTTTGGTCTCTTTATGTAGATGGATCTTAATCCAAATAAGGTAGTGGGGCTAGTGTTCTTCTTCTATATCCCTTATAGAGGAAACATCTGGCATATTATAGGCTACAGTTCTTTTTCATGAATAACTTGATAGAGTTCAAAGCTCTTATCTTGGGATTACAATTTTCATTAAGAAATGAGGCAAATGAACTAAGAGTATTCATTAACTCTAAACTAGTGGTCAATCAGATCAAAACTAAGTTTCAATGAAAAACATCATACCTTATAAGGTATAAACATAGATCTTGGGACTTGATTGAAATGTTCAACAAATTAAATATCATCCCTATTCCATGGGAAGAAAACTAGGTAACAGACTTTCTAGCATTGGTTATGGCAAACCTAACCCATCTAGATGACACTTTGCTACAAGAGTTATCTTTGGAGCTCATCCCTTATCGTTCTATCTTGAACATCATGGCTAAATTTTAAGTCTTTAAAGATGGCCAATAAATCATCCAATTCCTCAGTAATGAATGGACATTTGAGGCCCAAATCATAGATGAAAAGGAAAAGGATACCCCGATACTGAGTTGGATAAGGATGGTATCTTAAAAATTCATGAGAATAGGATCTTGAAAGGGATGATTTCACTAAAAAGAGCATTCAATGCATGAGAACCAACCTTTTAGGATAAAAAGCCTAAGTTTGAAGACCATAAGTGTCAAATCATTAATCTTGACCCTATAGAGAATCCCCATATAATTATTATGGTTCCAGATTAGAGGGACCATGAATTGTAATAGTTATATAAATTATTACTAAGGTATAAGGACATAATTGTTTGAACCTATGGAGACCTTAAGGTCTTTGACCCAAGTGTAATTACTCACACCATCCCTTAAAACATGGCCAAAAACCCTTCAGATAAAGATAGAGTCTAGTAAATCGAATCTTAGATCCATTGATTCACAAGGAAGTTCACAAGTTACTCTCTTTAGGGATAGTTTTCTCGACTCACCACTCCACCTAGGTGGCTAACCTAATTATAGTGTAAAATAATAATGGTGAAATATGCCTTCATGTGGACTTTTAAAACTTTAACTAGGCCTTAGATAAGGACAACTATCCATTACCCTCTCTAGAGGAGGTGATTCAAATGGTGAGTGGGTCTCAAATGATGTCCTTCTTAGATGGATTCTTAGGTTATAACTAGGTCTTGGTCAACCTAGGAGACAAAACTAAGATTGCTTTCACCACCAAGTGGGGCATATTTACTTACAAATGGATGCCTTTTGGGCTAATCAACTCTAGTGAAACCTTTCAAAGGGTAATGACACTCACCTTTGAAGGACTGATGGGTAAATGTATAATAATATATATAGATGACCTATGTTTGATAGATGCATAAGGTATGGCATCCCCTTAAACCCAAATAAGAAAATATTCGATGTCATTGAAGTAATATTTTTGGTCACATTTTCACAAAGGAAGGTATTATTATCAACCTCAAAAGGGAAAATGTAATTTCTAAACTACCTTCACCTAACAATAAAAAATAACTAAAATCATTTTTTGGAAAAATCAACTTGTGCGTAATTTTATTTATAGATTCACTAAAATAGTGAATCCCTTGAATGCAATATTGAAACAAGATGCTAAATTAGAGTGGCGAGTGAAATCAAGGAAAGATTTCTAGGATATCAAATATGCTATCATACAAAACCCAGTCCTTATCATCCCAAACTATACACAGGACTTCTATGTTTACCCTTACACTTTAGAGCACACCATTATCACCTACCTCACCTAGAGGTTAAAAGGAGAAAAACACCTTGTGAATTTTATGAGTACTAATCTTAAAGATGATGAACTTCATTATTCTATGCTAAATAATCATGCCTATGACCTATACAAATTAGTGAATAAATTTAGGCATTACATCCTCCAAAATAGAGTGCATGCCATTATCTTGGACCTAGCTATAAAGCAAATGTTGGGATAAAATGAGATAAGTGAGAGGAGAGAACAATGAATGACAAAAGTAAAAGAGTATGACTTGGAAATCAAGTTGGTCAAACTAGTCAGGGGATAATACCTCACCCAACAAATCATAGAAATAGACCCAAAAATCACAATACACTAAGTGGACCAACAAAGGGTGTGGCACTCAGACTGGTACACCCTAGTCATGCACTTTATACTTTATGGAAATGCACCCCTAGGACTCAATCATATGCAAAAAAGAGTCCTCTAGTTAAAATTTATGCATTATATGTTGAATAATAGAGTTAGCTTTAGAAGAAACCATGAAGGAATCTACCTCTTGTGCATATCATAAGAAGAGACCAAGGACATAAAGACCAATTTCCATGAAAACACTAGGATTCAACCATCACATGGAAAACACCATGGCTCAAAAACTTCTTTGGGTAAATTATTATTGCCCCATACTATTTAGAGATATTCACACTCATGTTCATTTCTACCACCACACATTACAATGCCACTAAAATGTATTATAGAGGATATGTCATTCACATAATAGGGACTAGACTTCATGGGGGTGATTAATTCCAATTCATCATTCAACCATAAATTCATCCTTATGAGCATGGGCTATAAAATTAGATGGTCCAAGGTAGTTACAACCAAAATAAAAACCATTTTTGAAGTCAACAAGCTCCTAGAGAGTACCATAGTCATCCATTTTAAGGCCCCCATTTATTGAATATGTTGTAATGGACCCACCTTTCAATCCACACAATTTATATAATGGGCATATGGTAATGGGATCACACTAAAGTTCTCCTCCAATCCCTACCCATAAAGGAATGGATTGGTGAAAACCACCAACAAAACCTTGATCAATGCCATCAAGAAATCAACTAGAGAGAAGCCCTAAGAATGTCACTCATTGCTAAATTTTGCCTTGTGGGAAGATTGTGCTAGGTATAAAAAAGTGCTCAAAATATCTCCTTTCCTTCTCATATATAGATTACAACCAATCATGTTGGTCACTCTCAAAATGTTGACTTATAAGTTCATGCAAAGTGTAGACACCGCAAACGTGTCTGCACCTTGGTTCTCCCCCTTGGCCCTTTCTCCCTCCTAGTCCTCCTTGGTCCCTAACCCACCTAAGTCTTATTAATTAGAAATTAACATCTATTTTTAATTAAATAAGGCCCCCTTTCCACCCTACCCTTGCCACCTTGGATCCTCCCTTGAATCCCTCCACCTTCCCCCTAGCATTTATTAGGCCAAATCTCACCATTATATCCCCCATCGTCCATTTTGGCGTCCTTGTGACCGTTCTGCCCATGACCCCTCGCCCGGCGGCGTGCAAGAGTGGGCAGAGGCTATTTTTAGCCTCTGTGCCCATCCTACGACCGCCGACGTCAGCGACCCTTCGGCCGACGTCAGCGAAACTGCCGGCGTCGGCAGCCTTCATTATCCCCTTCTGCATCCATTGCACCCCCTGGACTCTTGAGCTCAAAAATAGATTCTCTTGACGCTTTGGCTCTGATCTCTCCTCTGTCTTGACCTCGTGCAATAGCAGCAACAGGTGACAAGGTCCTGGATCAGTATCTTCTCCTTGCAGCAACTCTTTCGTGGCTCCAGCAACATCTCCTTCTCTCTTCATTCAGCAAGCTAAAGGTAAGCTAGTCTGGTTTTTTTTTTATTTCATTTTATTCAGTCATCTATATTCTATTGTCTTCTACTCCCTCTGTCCTTCCCCCCTGAGAGGCTGCAAAGCCTTCTCAGGCCCCATCCTCTGTGAATCCTCCTCTTCCCTGTCCTCTGTGTCTCTTCCAACTTCCTCCCCCCTCTGCCCAAAAGACCTTGCACCAGGCACCCAACTCGAACCAGACCACTCCCCAATCCATCCAAACTTGTCCCCGTTCAGTCTCAGACCCGTTCACAGTCCAGCAAGCAACCCAGACCCGACTACAGGCCACAACCCCGACCGACGCCGGTCACTTCCCCAACCGACGTCAGCAGGATAGCCGACGCCGGCAGATCAGATAACCGACGCCGACGACATTTCTGACCTCGGCGACTGTCTTCAGCCCAACAGCTCTTTCAGGTAATCTTTTTGTTTTCTTCTTTCCTTTCTACTTTCTTTGTTACTTCTGTATTCTGGCATTCTGTCTTTTATCAGTCACTTATTTCATCAAAACAGTGGGTTGACCTCCCTTAAGGAAGTTTTTACACTTCTGGGAACAAGCCTTTTGCTTGGCAACCCACTGCCTATCTGTCTAACGTTTTTCTTGTCCTAGTTTCTTTTTTTTCTTGCAGGTGTCATTCCTCCACAGCCAAAGAGGAGTGCTCACAAACGTCTGGATTTACAGTGCGCAATCTTTAGTCCAGGTACTTCCAAGCCTTGTCCATTACTTTCTTTTAGTTTCCTTCTTTTTAGTCTGAAAAGCGAATTTGAGGTAGAAACATCTCTGGCACGCCCGGTGGGACCCTAGGTTCCTCCTGGGTTCCTTTTTCTTTTTCATTCATTTAGGTGCACTTAGGCTCCTTCTCTCTTATCTCTTTCTTCTATTCCGAATGAAACTATAAGCAGGACTAAAAAGAATCCTTCTTTTCTTTCTTCCTTGCATTCTAGACTAGTCTAAATATCATACTCTCGTCCCTTTCTCCATCTTGTCTTCATAACAACATCACATTTCGACTTGGGCATTAAAACATATTGCACTTTCATTTCTGCTTGTGCTTGCATTAGTCCACATCTAGTAACTTAGGCGCATATTGAATGAACCGTAGACACTTGATGTTACACTACCGAATCACATGCACTAAAACACACATAAAACATACCTGAGACAAGGCCCGACTGGGATTTCATCACCCAGCGGATACCTTACCCGTCCCGGTGACCCTACTTGGATTTCATCACCAAGGGGGAAGCCCACTCCGTTCTCTGGTGGAGGATAAACTCTAGGCGAGGTATATCTTGGCTAAGCGAGACCAGCTAACCACTGGAATCGTGAAGTGAGGGGAGCTTGCTCCTTAGCACCAGGCCACGTACCAAACCCTAACACAGATCTTTGAGCACCTAAAACGACACCTGAAACCATCTTTAGACTGCCTTCTTCTAGGACCCATTTTTCAGCCAATCTCCCCAAACATTCATCTAAGGCATAAGCCACAAGTTTCTAAGGTTAATTCCTAGGATTTATCGCTTAGGCTTGTCTGTCTTTCTCTATTTTCCTCTTCTCATCTGTTTGTTTGAGTGTGTGAGGACGCTTTCTTCTTTGTTTTTCCAAGAACCTTTTGGCTCTCTGGAAAACACAGTCACCGACATCGGTTCTTCCACCAACGTCGGCTTTCCCTGTCACCGGCATCGGTTCTGATACCGACGTCGGCTTCATCTGTTACCGGCATCGGTTATCTGACTGACGCCGGCCTCATTTCCTACCGACATCGATTTTACAACCGACGTCGGTCTCTGTCACTGTCCTTTTTTTTTCAAAACCAGCAACCTGAAGCCTGTCTTTTCTCTATCAAAGACTCCATCCTGGTTTTTTGGAACTGAGCAACGCAGTCCCTGAGACCTGAACCTCCTTTGCCTTGCGTGGTTTTGACTCGTAGCCAAGCCAAAGCTCTTGTCAACCACGCTAGCCGTCAACCACTTCCGTCCACCCCGTCTGTGACCAAGCCTACAATGGAGTTCAACTCGGAGACCGAAAGAACTCCCATTCGTCCAACCCCGCCGTAGACTCCCATTGTCCAAGAAGGGGACCAAGACTTCGAGCGATTCTTGGACCTCAATGTCAAGGCTTTGCAACATTATCTCGTGCATAGCCGAACGCGAGACTCCTTGGGCAATCCAATCTATGGAATGCCAACCTCCCTTGTCGTGACTACGGCTGTATCGACAGCATCCGTAGTTCAACCTTCGGACACCTAGGCCATCGCTTTGACCACTGACCAGACTTTGACCAATCCCCCAGGTGTGGCCTCTCCCTCTATCATTAGGCCCACTTCCACCGGGGTTCCGGCCTCTTGTCAACCTCAACCCGCTCAACCGCTATCCACTCCTTTTCAAAACCTTGTCGTCTCTATCCCGCCTACCCTGGCCCCTATCAACACCAGGGTGGCTTCTTACCCCTTGGCCCCCGTTACCACAGTCCAGCCTCTCGTGGCAACAACGGGCCCAGCTATGTCTTCTAACCAACCACCTTTAGCCTCCACCTCTGCCCCTGCGATTAGTCATCCATACATTGTACAACCGGCTATGTCGCATACTTCCTCTAGCCTCTTCCAAGTGCCCTACAACTTAGGGGGCATGCAACCTGTCAATCCATCGGCAGACATCATCAAGATGCTGATGGACAAGATGACCAGTCTTGAGACCTCTGTTTCTGGCTCGTGCAACACTCTTTCATACGAGTAGATCTGTAACGAGCCCATTCATCCTTCCGTCCCAATCAGACCATATCCTAGCTAGTGGGAGCTTCTGAAGTTTTCTCGCTTTCAAAACAAGGAAGACCCCCAACAACACTTGCGGGCATTCAGATACGCCTGCTACCTCATTGGCCATGACGATGCGTTACTCTTACGCACCTTTCCTATGTCTCTCTCGGGTGCTGCACTTGACTGGTATAGCTCCCTTCCTAGCCATTCTCTCTTCTCATTCACACAATTGGCTCAGCTCTTCCTCGATCACTTTTCTATCAACATAACCAAGAAAGTCTCAATCACGGACCTCTATTCTATTCGGCAATTCGAGGACGAGTCCATAGCCGACTTCATTGCTCGATGGAGAGGCCTTATCAACCAACTCTCCTTTTCCTTGCCCCAGGCCGAGCTTATTGAACTCTTTTCTCAAGCCTGTGCCCGACATATCTCTTCCACCCTGAGGGTTCAAACCTTCCGCACTTTTGACGAGGCCTTCACGATGGCCCGTAAACTAGAGTTGCGTGCCATCGAGGAGAACAAAGTCAAGTTGCAGAGTAAGAATCCCAGCTCTAAGACCAATGACTCTTCCTCTGCCAAGCCATCATCATCCAATTCTAAATCCAAGGCTTCAGCTAATGCCATGGTTGTCAGACCTTCATCTTCTTCGACCAATCAGCCTGAGCCCTCTACATCTCAGAGTGCTACTCGGCAATTCCAGCAAAGATACATGCAGCGACGATATACTCCCCTTGGAGAATCATATGCGTCTGTGATAGAAAAGCTTCTTAAACAGGGGGCCCTCAATCTCCCTCAAGCCCGACCTCCTCCGCAATTCGATCCCTCTCATGCCATCCCCGCCTGGTATAGGGAGCATGACTTCTGCAGCTTCCACCGTGTTAAGGGCCATGACACAGAGAACTGCAAAACCTTTAAGAACATAATACAAGACATGCTTGAAAAGGGGGATCTCATCTTAGACAATCCAAATGCACCCCCTAATCAGGCCATTGACATCTTCAAACAACCTTTCCCCAATCATCCACCAACTCAGAACAACGTCCAGACCTTAATTGACGATAATCATGAGCACAATATTCGGACAGTCAATACGGTCTCTCCCTTCATCCCCAATCAACCTCTTGAGGTTAGTCCATCACATGTGGACGAACCTCTCTCCCCGGCTAGTTCTCCACTGACCTCTCTCATCTTGGAGGACGCCTCGGCCTTACCAGCACCTCCGGTCTCGCCATCCTCTGTTCTACTGCCTATGGAGGACCCGACCCTTCCTACTCCTCAGCCGCAAGTGGAGGGCACCGTCATCCCTACCCTTTACCCGCTGGAGGAGCCTCGCTCCCCGGTTTCTTCTCCACCCAGGGAAGAACCTATCCCTCCTTCGTCCTCATCTAAATCTGTCATGACTTCACCATATCATGTGTCTGAGACCACTACACCAATCTCGTCTTCAACCTCGCAACCATCAACATCTTCCTCTTAGCCATTTTCCCAGTTGGTGGAGAAGATTGAACTTCTCCCTCTGCGGAAAGTGACGCCTCAGGTGTTGTGGGAGCGTCTTAAAGCCCTTCAACATACCCGCGCCCTCTCATCACATGCCGCTAATCCTCCCAAGGCAGAATCTTGTCAGACTCTTGACAAAGACCAGACTCTCAAACCTCAACCAAACCCGTCCAAACCAAAGCCTGCGTCTATCTCATCCAAACCCATCAAGTCATTTGGCGTTCGTCCTGTCTCCACCCTCACTCACCCGCAAGTGAAGGTGGACCTAGGCCAGACCTCGACCAGCAATAGTCTTCCGACCAAGGCGAAGAAGACTGCTAGACCGCAGAAACGAATGCCTCCTTCTCCGTCACCATTGCCATCCATTTTGGGCCCCTATCCTTCGACCTTGGCTAGCATCCTTCCCACTCCGACCTTCAACCAAAACTCGTTGCCTCCTTTGCTTCCTCTGCCTACCTCCAGTCGTCCCTCTCCTAAAAAGGCGTTCTCAATCACCAGGCCAGAGCCATCTCCATCTGTCACCGTGCCATCAACCCATAAGGTGGTACGAAAACCTCTTCTAACCTCGCCTAAGCAAAAGTCACCAACCTCGCGCATATCAAATAGCACGGACCCTCTATTGGGCTCATACTCGTCAATATTGCGCCGACTTCTCCAGACTTCCGACATAACCCTTCCACCCATCAAGCCTTTCCAACCTCTCAGGTCCAAGCCCTCCTGGTTCGACGATACAAAAATTTGCTTATATCATCGTACACCAGGACACGACACCGAGACTTGCTGTGCCCTCAAGGCCGTCATCCGCCGCCATATGGAGAAGGACACTCTTCTCCTTGAGGACACTCTTGACCAGACCCCGACTCCTTCCTGTCCAACTTCTTCAAACACGTCAACATCCCACCAGCAAAACATGACCCCTTCTTCGCCTCCCATTTTCGAAATCAATGCCATCCGTATAACCACTAGGTCGCAACATGACAAGGCCAAAGCAAAAGCTGCCATTCCTTGGACCTACCCTTTCGTCAAGCCACCTCTTGCGCCCAAGCCTAAAATTTCTATCCTTGGCGCGTCCCAACCTTCTTCGTCTTCCTCTTCTGGACCAATTCACGACTCCATGCTGAAGCAGCTTCATCAGACACCGGTGAAGATGTCTCTTTACGACCTTATCCAAACTTTGCCTCAGCACCATCAAGCCCTTATCCAAGCCTTGCAGGCAGCGGAGGTCCAACCCGAGGACCCCCAACCACTCGCTGCCCTCGTCCATTCTTTATCTCCTGTCAACTCCATCACATTCAGCAATTCTGAGATTCCCACGTCTAACACAGAAGATCAGGACGCCGCCCTCTTCATCACTGCCTATGTCGATCGGACGCGCATCAAACGTGTTATGATCGACGGCGGCGCTAGCATCAACATAATCTCTACCCATGCCTTTGATCAGCTGGCTCTTCCCAAGAACTGCGTCTCCAAAACTGACGTGATCTTACGCTCTTTCAACGACACCACCGCCATGACCATTAGCACAGTCATCCTCCACATTCGCGTAGGCCCACGCACAGTCCCGAAGCTCTTCTATATCATCGAAGGAGAGTTTCAATACAACCTTCTACTAGGCCGACCTTGGATCCGTGCCATAGCCTGTATACCCTCCACCCTACACCGTTGTGTGAAGTTTGAGCATGACGGGCAAGTCCACACCATTCCCGCTGACCCTTCACCCTTCAAGACTTGCAACACCACCTATCGTCCTAACGACGTCCTCATTCCCATCAAGCCGTCCACTCCGGCACCGCCTCCATCTGCGGAAGCTTCGATCAGTTCGCAATCGGCGGTTGCCCTCACCCCTCCTCTTCAAGCACTGACCAAAGACCCCATGGAAGACATCTTCCAACGACTATCACTTGGGGAATATCGCTTGTTAACCCTCGACATGTTCCAAACTCCACAAGAGTATGGACGCCTTCACCTCAGTCCCAATTACGACCCTCGAATCGGGACGGTCTTACCTTATGGTCCTCCTCACTTCCAAACCAACTTTGTCTATGGGGGGCTTAATCAAGCTCCTACCTACGACACTTCCCTCTCTTCACCCCAACCTTTCACATCTGATTTATTGTTTCTTGGCAACCCCGCCTTTGCACACACTTACCTTCACAGGTGTGCATGGAAGGGTTTTGGTTTTGGACGTTACGAGCAGGGCTCCCATCAGCCCATCGAGCCGCTCAATGATCACGATGCCAAGAAACGGTATGGCCTGGGATATCATGACCCCACTCAGGCTCCTTCCGACCTTTGTCCCAAACCAACCATTGACCAATCTCTTTCAGACTCGCCCATTTCTCCTTCGTCACCTACGGAGTCGGTGGTTTCCATCCCTCCTAGTTTTTTTTTTCCATAAACACCATCCGCCTGGAACCCCTGACCTATCAGCTCAATGGGGTGCCCAGGTCTCTCCCTCTCATCTTTCCTAGCATGGTAGAGGATGAGTTGGCAACCATTCACACTGTCCACTGCGTTGACGATGACGCCATCCTTTCCTACATGGGTGTCGATGACTCTTTCGTCCAGCGTTTCCTCCCTTCCGAGACCCAGGTTATGTTAAATGAATCCACCATTGACATCAACCTCCCTTCTTCTTCCGATGTTCCTCACGTCTTAAAGATTGGCCAATCTTTAGACGCTCAGGAGCAGCTTGACTATGCCCAATTCCTTTTCGACCATAGCAAGGCCTTTGCCTGGACTTACAGCGACATGCCTGGCATCGACCCCACCATTGCTACCCATAACATTGTCACCAAACCAGAGGCTAAGCCTGTTAGGCAGAAGCTTCGAAAGATGCATCCTTGCGTTGCGCTTCTTGTCAAAGAGGAGCTTCAGCGCCTTCTTTCTGTCTCCTTCATCCAACCCATCGATTATCCACAGTGGGTCTCTAACATCATCCCAGTTACTAAAGCAACTGGGGGAATTCGGATCTGCACGGACTATCACGACCTTAACCTAGCCTGTCCCAAAGATGACTTTCCCCTTCCCAACATCGACCAGCTTGTTGATCTCACGGCCGGCCATGAGATGCTATCTCTCATGGATGGGTTTTCAGGCTACAATCAAATCCTGATCGCACCAAAAGACCAGCACAAGACTACCTTTATCACCCCATGGGGGACTTTCTGCTATCGAGTCATGCCTTTCGGCTTGAAAAATGCTGGTGCCACTTATCAGCGCGCCATGACCTACATTTTCCACGATCTCCTCCACAAAATCATGGAGGACTATGTGGATGACCTTCTTGGCGAGTCCAAGCTTCGCCGCGACCACTTGACCATTCTCACAATCATCTTCTCTCACCTTCTTCAATACAATGTCCGCCTCAACCCCATGAAGTGTGTCT
Organism: Torreya grandis; assembly: GCA_037957365.1. NCBI lineage: Eukaryota > Viridiplantae > Streptophyta > Pinopsida > Cupressales > Taxaceae > Torreya > Torreya grandis. The sequence goes on along the minus strand of JARHVA010004818.1, from coordinate 910,861 downwards.
TTGGGGTCCTCTCAGGCAAACTTCTCGGCTTCATCGTTTCCTTTCGTGGTATCGAGATAGATCCCGCCAAGATCCGTGCTATTCTTGAAATGCCGCCCCCGACCAATCTCAAGCAGCTTCGCAGTCTACAAGGGAAGCTCCAGTCCATTCGCCGTTTCATCTCACAGCTTTCAGACCGCTGCCAACCTTTTCATCACCTCCTTAAGAAGGACGTCTCCTTTAAGTGGGATGAGAACTGTCAAGAGGCTTTTGAGGCCCTCAAAGGCTATCTGGTATCTCCACCAGTCCTCATTCCACCTAAGGACGACCGACCCTTCTACCTTTATATCTCTGCTACCAACCATTCGTTATGTGCCATGATCGTGCACCGAGACGAGCATCATCATGAGCAAGCGGTTTACTACATCAGCCGAACACTGGTCAACTATGAAACTCGGTATACTCATACCAAGAAACTCTGTTTGGCATTAGTCTTTTCTGCTACCAAGCTCCGCCACTATCTTCTCAACCACAAAACCTTTGTCGTCACTCACACCGACCCTCTCAAGTACATGCACTCCAAGCCATATCAGAATCAACGTATGGCTCGGTGGCTCATGCTGCTTGCGGAGTTTGACCTTGAATTCATCCAACAGAAATCTATCAAGGGGCAAACCATTGCTGACCAACTGGCAGATGCCCCTCTTCCCGACAACCAACCTTCACACTGTGAGTTCCCTGACGAGTCTATCACCACACTTTCCACCGATGACACCGTCTACCAGATGACTATGTTCTTTGACGGCTCCAAATGTCAACTCGGTGGGGGTGCGGGGGTCATCCTCATCCCACTCGACGGGGAGCCCTTGCCTCTATCTTTCAAACTTGACTTCGATTGTACCAATAATATGGCCGAATACGAGGCCTTAATTTTGGGACTTCAGACTGCTCTTTCTCTCCACATCAAGTCTATCAACATCTTTGGCGACTCACAGCTCGTCGTTAATCAAGTTAACGATTCATATCTCTGTAAAAACGAAGTTTTACAGAGATATAAGAATCGTGCTGACACTCTTTTGACATCTTTCGACCATTACCTCTTGCAGACTGTTCCACGCTCTACGAACAAGTTTGCCGACACCATGGCTTCTCTTGCTTCGCATATCCCGTCTTCATCATCATCATCTCGCCTTTTTGTCACAGTGCATCGTGTACCTTTGCCTTCATACATCTCTCCTCACATCGACCATATCAACACTGTCAATTCTAGCCCACAAGATGACTGGTATAAGCAACTCGTGGACTACTTGTCTCTTTCTATCACTCCTCCCAACCTCTCTAGCAATGCGCGACGAGCTTTCATCAAGCGCACAACTCGCTATACCATGCTAGGGGGTCTTCTCTATAAACGAGGCTTCGACGGCCTCCTTCTTCGCTGTCTAACCTCCACTGAAGCTCCTCAAGCCATAAAGCAAGTCCACGACGGGATTTGTGGCGGACACTTCAATGGAAACTCGGTTGCCAAGCGCCTCCTTCACCTGGGTTATTATTGGCCCACCCTTCATCAAGACTGTAGCAATTATGTTCGGCGTTGCATCAAGTGTCAGCAGCACTCTAACCTGCTTCATCTCCCCAGTCACGCCTTGCAAGTCGCTCAGGATTTTTGGCCTTTCTCTCAGTGGGGCTTGGATCTCATCGGTGAGATCAACCCTCACTCGTCTCTTCGTCATCAGTCCATCATCACTGCCACTGAGTATTTCACCAAGTGGGTGGAAGCCATTCCTCTTGTCTCCACAAAAGCCAACAAAATTGTCGACTTCATCAGTAGCCACATCATCTGTCGTTTCGGTGTCCCTCACAAAATCATCACCGACAACGGCAAGTCCTTAAAAAACAAGACTGTCCAAAAACTATGCGACTCATTTGGCATCAAACTCAGCTTTTCTTCGCCTTACTACCCACAAGCAAATGGGCAGGCCGAGGCTTCCAACAAAATTCTCACCAAAATTCTCATGAAGGTGGTCGACGATACAGGAAGGGATTGGCACGTTCATATCCCCTTCGCTTTGTGGGCCTACCGCACTAGCATCCGAACCTCTACGGGTGCTACCCCCTTTTCTCTCGTGTATGGAATAGAGGCTGTCTTACCTCTCAAAGTACAGATCCTGTCTCTCCGCATCTCCCTGCATGACATTCTCTCCAACGATGACTTTCATCAAGATTGCTTAGCTCAACTTGAGTTACTCGACGAGCACCGTCTGGCTGCCCTTAATCATCTCCATGTCTACCAAAGTCGCATAAAGTGGGCCTACGACAAAAATCTGCGAGAACGAGATTTCAACATCGGAGACCTCGTCCTCAAAGAGAATCAGCACGTGACCAATATGGAGCGAAGTAAACGATGTAAATTCGCCCCCAATTGGCTTGGACCTTTTATCATCACGCACAAGTATGGGTCAGGGACTTATCGTCTGTCTACCCTCGACGGACGGCCAGAACCTGAGCCTCTTAATGCGTTGCATCTTCGACCTTTCTTCTGTTAGTCGAGTACTCGTCTACTTGACACGTAACTTGAGCTCGTCCCTTGAGCAATCCTCGTCCTCTTAATCCTCATCCCTTTCAACCCTATTCCCCTTTAACAAGTCCTCTACAACCCTTTCAGGATGCAGTGATGCTTTGTCCTAATAAAAAGGGGCGTCCTCGAGCTTCTACAGTCTTGTCCGTGACTCTCATTCCTATCAATAAATCCAAATCAAGATGTCAAAACATATCCATGGTCACTAAATCAAGTCAAATCAAAAAGACAGACTACTCCCTCGAAGGACAGTTGTACTATCATTGCTGTATTACTAGACTGATCCCTCGAAGGACAGCTAGGCCAACTTTTCAAACATTATTAAGCAAAAATATAGACCACTCCCTCGAAGGATGGCTATGACTACTCTGGCAATAAACAACACTTTTCTTAGAAGCTTCCCGCATCGATCAGCTTCGCAACATGACCATTACATCAAGTGACATCTCTATGCAGGCTTCCCGCATCGATCAGTCTGCCCAAAAAAAAAAAAAAAAAAAAAAAAAAACGAGTCACGGACATTGGCTTGTAGTTGTCTCAGGGTCTCCTATAAAAGGGGCAAGGTTATTCCTGCTCTTAAACTAGGTTACCCTATCCTCTTCCTATCACCGGCTCAAGGGACTTCGAGCTCACTTTAATGTCAAAGTGATTCGATTACCGTTCTAACTCAACACTGGTCAACGACGCAACGCATGAACGGGGCTTTTGTTCTAATAACCCCTATCTATGCTTCCTTTCTGGTCCTTGTCAATGAAAGAGCAATTTTGCCTTTCACCTTTTCTCTACACTTTGGTCACGCTTTGGCCACGTCAATTATCGACTCATCCTTAAACCCAGCCAACTTCAATATTTTTCAAACCAACCTCGACATTTTCAACATGACATCAGGCATCATCCTTGTCCTTTTCGCATAGTTTCTATGGACACCAATACACATGGAAACTACCGACCAGACCCAATTTATGTTAAGCATAAACCAATACTTGCTGAAGCATAAATAGACCTTCTATTCATTCTTAGCATACATCCGTCGCGACTATGGAAACTTGTTAGGGATGAAAGACTCTCGACCACTTCTACAGAAGACACCGTCTGTAGCATCCTTTTATCCTCATCTTTTTATCTTCATCATTTCGACGCTTGACCACATCCAATCATCGACCATTTTGACCCTCGCAGTCCGAACTACATTGGTCTGAGGCCCTACGACCAGGGCTATGTAGGCAGCACTCAGACACCACATCCTCTGAGGTTAGCTCGACCACCCCCGTTTGTTCGTCTCTTTGATGAACAAACCTTCTCTTATCACGACCAACTCCGTCAACTTTGACCAAGACCAATCATTTTCTTTGTCCAAGACCAATCATTGACTTTGACCAAGACCAATCAATCCCTCTGACCCTCCCTCCCTTTTAGGGAGAACTACATCGGCCTGAGGCCCCTACGACAGGGGCTATGTAGGCAGCACTCAGTTGACATGGGGTCTTCTGGGGTTAGCTCGGCCACATCCTTTCGTCCATCCATCCTCTTGACCAATAACCATTGGCGATCATGCCTATCTCCTTCGACCTCGACCACTTCCAAGCCAATGTTGCCTTGGTTGTTTTTGCGTGTATGCTATTCCACGACTGGTTAGCAAAATTGTCCGTAGACCTTTTTGACCCTTCACAAGTATAAGATTGTGAGCCAGTTGATCCCTACTACTTATGACTTTTTCGTGTTTCTGGGAGCACTTCTTGAGCCTTGGATACCTGGGACACGACGACCATTTGGAGCTTCAGCTTAGATTGAGTGACCCGATCAGTAGATGACTAAATGCTGGGGCCCGGTTACTTCAATTTTGGCACTCCTTGACCCTTGACCATGCGACAATTTGACCTGACCCTCTCGTGAAGTGGACTACGTTCAATCTCGACTATGGCAGCGTTTTCACTCACTCTCTTCTATCCATTTCTCTGTCAAATCGACACTCGATCTTCGGTTCCCTTCTCTCGACTATCACTTTGAGGGGGGAACACCTCATCCTTTTTTCTAGGGCAACCAACTCCTGTTTTTGTCTTGCAGTTCATCTAGAACAACCAACAAGATAAAAAGGGGCAAATGTAGACACCGCAAACGTGTCTGCACCTTGGTTCTCCCCCTTGGCCCTTTCTCCCTCCTAGTCCTCCTTGGTCCCTAACCCACCTAAGTCTTATTAATTAGAAATTAACATCTATTTTTAATTAAATAAGGCCCCCTTTCCACCCTACCCTTGCCACCTTGGATCCTCCCTTGAATCCCTCCACCTTCCCCCTAGCATTTATTAGGCCAAATCTCACCATTATATCCCCCCTCGTCCATTTTGGCGTCCTTGTGACCGTTCTGCCCATGACCCCTCGCCCGGTGGCGTGCAAGAGTGGGCAGAGGCTATTTTTAGCCTCTGTGCCCATCCTGCGACCGCCAACATCGGCGACCCTTCGGCCGACGTCGGCGAAACTGCCGGCGTCGGCAGCCTTCATTATCCCCTTCTGCATCCGTTGCACCCCCTGGACTCTTGAGCTCGAAAACAGATTCTCTTGATGCTTTGGCTCTGATCTCTCCTCTGTCTTGACCTCGTGCAATAGCAGCAACAGGTGACAAGGTCCTGGATCAGTATCTTTTCCTTGCAGCAACTCTTCCGTGGCTCCAGCAACATCTCCTTCTCTCTTCATTCAGCAAGCTAAAGGTAAGCTAGTTTGGTTTTTTTTTATTTCATTTTATTCAGTCATCTATATTCTATTGTCTTCTGCTCCCTCTGTCCTTCCCCCCTGAGAGGCTGTAAAGCCTTCTCAGGCCCCATCCTCTGTGAATCCTCCTCTTCCCTGTCCTCTGTGTCTCTTCCAACTTCCTCCCCCCTCTGCCCAAAAGACCTTGCACCAGGCACCCAACTCGAACCAGACCACTCCCCAATCCATCCAAACTTGTCCCCGTTCAGTCTCAGACCCGTTCATAGTCCAGAAAGCAACCCAGACCCGACTACAGGCCACAACCCCGACCGACGCCGGTCACTTCCCCAATCGACGTCGGCAGGATAGCCGACGCTGGCAGATCAGATAACCGACGCCAGTGACATTTCCGACCTCGGCGACTGTCTTCAGCCCAACAGCTCTTTCAGGTAATCTTTTTGTTTTCTTCTTTCCTTTCTACTTTCTTTGTTACTTCTGTATTCTGGCATTCTATCTTTTATCAGTCACTTATTTCATCAAAACAGTGGGTTGACCTCCCTTAAGGAAGTTTTTACACTTCTGGGAATAAGCCTTTTGCTTGGCAACCCACTGCCTATCTGTCTAACGTTTTTCTTGTCCTAGTTTCTTTTTTTTTCTTGCAGGTGTCATTCCTCCACAGCCAAAGAGGAGTGCTCACAAACTTCTAGATTTACGGTGCGCAATCTTTAGTCCAGGTACTTCCAAGCCTTGTCCATTACTTTCTTTTAGTTTCCTTCTTTTTAGTCTGAAAAGTGAATTTGAGGTAGAAACACAAAGATTCATGAGATTGGATGAAAAAGTGAATTCTATACTCTTAGACCTGATTTAGTTAGAAGAAGCCCAGGATGAAGTTTTATTACAGAATTAAAATGTGGTTTGATAAGAGGGTGAAGGTCAAGACCTTCAAAATCTTAGACCTAGTCCTAATGTGGGACAAGGCTCATGAGAAGAAAGGCTAGCATTAAAAATTTGATATCCTTTGGATTGGCACATATCAACTAACCAAAATCTTGGGCCAAAATTCATTTTATCTCAAATATCTCAAGGTAAATGACTTACCACTTCTAGTAAACAAGCCATTTCTAAATCACTATTTATTGGTTATCCCTCCAAATTAGTTTTTGAGTAATCTGAGTAAGAGGTAGTAATGTATATATTAAATAGATTTGATTTAGTTGTGTGTTTGATTTCATTGCATATTTGTTTTTGTTGTGTTGCTTTTTGACTCTTTAGCCCCTTATTTATTATGCTTTGATCGTCTAACACCCAACCTTTGTTAGTAACTACTTCAGGTGGTGGCCAAAACTTGAGAGGATTATTGAGAAGCAAGGAAGCCCAAGTTGAAGCCTTTAATCTAAGCAATTCTAGGACTTTAAAAAAGGGGAATTTTGACATCCTAAATATGAGAGGCCAATGATTTTAAGAGAAACATGTGGATTTTGAAATAGCCTATATTTAAAGATAGACACCAAACTCCACTTAAAATAATAGCTCAATAAGATACTAGATTATTCAAGTTGATCAAGGAATGGCTGACTATTCATAACTTACCCCTTATCATTTCATAATTGGCTTGGTCCTGAACCCTGAATGGATAAGACTAATAAATAATGATCTCTTTTAGGGAAGCTTGGAAAAAAATAGAGAAAGCATGCATAATCTAAATTTTGAGTCTACCTCAAAAGGGCTATACAAGAAATCTCCATCATAATCTTTCTAACCTGATTGGTAGTGGAGTAAGGCCATGAATGGGACTAGAGGAATCTCTATAAATTATATAGATGCCCATTTGGTAGTAGAGAAATGCCTTATCCATCCCCACAAGACATAAAGCTAATAATACCCTAGAGGAAGTCTGATAACCAGTCTAGCCTTGATTACTCAAAAGAAATCAAAGAATAAATCAAAAATAAAAATCACTTCTCACACATGCTGATGGTTATCTACATGTGGAAGATCAATATTGTACTTGCTATTGTGAGACTTTATTTCCTCATATTTTTTATGGACAATAAAGACACCCTATATAATCTCTATGTTGAGTAAGGAAAGAAGAAGGAACTGATTAGTTTCTAAGTAATTTTCATCACTTTCCCCATGGAAGTCACCATTTTTTGTGGCCAACATGCCCCCTTTTCTTTTGAAATGGGGGATCCCTCTAAATATTTCATGAACTAGAGATTCAAAGTCCTTTATTTTATTCTTATCGATGATGCCTACTCAAATCTTTAGAATATGCACTACCTTGATTTCCTCACATAGTAACCAACCTATTTTATTTCTCTTTAAAACTAAAAGGTGATTCTCCTTTTTATATATCATGGCACTAATGTTGAAGGTAGATTTTCACTTGAATTTACTAGAGTCTAGTTCCTTTCCTGAAGCAACAAACTCATTTTCATCTATGAAAAATTGAGTTCTCCATATCTAATAAGTAATATTTAATGTATCATATTATTTTTATGTTTATTACTTAGTAATTTTGTGGATTTTGTAGGGCCTAGCCAAATGGGAAGTTACCATGTCATCAGAAGTCACAAATGATAGTCCCCTAGACCTATCAAAGATGTTAGATCTTAGGAGAGCCTAGTTGAATGGGAAGACACCACACATCTGGAGTTAGAAAGGCCAATCCCCTAGACTTGTTAGAGATAAAAAACCCTAGGAAAGGCCAATCAAATGAGAAGGTGTCACATCATCTAGAGTTATAAAGGCCAGTCACTTAGGCTTATCATATATGTCAGAGCTAAAGAGACTGGCTAAATGGAAAGGTACCATGTCAATTAGAGTCATAAAGGCTAGTCCCCAAAACCTATTAGAGATGTCATATCCTGAGAGATCCCATTTGAATGGAAAGGTGCCATGTTATTAGGATTTAGAAAGGCTAGTCCCCTAGACCTATCAAAAATGTCAGATCCTGAGAGAGCTTGACTAAATGGGAAGGCATCATGTCATCAAGAGTAAGAAAGGCCATCCCATAGGACCTATAAAATATGTCAAAGCTTGGGGATCCTAACCAAATGGGAAGGCACCATGTCATCTAGAGTTAGAAAGGCCTGTCCCCCAAACCTATCAAAGATGTCAGAGCTCATGAGAGCCTAGCCAAATAGGAATGTGCCATATCATCTAGATTCAACAAGGCTAGTCCCCTAGACTTATCAAAGATGTTAGATCCCAAGAGAACCTAGCTAAATGGGAAGTTTCCATGTCATCTAGACTTAGAAAGGTTAGTCCCCCAAACCTGTCAGAGATGTTAGAGCCTAAGAGAACTTGAATGAATGGGAAGTTTCCACATCATAAGGACACATAAATTCTAGCCCCCCAGACCTATCAAAGATGTCAAAAATTAGGAGATCTTGATTGAGTAAGAAGTTACCACATCATTAAGAGTTATAAAGGACACTCCCTTAGACCTATTATACATGTTATGGCCTAGGAGAGCATTATCAAATGGGAAGTTATCATGACATCTTTAGTCAAAAAGGCCAGTCCCATAGACTTGTTAGAGATGTCAAATCCTGAGAGATCCTGATCAAATAAAAAGGTGCCACATCACTTAGTACGTAAATAAAATAATTTCCACATACAACCCTGGGAAGCTCAAATTGAAGTATGGATGAGACTCAAAGGCCAATTAAGGTTACCATGTGTCCCTAGGTGTTACATCACCTAGCCTAAGGGAATGATATGGAGTACAAAATCATGCCTTGGTGTTGACCATTAATGGGAGGATAAACAAATCTATGACACATGTTAGAAGGCAAGAGTTAACTAATAATCCTCTAAGAGATGTGACTTTATGCCTACTGTGCATTGGGTATTAATAGAATGGGAAGCTAGATTTGATTGGATAGTTTTAAATTCATCCCATTGTCATTATTATATTTGGCTAGCAATAGAGTATCATGGGATCTAAATTCAATTCTAGATTTATGAATAAAGGGAGAAAATCTAGCCACTAACTCAAATTCAAATTAATAGCAAATGAGCCACCAAATGTCATTAATGTAGGGGGATGTATGCATATGATTATAATGCCTAAGATAATTACATTAATGTTTACCATTATTGACTATGAAAAATATCAAAATCCTCACTTCCAAAATTCCATAGATCCCCCACATCTCATGCCTTATATGCTTAAATCTCCCCAAATTTCCCTTCCATCTTATTCTATGGCTGCTACACTCTCAAACCCAAAGGCTAAGCCTGAGTACTAGGACACCACTTTATCTAATGGTTTAACCAAATGTAGGCACTCAAATGACATATTTGAGGTAATTAAGTAGGTCTCAAAGGATTATGCCAACATCAATGACCAATTAGTTGAGTATGAGGATGCCTTTTGGTCCTATAAGAAGTGCATACTCCATAAATTCATAGTTAAACAAGATGCATTCCCTTATGATGACCTACTAGGTGACATCCTCCATAAGGTTATATGCATACAAGATGCTATCAATGATTGGGTATTCTCACCCACCTCTCGACACCAAATTTTTGATATATTTGGGAGTGCCTTCAAGGCATACTACTCCCTCATAGACTTTGCCTTCTCATATGATATAGTGGTAATGTTGGACTAGATGGACATCTACTAGATCTATGAGGTCCTCCATGACTAGGATGAGAACCCTAACTTTAAGTGGGTAAACAAGGATAAGATCAATGCCTACATAGTTTGTACCTTCTGGGATGAGGTCTGAGTAGGCATGATACTACTGAACCAACTATTCAAGGATCTATATTTCCAACATGTCAATGAGATATGGGTACCCATTTTGTATATGATCCTAACTCACTTAGCCATTTTGAACATTGGAGGCTTGATCAACTTCAAATTGGTCCATGCCATTGAAGATGCCCAAACTATAGGTGACTTTTACATGATGAACTACCTACTAGATGCATTCTATATGATGGTCTTATTTAAGCCTTTAAACTTTCTTACATGGGTTCCTAATGTCCCAACCATACACATGGTATTATACAAGCTGTATGGCCACTAATTCCACTAGCATGTCTGGGACATCTATGAACACTTATACCTAGTAGTGTACTAGGCAATTAATGAATCTATAATGTTGTAGATCTCAAATGTAATCTAGGAATTTATCACATCCATCAATGACTACAAGATGTATAAATATGAAATAATGATATAAGTTTAGTGCTTCTTCCAAGACCCTCTACACTTGCCATATTATGTCCTTGACCACTTAAAATAATAAGAGATCACATATTAATTGGTGAATATCCTAGAAAAAGGCATTCCCACAACTCCCAATCACCATACAGAACCATGTCTATATAAACTTCCACTTGATACAAAATATGGCAGCTGGTAAAAACTCCACCACCTTACTAAAGTGAAAAATTTGGCATTGGGACCCTGAAGGATGATTTGGGCCCATTTGGTGCAATACTCATCTTAGCTCAACATCAACTACGACCATCAAGATGAAAACAATGATAAGATCTATTTGAATGTTATCAATGACCAAGAGGTGTTATTTTAGATAATAAAAAAGAAGAAAGAGAAGGGGAAAAAGGATTAGGTAGGCCCCTTTTTAACTCCTCTAACTCTTGCTCAGTCTATGGAAGATCCAACTCGAGCATCTTCAACCATATCTTAGAGAATCTTATATGGCATCTTGCCACCTTCTCCTCCTCAAGCTCCAATCCCAACTCCATCTTTTATTTTGCCTCAGGTGAACCTCACTTAATAATAATTTTGAGCTTAGATGTTCCTATGGGCATCCCATTTTTTTATTCCTTTCACTTCCTTTCCCACTCTACCTCCACTCTTTTCTTATTTCACTCCTTCCATTTCCTCCATCTCCCCTCCACTTCATCCTATGCCCTTCATGACCATTTCAACCACACCTATTATGATCCCTACAACCTGAAGGATGGTCCCAGTGTTGCAAGCACCACAAATGGATGTCTAAGGTAACTCAAATTTATAATGGAGTTTTGATTGAGCCTTTCAAAGTATGAAAAGGATTCTCATACAAAGATCTATCTGGGAGGAGAACCTAGTGATATGGTAGACCCATCAAAATCTATTTCCCTCCCCAAGGTGAAGACTACTACTAGAGAGGAGAAGATGACCAAGGACCCACTATCAATCCTTCAAGATACCCATGACATGTCTGAGAATCTCCTTAAAGACATGTAGATCTAATTCAAAATCTTGAATCGTAAGTGAAGAGTACATTCCCAGTTAGAGCAATTGAGTAGGTCAAGGATGCTCTTTTACTACTTTTATTAATCCTTGGGAAAGTAATGATAACTTAGGCTGAGACTGATGCAATTATATAGTGGATGCAAGCCTACATGGGGAAGATCATGAAAATTGATGGGAAGTGCTAGAAGTTGTAGGTAGTGGTCAACAAAGGAATGTTCTTAGATCTCAAACTGATGCCAACCTTAGATTTGGGGTTGTACAAAAATTATGTCAAGAACATGGGAGTGGTATTGGAGGAGTGGCTATCCTTGGCCTACACTACAACAAAACACTTGGAATATGGTGAGAAGAAGATATTGACCTGCTTCAAGGAGGTTAATATTTCCATGTTATTCCACCCAGATGTCACTTTACTTGACAAAGGGGAATTCATAGTCCACCTAGGTTTAATTCAACTGGTTATGAGGGAAAAAGTGTCTAAGGTAAACTAGGAAAGAGTCTAGGTGGTACTGGACCTATCAACTCAGTCCACTACAATCATCCACTAAGTCTATGGAGTCTAAGCCTCAATGAAAGCACCTTTTAAAATCTCCCAAAGACTAGAAAATCAAGCTGAGGTGATCTTCAAGGAGCCTCCAATGAACTTGGCCAAGATGGATAAGGTGTTCAACCTTGTGGAAACCATGTTGGAAATTAGGAGGACCTAGTCTAAGTAGTTAGTAGCCAGTCCCTCTTAGCCACCTCTACATGTTAACTAGTGGTCCCCCATTGATTTATTATGGGTTTATAGGGATTTATTTTGATTCAAATTTTTAAATATGGTTATAACTATAATGAGTGGTCATCATGACCCAAGATGGGATCCTCATGATTTTTGGAGGTGAGCCCCAATCCTTATCTATTGAGAAGAGGTGTATTGTATTTTAAGGGTTGACTAAAAATTTATCAAAAGTGGTGATGGATTATTGCCAAGATTTCACTTGTGTTTCCTTTATCACTCTAGATTGTAAAAGAGGCCCAAATCGATTATTGTAATAACATTTCACTCTTTTAGCAAATACAATCACTATTCTCTAAAAAAGGATCTCTTATATGTTTAATTTTCTTTCATCTTCATGTTTAAATGATCAACAGTGCTAGGTTGATTGGATTAACACTTTGTCATTTTATGTATGTCATGGTTATGATGTGTTTATTTATTATTACTCTGTTTGGTTTATTTCATTTCTCTTTTAGTAGTACTAATAATTTGTGTGCCTTGTTGTATATTATCATATGGCATTTATGTGTTTTCGACAATAAACCCCTAGACTAATCTTTATAAGGAATTCACATTGAAGACATACTCCCAGTTCCCTTAGACTCTCCTCATTGTATGTTCTTAGAGATAGAATTCTAGTGAAACTCGGTCTATAGTGGTATAACTATGGCAAAGTCACTTGGTTCAGTGACCATTACATTGATCTCATTTTAAACTTGGAGGCTTCCCTTTTCTTCCTTACCCTTCCCTCTCTTTTGTGTTTATTTAGTGGAATTTAAATGCTCCTTTTCCCTTTTGTTTATAAATAATAATCCCAACACTGAAGTATTCATAATTATCCTTTACCTATGTGAATTATAGTGTATTAAATTTCTAGTGGTAATAGTGCATCTCTTGGAGACTATTCACACAAGCTTTATTTGTGAAATCCAATACCCACAGTCATGCCCTAGGGTAATACTAGATTAGTCCTAAACTGGAGGATGAAAGTTCGTAGTTTTCCTCACCTTCCCCTTTTCAAGGAATTCCCAATTCTATGGGAGTCTCATTATAAAGGACAAGATTAGAGCAAACAAAAAAAATAGTCATTAGGATAAGGAAAGACACACACCACAAAAAAAACTAGGTATAGCCATTGCTAAAAAAAAATATATAACTCTCAAGACAAGCCTAAGAAAACTTATTAGTTTCCATAAGTTTTAGATAATGTTGTCTATCTATGGCAAGGAGAAGAAATGTTTTTTCTTCATAAAGGGTGTTGTATATAAAAATATTGAGTGAGGTTAAATTGGATATCAAAACCATAAAAGCATATCCACCAAATTTTGTTTTCTTGTCTATCAATGGCTAGAACTATCTAGAAGCCTTATTTGCATTGCTAATTTTTCAGGCAAAATCTTTGTCAATCATGGGCATGTATTTTCATTTTTGTGTTTCAATGACTATCACAAGATCTTGAGATATTAAAGATATGTCTATACACCTTCCATAATCACCTATTTATAATTTTGAAAATAAATAAATATGCTTCAATATTTATTATAAACATGGTATGTATCTCAATTTTTTGTAATCAACTTATCTATATTATAGTCCTTTTAAATCATGATATCTTATTTAAAAGTGAATTTATAATAGCATTCATGTTATTAATAAGATCAATGATTATTGAAATGTAATATTGAGGTAAACATGGATAACTACACAATTATCTTAGGAGGCCCATAGTTTGGACAAGAAGAGAAATAAAATCACCATAATAGTCAAGCTTAAATTTGACATCTATAAAACCTTAAATTTTTGGAGGTCCATTGGACTAAATTATATGTATTTTTTCCTTCTTGATTTAGAAAATCAATTAAAAAATTGTAATATATTTGGTCTATCATGGAGGTTAGAGCCATTTTTGGGGGAAAGAGTTTTTTCAAGTTTGATATAATCGCATTAATATTTTAAGGCAATTTATCACCAATCTACCATGCTAACCCTAATCCAAACCCATACCCATTTCTATATTTATAAAATATGAAAATCTAACGCTAACCCTAACCCTAACCCTAACCAAAACCTAAACCCATACAATTGATTTTTTTTAAAATTACAAAACACAAACCCTAAGTTATATCCATTTAAAAATAAATAAATAAATTGATAAAATGCAAAACAATATACAATGGCTTACATGTCTAAATGCCTTGTCCACATCACCCCTGCTATGGATTCTCACTAGATTTAAACAAATTTCTATTATGGATTCAAAACTATTTCTCCTAAGCTTTGGCCTTTTTTTGAATTCCCTTCAAATGAACCCATCCAAAAAAATGTGGTGGAGGAAAACATTGGTCAAGAGTGGTGGAGAAGTTAAAAGCTAGATGGGATTCAAATGAAGCCCCTTCATTGGAATCCCCTTTTTTTATTTTACATGGCACTTCAAGTTGGTTGCCATGTGGGATTCAAATATATGATATAACCCTTATTATTTGTAATACTGGTGAATTTAAGCTAGGGATTTAATCTAAAGATATAGTCATGCTACATAAGATAAATATGTGTATTTTCATTCTTTAAAATTTCATTGTGTATGTATGTATATCAAACATATATTTTGGGTGATTATATTATGATAGGTACAAAGATTATGAAATTGTTATAGTAATTTAATATGATCAATACATAATTAAAAAATTAACTTCAAACCTTGTATCAATTACTACATCTCGTATACCATATCCATATATCAATTACTACATCTCATAAATCATATCTATTCATGGAAACTTCTAGTAGGAGAACTCTATATTATACATGGTGGTATTTATTTGAAATATATATCTAGTTTTATTGGTAATAGTTGGGGTTGGTATATATACCATATTTTTTAGCCACAAATATGATTTATGGACTACCTCTTCCTGTTGTGAAAAATTGAGTATGGTATAAATGACTTTTGGCCCAGGTGTAGTCTCTAGCGCATCCTTTACTTGTTTGGTCATTCTTTGGGATTAAGTCTCCCAAAGTTGAACAAATAATAGATAAAACTTCATTTATTTAGTGTGATCAAACATATTCCCATGCTCTATTTGAGGTAAGACATTATAAACAATAGTATTCCATTTCTTTATGCCCACCTTAGTCTTTATACCACTATGGGTTAACACATGTACAAGGTGGGTTGTATGTCCATTATCATGAACATCAACTTGTAGCTTAACATAGATCTTATTAGTATTATTTTTTCACTCCTTCCATTTATTTATAAAATCTAGGCATTCATGTGATCTATGCTCTCCATCATAATTCCCACATCATGGAAATTGATGACATCTTCAACCTATGTGGCCTAATACTCCATAGCTATAATAAGTCCCTAGTCCCCTCAAAGTGTGACATCTTATGAATCCTCTACAACCAACCTAACCATAACCATTAATAAGGGGTACCCCTTATTCGATAGTCACTTGAAAAATGTATTTATTACATTAGTCATGTGTACCTTTGACCACTCAAAATTTTGATGTATCATGTGTGGAAGAATCACAAACCTAACACTAATAATTTAATGTGACCTATTTCATCTTCTATAATAATGGGCATGTGGAATTATAATAACATTCATGAAAACTCTCATAATGGGGTATCACCGATGAGATCTGAAATGAGACCACATATCATTATTGCCATGGAGTAGGGAGAGTCCAACTGAGTATTTCCTTAGGTTTGTAATTATACAACCCATATCCCCTTCTTCATGTCTAGTTTCACAAATTTGATAGATTCTCTACTTTTTCATCCATCTCACCACTTTTAGCTTTGAAGAAATAACCAATATCAAAATAGGGGATAGTTTACCACATCCAACCTCAATGTAGCCTCTAAATATTCCTTTTATGTGTAAAATTTCTATTGGATGAGCTCAAGCTATAAATAACTTGATAGGATCATGATAAACCATTCTTGATGCAAGGATGGGTCCATATTATGGGTAAGCTATATTGATATATTTATATCTTTGATTATATGAACACATAAAATCACTTAAAGATTATGTTATTTTATTTAATGTTGCAATGTTATAATGCTAAAACTTAGGGAGCTTAAACTTATCTATTAAACCTTTCTTAATATTGTATAGATTGATGTGGGTTATATTTATGTTGAACTATGTATACTAGTCCTGAGTATAGCTACTTAGGGTTGTTGTAAATAAAAAGACATTTTTAATAGGGTACTTTACATTTTTGAGACCAAGCTATCTTGCAAGATTTCCAATATCATGTTACATCATCCATCCTATAAAAAATTTCAATAGATAATTTTTATGGATCATAGATAATGGTAGTGATGGGCCCTTGCAAGCCCCTATTTATGCCTCTACTAGATTCCATAAATCCACTTAATCTACTAGAGACATTAGATTCACCACTTATTCTTTCATATCCTCCACCAATTTTAGTAGATCCTCCCCCAATTATACCCATGCATCCCTTAGGAGGATGGGAAATTTTTCCACCTCCTCAACTAGAAGTATCATTTCCTCCTAGGATTTTGCCTCATCACCTCTTCTAAGTGTTGTGTTGTTAGACTCTCTAGCTATCAAGGCGGTGTTTTTTTGGAGTTTCTTCTAGCATTGGACCTAGTGGTTATTTTTGTTACTATTATCATTATTGCACTCATGTCTATGAATACACTTCATTCAAATTCTTCTATATTTTTTATCTTCAGCTACAATTTATGAAAACCATTTCAACTATCTCAATTGTGTCACTAAAAACTTTTTAATCGCAACCACTACTCTATCTAATTCTACTTGTCTTCCTACCTTAATTTTCTCCTCCCATGAATTCCATCCTATCAAATCACTCAATGATATTCATAGATGTGCAATACTCATGTGAGTATATTTTATAGGTAGGATACTATATTTGTTGCCTTCTAACCTAGTCCCATCAATGTCCTCTTGTTGTGTGAATGAACTCCACACCATATTTTTGTTACTCATGTAGTATGTACCAACTACCACTCCTCTTCCTCATCATAATATTTGGTTTCTCCTATGGCCACCATGTTCACTTGATTGGATATCTTTCCATGTATGTGTTACTTGTGCATGAAAAATACTAGATTCCTCTCCTTCACCCTTCTTATGGTAAGATCAAGGTCATGACATTGAGCCCATAATTCATGGCACTCTTTAATTGAATCCACTTCTTCTATTTCTTTTCACAACAATTTAATCTATCATCATTCATTACTATTACTTCCTTCTCAACTTCCTAGGATAATCGAACCTTATGATGTGAGTAAGTGTTTTACTCATACCTAAGACAATGTACTCATTTATTGATGAGCAATATTTTCACTCATGATGCCTAATTATTGATAAATTTTATTATTATTCCCATGATAAAATTCACTAACACCTCTTCCACATAGGAGTTCATTATGATTTTAAATAATAAGATAAATTTCTTAGTATCTCTTTTGAAAAATGTATCCATGGTGCAAGTTTAAAAACTATTTTTGTTCTTTAGGGTTGTAAAATTCTCAAAAGTCTGCTATATCTTTTGATTAAGTGTTGTAGATTGTCATTTCAACCAAGTAGAGATCCAATAAAATAGTAGGCTAGGAAATTATGAAAATAATCCTTTATATATTTAGTCATAAAGTTGGACATCACACCATACATTAAGACCCACTCCATTCAATGCCTCTTGCCTTGAAAATTATATTTTTTTATGGTCGAACTACTCATTGATATGATTTAAATTTGGTCTCCAAAACATGTTGCAACCTTTTAGCTCATTAAGGGTTTCATAAATAATTTTCATTTGTTTGATCCCACTTTATTAACCAACGTTTGGATATGATTATCTTTTTGCATGATAGGAGGAAGATGATACAATCTAATCCAAAGAGGAAAAACCATAGTTTGCATATTAGCTAGTAAAAAAGGAAAACCATGTGTAGAAAAAAGTAACCATGGTTTCCAACAAATGAAGGACTAGAAGACCAAATGAAATACCTTTGTGAAGAGATTTGGAAGACCACTTCGAAGAAACTAGAACTGAGCATGGAAAAGGAAGGAACAACTATGGTACTCCAAGTAGACAAATCCATTTGGAAAGATCATCAATCAAGAGAAAGGAGTCTACACACTTGGTAATAAAGGATTTACTATAAAACTCCATCTCCATAAGTTAAATATTAGTATTAAAAATTTATATCTCTAGGGACTCATTCAAGAAAATAATAAGAACGTCCTATAACTAGAGCATTGAAGGATAGAGATAGCTCGAAACAAGGGAAGTGATAAAAGGGACACCATATTCCTCAAGAACATGTAGGGGAGGCTTAGAAAATGTTGATGCACATACGAAGGAGGGAACAACCACATAAGAGAGTGAGGAATTACATAAGTCACCATAATCATGAAAGGGATTCCCCACATTCGTATAATCAATAAAAATCCAACATTTCTCTGAAAACTTCTCTAAGTCATAAAGAAGGAAATTGACCACAAAAGCCTTGTGCTGAGGAAGGGATATATATGACACTAATGGTCTACTAGTAGAGGCTTTGGTAGGCTTTGCTCCTTTGATAAAATCCAAGGGGCCCTTCTTACTCCTTCCTGAACCATCTCTAATGGCACCAACATTGTAGCATAATGACTGAGGTAGGGTAGCAAAGGAGATCGATTGAGTTTGAAAACCCTTTGCGATAGAAACCTTAGAGATAGCAGTCATGTCTTCATGCTTGATAGACTCTTTTTTCTTGACAGAGATCAAAAAACACTTTTACAACCTTAATAAATTGCTAGTGGAAGATTTGGAGCTCACCACCCCTTTATTATAGTTAGACATGACCATTGACTCAATCTCTTGAGATACTTCCTCTTGTTCCACATTCTAAACATTTAGATCATTAGCCTAATCTAACTCTTTAAGTTCTAAATTGAATGTTGAGGTCAGAGATGTAGAGTAGCTGCACAAGTTACCGTTGAGATTTGAGTGAGCCAAAATTTTAATTTTTAATTTTTTTTTTTTCCTCTCGATCCTCTATTCAAAAAGGGTAGATAAAGATGCTTATTACTAGTATAAAATGATATCATTAATTTATATGTACTAATAATTATAATAATATTTGCTTCTTACAATATAAACTTATATTTAAATATTATTTACCACTACTTCATTATTCAAATTGAAATTATAATCAATTAATATTTTTTTATTTAAAATTTTCATTTAACATATACAATATAAAAGAACTATAATTATTTTTTATACCGACAGATGTAATAGTGTGAGTGTGTCAACTTTTAATTCTTTTATAGTCCGCAAAATAAAATAAACCTACACCCACTTTTAATTAGTTTAATACAAATAGATTTAATATAAAATCCACTCAAGTAAAAAAGATAATATATCTTTATTTTAGTAATGGATTGATTCTATCTTTTTCTTATCCATCTTTTTCCATAGTATTTATTTTATTTGAATTGTTAGTTTCTATTTACTCATTTTATTTTATTTTTTTAAATATTATTTATGTTGTCAACTTCTATATTTTTTAGAATATATCTTTTACAATTCCAACAATCAATCTTTCTTTTTTGAACATTAAGGTATAAATAAAATAAAATTAAAATAAATTAAAACTAAAATTTAACAATTACATAAAAAATGTTGTTGTATAATCACATAGTTATCCATTTAATTTTCTTAATAAACATTCTTTCTCCAAAGTTAGGTTATTAATTAGATAATTTATGTTTACTCGAGTATGATATAAAACAAGTGACACATTTATTAAAAAGAAAAAAAACAATGGAAATATACTATTTAGTTAGGTATGATATTGAAACCCATTTACATTTATGAATTGAATAACATTATATTAAAAATAAGTATGATATTATTATTTATATTATTAATTAGATTATTTTTTTAATGCAAAATAGTATATTTTTCATTATTTTTAAAAATAAAATTTATATTTATATTTAAAATTTAATAAAATGTTATATTATATTTAAGTATATAATTTTTTTTTTTTAATTTTTAGTTTTAAACAAATATAATTTATAAGTGTCTAATTTTTTAGTAAATAATAATCAAATACATACATAAATATATATGTATGCATGCATGTGTGTGTGTGCGCGCACATACGCATACACATACACATATATACATATACACACATATACATACACTCTATACACACATTGAGGTGTGTGTGTGCGCGCGCGCGCATACATACACATTATTTTATTTTATTTTTTTAGATAAATCTATTAAAATATTAGATATATATTAAGAATTGTGACATTAATAGAATAAGTAAAATAATATCTATTAATATATTTTACATAAATTTATCTAAAATATATATATTATTTATTAAACAAAAATATATATACCCAAGTTTAAGTGTCTATATAAATATAAAAATCCAAATAAAAATAATTAATTATTAAAAAATTCTGTATTGATATTATTTTAATTGAAAACAAATTAATTTATTCATAATTTAAAAGAATTAAATTTTAATGATTTTAAAAAAAAAATCATTAAATATAAAACAATTTTATAGATTTATGAAATAATTTGTGTACCCATGACACACTTTATCATCTGAACCAAGTAAAAATGATTATGATTTTTAATTAAATTTTAAAATTCGTCAATAAAATAATTGTTGTAAGGACAGTGTAAATTCATTTCAAACAATTTGGAAATAATCTTCGCCGCCCTTTAGCCACTCAAAATTTCTTAAACGCTAAGAAACCTGAATTACGCAAAAGCTATTCTCGTAGCGAGTGCTTTTATAAAGCTATTCTCGTGAGTCGTAGCGAATGCGTTTATGTACATTCGCGATTCCATTTCACAATGAATGCGTACCGAAAAGTAAATAAGTCTTCAACTTGCTCTCCACCATAAAACAAAGAAGCTTGCACTCAAATATGAACAGAGTTCCTAACAGAGCTTAGTAAAGATGATGGCTGTTTGCCCAGAAGACTTAAGATTTACCCAATAAAAAATAGCTTTAAGCCGCCTTATGGATTCAGCTGCATAGATGACGCAGTTGATCAAATTCGAAATAAACTGCTGTCTCCAACAGTCTATCCTCCCTTGAGTGTGGTTGAACACAAAAACGTATTGTGGTCTCTGGACAATAGAAGGCTGTGGGTGTTGAGATAAGCTGGGGTTGCAACGGTGGAGGTGAATTTGGTTCCACCAGATTTTAACACCAGATCATCAGAATTCTTCCACAGTTTGGATCCACTCTTGGAAAGAAAATATTCTAGTCCCGACTATTTTCCTCGCGTAAGAGGTCCTATCAGGAATGTGGGGATCTAACACTCAACGATACTGCAGCAACTTCGGTACTCCTGCGACGATTCCCGCTGGAATATTACCAATCGAAGCAAAGAGGACTGTTCCCAACGCCAAATGCACAACTCCATCACAAGATTATCTCAAAGAGATGACGGGGAGAAGCAATGTCAGGCTTGAGGGGATCCACTCTCAACGATACCGTGGTAACGATACCATGAGCATGCCTATCACACAGATCAGCAGCAACGTTGAGAGCAAAACCATGCCTATCACACAGAGCAGCGACGTTGGTGCGACTGCTATTCTCGCCGGACCATTACCAAAACTCGCCCAGCAGCGAACAGCAGTTGCAGTGGAAGCAAAGAAGACAGTTCCCAACGCCAAACGCACAACTCCAACTCCAACTCCACCCCGACAGTATCTCAAAGAGATTCCGGTAATAAGCAACATTCCTGTTTCGTCTCTATCAAACATCTCTCAGCAGCCAACAAAAAAGACTTTTCATGTGGCATCGGCAAACAATTTAATTGGCTATGATCGGGATTCGGAGGAAGATTCCGGTTTATGGACGAAGGTATTCAATGCCCTCCAATCTCTTATGGACAAGGGTTTTGACTTCCGATCTCTTAGAGAGAAGGGTTTTGACTTCGTTTGATCTCTTATGGACAAGGGTTTTGACTTCGTTCGATCTCTTATGGACAAGGGTTTTGACTTCTTTCGTTCCATACTCCGAGCTCTCAATTTAGGTGAGCGAGACGAAGTTGAAGAAGTTGAGAGATCCCTGTTTAAGGTTACGGTCGACTGTGTTTTGACCCAGATTATTGAGTTCTCTGGATTCATTCCAGGCCAAGCTTTGGAAAGAAATATGCATTGGGATGCTCGTTTTCCAATTTTTTTTGCTACTTTCTTTTTTCTTAGCGATGGGGGTTTACGGAAGTTTGAATATGATTATACCTCTATTAGAATTTATGTATAATATTTATATCTAATTTAATTTGATATAAGTATATTGTTTATTTTGATAAGGCATATTTTGACCTTGCCAATCTGAGTGTTTAGTGTTGCTTCTTATAGCAAGGATATGTTGTCACATTTTTAAATTTCATTTTTGTTTGAAACTAATATTAGTATATTACTAGTTATTGTTTATTTGGTGAGGTATATTCTGATCTTGCCAACCTGAGTGTCTAGTATTGTTTCTCATAACAAGGATATATTGTCACATTCTTATATTTCAATTTTGTTTGAGACTAATATTAGTATATTACTAATTATTGTTCATCTCGATGAAGCATATTTTGATCCTGCTAACCTGAATGTTTAGTGTTATTTCTCATAACAAGGATACGTTGTTACATTTTTATATTTCATTTCTATTTGAAACTAATATTAATATATTACTAGTTATTGTTCATCTAGATGAGGCATATTTTGACCCTACCAACCTAAGTGTCTAGTGTTGTTTCTCATAACAAGAATATGTTGTCACATTCTTATATTTCATTTCTGTTTGAGACTAATATTAGTATATTAATAGATATTATTTCTCGGAATAAAGCATATTCTGACCTTACCACCCTGTGTCTAGTATTGTTTCTCATAACAAAGATACATTGTCACATTCTTATATTTATTTTCTATTTGAAACTAATATTAATATATTACTAGTTACACAGTGATCATATTGTATTCGCATATATTCAAAAATAAGCTGTTTACTAAATTTAGGTATGATTTTAACTATCTCGTACCTTGAATGAAATGAACAGTGTATTGGACAATATGATGAATAATCTCAATTGTTTGAACATTTTAATATCAACAAATATGTTAAATACAAATAAAGTCTTTTTTTAAGGTCTATCATAAGAACTAAATGCTTGACCATTAGACTATATAAAACGTCTAGCATGATCATCAAACAATGGTCGATAGGCAATATCAAACTTCTAGGCATAAACCATTTTTCATTTATTTATTTTTGCAACACATTGTCGTGAAGAAAGGTTCTTAAATATTGTCTATTAACTTTATAATGGCTCAGATAGTATTGTGGTGAGTAAAAAATCTATGTTTTTTAAAAATTAAAAATAATATTTGGTTTTTATTTTATTCTCATCATTGTTTAATTCTATTATTTTTACTAATGATATAAAATGAGTTCATTTTTTAAATTTTATCTTGTTTTTGATTAATTAAGGCGGAAAACCAGGGGCCGAACCCTATACAGTCAAAAAAGACAAGAAGGCAGGCAAACAAAAGCTGCCAGCATAGGAACAATGGCATAGCCGAGAAACACAGTTAGAAGCAAAACACAAAGAACGGAAAGACCAGAGTCAGAAAGGTCGAAACTACATAACTATAGAAGTAACAAGATCCTTAAGTTTCTCTTTCTCTACATTGTCAGCATAAATTTTATCTTGTTACTTGTTATTTATTTTTTGGTTATTTGTATCGATAATGTTCACAATAAAATTATTGATATAGATGTTAAGGTCTCAAAGAAAGGTTTTAGTTTAGAAGGGATGGTATATTTCTTAAGAATATGTTTTGCTTTATTGTTTCTTATTGTGATCTTATAAAATTGAATTTTTGAATTAATTTCTAGTTATATGGAATATAATAATAAACATGAATCTAAATGTAAAAGGTGGAATATAATTTGATAATTGTACTTGTTAAAAATAGAAAATATCTAAAAGAGTGAGATACTTAACATGATTCTATATTATGTAGGTCTAAGACTTAGGGCAGGTGATGAAAAGCGTGGAAATTGGATCAA
This sequence comes from Torreya grandis, assembly GCA_037957365.1. Lineage (NCBI taxonomy): Eukaryota > Viridiplantae > Streptophyta > Pinopsida > Cupressales > Taxaceae > Torreya > Torreya grandis. The sequence continues at coordinate 886,511 of JARHVA010004818.1, read as the reverse complement.
GAGTCATTTAGATTATGAACTAAGTCTTTGGATGTACCTAGATAGAATTTTCAGTCTTTGAATAGTATCAATTGACATTAGTATCTACACCCTGGTGGATTTTTCTTTCTTTCTTCTATACAAGTCGCTACGCTTGCTTGTAGACTATTTCTATTTACAATTTTATAGGGCTAGTTATGCACACAATTATAAAAACATGTCTTCTTCTCTTTAGAACCCTAGGTCCATTTTTCACACTAGGTAAAGGATTAAAAATGTGGAAACATGTGGGTTGAGCTAGCCCCAACCACTCTCCTATGAATGGTTGACCATTGCCTACATAACCAAAAATATGAAAAGGGAAGTCAAAGTGTATGTAGTTCTCCCCTTTAGGTGTATATGTGCAATAGTTCATCTTCAATGAATGCAACATGTGGTCTATCATTCAACACTTGGAAAATGATAACTTTGGCTAAAGTTTGAGGTGTTTCAGACATGGTTAGGACCTACTCCTTGTGACTAATTATTGAATTGGGAAGAATAGGTCAGCCCCTTTGAATATACAAGTGATTGATAGATTCTTAATAGGTGTTTACTAGATAAGGTATTGGCTTATACCTATTGTGTATTTATATGATACTATTTTGGTAGTTTCTCATCCCACCAACATGCAAAATATGTGTTGATCCATAAAAATGATTTAAATTTTAAAAGTGTCTGTTTATGGGTGGGGGGCGAGTCCATCATGTTTGGATGAGTCCAAAATTTTAGAACAATCTAAAGCTGATGGATTCATCTGGTAGGTAGGAATATTAATTTGATGATATAGATATAATATGAATATGATAATAAAAAAATAGACATAGACTAAGGAATTCTTGTAGGTGACTGATAACAAATTAGGAAGCTCCAAACCATCAAAAGTATGTAGATGTGAGAGAAGGGTGAACATGAGTCATATGTGTATTCAAAAGTCATGTAAGATGAAAGTAGGTTGGAACTGGCAATGCCAAGTATATAATACTATATTTTAGTGTCTCTAAAATATAGTCAAATATATTGAGGTGCCTTAGGAAAGGCTAGGGCACATCGAAAATGTATTGAGATTTAAATTAATAAACTTTAAAGTTTAAAATTAGAAAACTTTAAATAATAAATTTTTAATTTGTAAATTTTTATATTTGAATTTTAAAAATATATGATTTTGTAATCCCTAATTTTATTAATCAGTAAACTTTAATTTTAAAATAAAATTTCTATAGAAGAAGAAGCAAAATATGAACAAATGAAAAGTAAAGAGGGAGGTTTGGAGAAGGGAGGAGAACAATGGAAATTAGTCCTAGTAGGGGATGGAATAAAAGAAAACAAATTTATTTCAAGATAAATATGAGGCAAATAGACATCCAACAATAGGAGAAAATGTGATACTATTGGGGAATCATGATTTCTAAGGGAACCCTACATCAAAGTCTCTTAATCTTGATCATTATTATGATAGGAAATAGGGTGATGCAGAGCATAAGTAAAGGTGACTAAATTAGATTTAACATGACAAACCCTCAATGTAGATATCAACAATACAAAAAATAAGGTCTCTCATTGGGAAATTTATGTGTAAATGGTTGATAATCATATTCACAATGTAGAAATGGGTTAAGGAGAAATGAAGTGATAATATCACTTTGAAATTCATATCCAAAAGATTCTTCACACCCATTTTCCTATTAAAAATAGGAAAAAAAATAAGTTATGAAAAAGAGGAATTGGATGATGCAAATATAAGGCTCTTATTAAAACCATGGATTCCTAATTTTAATCCCATAATTGTGATCTTGGGAGAAGTCTCAATTTGGGTAGGACTATGCATAACCAATGAAATTATGGGAAGTTAGGTTGTTGGGTAAAATTGGTAGTTTGATTAGGGGAAGAAATAAAAATTGATGAGTGAACCATGGAAGGATACCATGCATCTTAGTCAAGTATTTTCATACAAATGAATTTAAAAAAACCCGTCCTTAAAAACATTAACATCAAATATGGTGAAGGGGTTCGGTAGTAAAATATTGACATTAAAAAATTATCATTCAGATGCTTCTCCTATCATAAGCTAAGGCATGCAAAAAAATCATTGCCATATTGTATCCTTCCAACAAGTGGTCATAAAAGAATGGAGACTGAAACTTGATCCACCTCTAGAAGCTTTTAGTTAGATGAATGACAACAAGTGTAGAACCAAAATCACTCTAAATTTGCATTCATCTACACCTAATATTCAATGCTTTCCTTTCCATTAAAGGAATTACCATACAATTAAGATTATTTTAAGAATATAACACCTAGAAAAATATTGGAATAGATTGAAATATTGCCAAAGAATATAATAAAATTAGGGACATACTTAGAAAAATTGGAAAGGGAAGCTAAGAATTCCTAAAATTAGGAAGAGGCCCTTTGGGAGGATCAGGGTGTTTATATCTTTTAAGGGATGAGGAAGATCTAAAAAACCTAAAATCATTGCCTATATCAGAAATATAAATTAATTGGAAGGAAACCAATAGAAAAAAAATCAATTAAAACTAAAAAAAATGATGTCAATAGTATTTTATTTATGTTTTAATTATTTTGGATTAAAGTAATCTAAATAATGTTAAACTAGATTGTGTAAACTATAGAAATAATACCCTAATCTTGATTGAGAAATGGATAGAGTGATATTGCACTTGGACGATTTTAAATTGAGAAAACAAGAAGGTATAAGTGTACCTATCTTATTTATATATCTTTTGGCCCACAATAATCATCTAAATAATTTGTGTATGATTTATCACTACTCAAATCATAAATTTATAGCTTAAATTTTGCCTAGATGTTGTTGGTAAAAGTTTGACCCCTTCGGTGATTGGTACTATCTTAGATATAAAAACAATGTCCCTATGTGTTTTACAAGTCTGAAAATATTGAGACTCCTATGATTGTACTTGTAGATTCTTCATACGCATGAACTTAATGTCATTCATGTGCACTTATATATGTTTTCCTTCTCCTTTCATTCAAACCCTAGTTTTAGTTTTGAACATAAGATGGCCCTTAAAAATAGATAGTATTGGGGTTGGACAATGGTAACCACTCCTTGCTGAGTGACTGAGCATTTATTATGCTCAATTTTCTTCAAATAAGTCTCAAATTCCATGTATTTTTCCCATATATATGTGTATGTATAACATTGGGATCAATCTATAATGTAATTCAATGTTTGGATTTTGTCACTTGGCACCATGTAACTTTAAATTTATTGTATATTAAGACTTGGATCTAGGGATGATCCCATCAAGTGGTTTTTTATATTTTTATTCCTTTGTGATAATGTCTCAAAAGCATCCTAATTGATTTCTCAAGTTTGTTAAGATTTGCCAAGATGTTTCTATGTGAATATGATTGTAGGATTGATTTGTATTTGTAATTGATACTTTTTTATTTCCTTCTATGACTGACCCATGAAACATGTATAGGTTGAATTAATTAAGACATCCCAATTTTAAAAATGTCCATTATATTCACTTGAACATTTATGACAAAGACAAACACTTGTAGTAACCATAATTTTGTAGTTTTTGTTGGTATCATCCTAAGAGTAGAAATTAGTGATTTGAGATATGGAGAAGGGTTGTGCATGATTATAAAAGGTTATTGTACTAAAAATGATGATCCTAAATATTTTTATATATTAAATATGGTTTACCAAGATAATAGGTGGGTATACAGATAGAGGGAATTTGTGCACAAGAGTCAAATGTGTACAAAATGTCTAATTATGGACAATTATATGTCAAATATAGTGTTGTTAGAGTTTTCAATACCAAAATTAAGTGTTTATAGATGGATCCTTTATTTTAATATTTAAATACAATGTTAAATTTTGTTTCAAAGGTATAAAGTAAAATACATACCTATATTTTAATTTTAAAATTAAACATTTTACTACCCTAGTGTTCCATAATATCCTATGTGTACATGTAAACAATCATGCACATAATTAGATAGATTATTTTTTTTACTAAATGGAAGCATAGTTAAAATGAATAATTGAAATAATAAAAATAAAGACTAAACTTTTTGGTATGTATTCCTATGTTGATCCTAAAGGGTGATCATGTAGTTTTAAGTGGAGATGCCATTGGTTCCAAATGACCAAACCCATATGGAGAATGTGCTCTTAGCCTCATTTTATTTTTAGTTAGATATTATAACAAGGTGTTAATTAAATATTTTTAATTTTATAACCTTGATATTAGGTTTATATGCAAAAGTGAAACCCAAAAAAATCATATGTAAAGGTGGAACCCCAAAACTAGGTTCATATGTAAAAGGTAGAACCCTAAAATATGATCATACATAAAAATGAAACCCTAAGAAATATTTGTATGTAAATTTGGATCCCCAAAACCAAGTTCATATATAAAAGGATAAATATGTAGTTAGTAAAATTAACATTTAATGCTAAAATAATGCACTTGTGACCACTCTATATACACACTTATCCCAGGTTCAATTCCATAGTTATAAAATGATATTCCTCTACTTATATGAAAATTATCATTTCCTCATTCCAAGTAGCCTATACTCACTATTACATTGATTCAAACTTTGAGTTTAGTTGTCTCTACTCAAACAAAGTTACTTATTCAGGGCAATCCCACTAGTTAGTAATGTCTAAAGTCGTTGGTTTCATCCTCCCATTAAAAAAAAGCTAATTACTCAAATAAAAATTCACCTAATAGGTTGTCTCTCACATTTGACAAGTCTAATTTGAGTAAATTCTAAAAATACTATTATTTAATCATATTTTCTATTCATTTGTTCACTAGTTGGAAAGATGCTTAAATATTACAAAAATTAGAATTATTCCAACTGTGCATTGAGAGGAAAGCACATATTATTCACAAGTTTGAGTCAATATATCCAAATTATCCCTGAGTTAAGTCTAAACACACCTAAAAATTCACATGTTATTTTTGAAGAACATAATTGCACTAGTATATAACATTACACCAATATTTCACTCACACCACTATATTTTTCCTTTTTAACATATTTTTATAAATCAAAAATTATAAATTAGTTATGTGTATTTATTGCATATCTTATACATTTTGATACTACTCAATAGTTTTTCATAATTAGATTAAAATTTGATTAATCCCCCAAAAAATATAAAACATGTTAGTGAACCCACTTTATTTGTTGAATATTACAAACCCTAGTTCTCCCTAAGGTTTTATTATAATTTTTTTAATAGGGTTTTAAATAAAATTTTGATTTGATTATTATGTTGTATTTTTACACCATTATCTTGTCTCTCTCCTCTTGTTATCATTTTAGTAATTGTAAATTCTAAAATGGTCAAAAAAAATCTCTTCCTCCTCCTAACTCTCAAGACAGTGATAACTACTTTCCCTCTAACTAGGTCCATACTACCACTATCACAGGAGAGAAGATGAACCATCCTATAAATCCAAAATAACATAAATAACATGTCCTTCCTCAGCCTCCTCCACCTCCGACTTATCCTCTTGATGGTGTTTATATGCATTTTTTACTAGAAGAACCTAATGCATCTATTTGTGAAGCCCTTAAGGATCAAATCATCACTATGCACAAGTTAATATAATAATTTAAAAATTAAAATTATTATATCATTTAAAATATCTCACAATGGAGAAATCATATCACATATACAAATAATTAAGAATATTCTAGTTTTAATCATGCATTTTTATCTTCATCTAGCAATTTTGTGCTAACAAGACTTGATATAAAAATTGGAAACTACAACATAATACATCTAAAACTAGTGATTAAAAAAGTATGCAAAAGGATAATAAAATTTCAAGTGAAATTCTAAAATAAATGCTTCAAAACAAGATGATCAAACCACCTCCTATATATCCTTGAATAAGATCAAAATATTATTATGCATATCACAAAATACATGGGCATCATATTTTAATCACATAAAAGTGGTAATTAGATGCTAAGGGTGTCACTTGAGTTAACCTATACCTAGGATAGCCATAAAGCTCTCCTTGAGAATTATACTTACTTTTACAGTCATTCAATCGACCACAGTCACCTACATCTAGTCAAAACATAATCCCAGAACTATCATCTTAGACCCTAATCCAAATTATTTAGGAGTCTACAAAGAGGACATTAATACCACATTTGGGACACTATAGCCACATGATGCTATTATCCCCAATTGGGCACTACTATCCTTAGCCCTATCTCTTCTGAGTGGATACTTTTTAAAATGTGTTCCCCTCTTAATAACTAGCATATCCTTCCTCAACCTCCTCTACCTCCCACATATCCTCTTGATGGTGTTTATATGCATTTTTTACCTGAAGAACCTAATGTATTTATTTGTGAAGCCCTTAAAGATCAAATCATTACTATGCACAAGTTAATACAATATTTTCAAAATTAAAATAAGTATATCATTACAAAGATCACATAATGGGAAAATCATATCACATATACAAATAATCAAGAATATTCTAGTGTTAATCTTGCATTTTTATTTTCATCTAGAAATTTCATTCCTAACAAGACTTCATATAAAAATTGGAAGCTACAACATAATACATCTAAAATTAGTGATTCAAAAAGTATGCAAAAGGCTAATAAAATTTCAAGTGAAATTCTAAAATAAATGCTTCAAAACAAGCTGATCAAACTACCCTTTATATATCCTCTAAGGAGATCAAAATATTATTATGCATATCACAAAATGCATGGGAACCATACCATAATCACCTAAAAGTGGTAATTGGATGCTAAGGGTGTCACTTGAGTTAATCTATCCTTAGGCTAGCCATAAACCTCTCCTTAAGAATTAGACTTACTTTTCAAGTCATTCAATAGACCATAATCACCTAAAACTAGTCAAAACACAATCTTAAAATTGTCATCTCAGATCCTAATCTAAATTTCTTATCAGTCTACAAAGAGGACATTGGCACCACATTTGGGACACTATAACCACATGATGCTATTTTCCCTAATTGGGCACTATAGTCCTTAGCCCTAGCTCTTCCCAATGGATAATTTTTCAAATGTATTTCCTTCTTAAGGTTATCCTAAGCCTCATTTTCATATCCACACAAGCAAAAAAAACTTATAAATATAAGTATAAGCCACATCTATTCACTAGATGGAAAATAGATGCAAAAGCTATTCAAACCAAAGATAAAGTTGAGAAAAATTAAGGTATTTGATCCCTATTTTACCTTGATTTATACATACTACCATATACAACATCCCTAAGACAAATTTTTGGACATTTCAAAGCTCAAGCACATTCTAGGAATCCAAGGTCACTCTCATTCTAGCATTCACATGCACTTACATCAAGTACTAGGTGGGAAAACTACATTGGGCTTGATCCATCTTCAGAGTATTGGTATGTAGGAAAATATCTACACAATAGGGTGTTGAGTATGTCTAGTCCATCCTAATAATATACACAAATTATTTCTTATTCCATACTTACAAAGAAGATTAGGGTTTGCACATTAAATAAGCTTTTCTAAGCATAATATAGAGCTCTAGGTTTAATGTATACAAGAATAAGACTTACAGACACATACATAGGTGCTCTTATAAAATAGGAATAGTCTCATAAAGGGGACATTAATGCCACATTGAGGATGTGCTACACACATATGAAACTACTATCCATACTGGGCACTATTTTCTAGTGAGTAGACAAAATTAGAATCTCATTGATGACATATACTACTACCTAGATCTCAACTTTCAGGTAACCTAGATCATCCACAATAGTCAGTTTTTAGATAAATCTCTATTTATCCCTTTTTATTGCTATTTTAGAAAGTCAAAGAAGGTCAAAATCACAAAAAAATTATACTTAATTATTTCATGTTTATTTAACCAATTTAGGCATCTCAACGCTTTAATCTAAACATAGGATTTTCATTATAAAATCCTAAAAGGTTAAATCATTTGGTGAACCCATCTTACTTCAAATATTACTTCAAAACCTAGCATGCATTCATCCAAATTTTGTGTATTAAATTTTGAGATGAATAATTCTAATTTTCTATTAAAAAAAAAAAAATAGCTAATTAAAATCAATTTTACATTAGGGTTTCATTTTATTTTGCATCTAATTTAAATTATTGTAAAGAAACCATATATTCAAAAACCCTAACCCTAACCACACTTAGGGTTTGTATCCTTTTCTATCTATACTTAGATTCTAAGTCCAAACATGTTATATTTGTTTCTATATTTAAAATTTTCAAACTTTCATATATTACTATTCTTAAATGGTTCAAAATGTACAAAACTTGTGTTCTTACCTTTCAAACTACAATGGCATAATTTAACAACATATTTGATGAAACTGACAAACATCAGTTACAATACTTTATGTCTAAACATAAGGATAAACAATATGATTTCATAAAAATTCTTTGATAGGAACTCCAAAACACAAACAACCAATATTCAACCCCTTCAGTTAATGATGTTGTTACACCTTTAGTGGGGCCCATTCAACCAACTCAGATAATACAACCCAAGATTTTTATTTGATCATCAATGACAGATACACCATATGTGGCTAGTTATTATATTCCATATGTGTAATCCCTTATGCAGGAGGTTCTTACTCTGTAATCTAATATTTTACATCTTCAGTAGGGAGAAGCTAAGCCTTCACATGCCTTGGATTCCAACATTCTCTTGCATACACCTTTTACACATCACATAAAGGAAAATAATTTTCCATGTGGTTTTTTGGTACCTAATCTCACATTATATGATGGAAAGGGTGACCCAGAGCATTACCTTAAAGCCTTTCATGTAGCATGCTCAGATTATGTGTCTAACGATTGGCTTCTTACTAAGTTATTTCCATGTAGTCTCAAGGATTATACTCTAAAATGGTTATATGATTTGATTTATCAATATATCATGGCATTAAATCCTTTATTTTATATGTTCCCAGCACACTTCTCTATCAACATCAATGATAAGATATCATATGTAGAAGTGGCACAATTAAATCAAAAGTTAGATGAGCCCATAGCTGATTATGTATTACGATACAAGACAATATTGTCCAAATTGATTAGCCCCATGGTATACATAAACCTTCAATATATATCTAAATAGAGTCTATTACCAACATTGCCTAAAGTAATCTTATATAAGAAGTTTTCCACATTTGTTGATATGTGCCAATAGTCAAAGAAATAAAGGTTAATCTCTTAGCAATGGGTAAAATCAAATATATAAATGGATCAGACTTAACTATTAAGAGTAAAAAAAACCTCTATACAAGGTCATGGCCATAGAAAACAAAATTTATCAAAAGGTCATAGTCAACGCATCTTTAGATCCTTCTCCCAGATTGGTTTTATCCACTCCTCAACACAAAGTCTTTACTAATCTTCCAAATTCACCAACATGAATTTTAAAAAAACTATTAGAATATATCCTTCCCATTAAAGAGGTTGATATGACATGACCTCTTCCAAAGAGTTATGATTCAAATGTATCTTACGAGTATCATAGGGCACCATGCCACATGACAAATAGATGTATTATCCTGAAGAACAAGATATAAGATCTCATTGAGGATAACATTATTGATGTGGGTACACCCACAAAGGCACCAAAACAACAAAAAAGGCAAAGACACTAAATATATTTTAATATCCTTTCCCAAAGCATATAACTAATGAGGTAGGGGACACATCAGGTGTTCACAATATATACTAGGCTCATCCACCACATGCTTATTATCACACAATTATAGAAGAGACACATCCACTACATAATATTATTGGCATGTACCACACTATAATTCCACCTAGGCCACTTATCACATTTTAGATCAAGATATTGTGGATAATGAAACAGATTTACATGTGCTCTTCATACAGACATACATAGACCACCAGCCTATTCATAGTGTTATGGTTGACAATGGATCAAACATAAGACTGTACACCATGACACTCTTATAACATTTGTGTTACAAAAAGTAGGATATATTCCTTACTGATACAACAAGTAGTGGTTTTAGTGGCCAAATTCATAGCTCAATAAGGGAGGTTGTGCTTCCATTACAGGTTGGACCAACACATATAGCCACTTAGTTATTAGTAGTACCTAGTGCAAGTGTATTTGATATATTATTGGGCAAGCCATTGTTACAATAGTTCTATGAAATCCCATCAATAGTAAACTGATGCCTAAAGTATACATATTCTAACTAGGTGGTTAAGATTGAGGGTGTCTCATATGAGTATCCTCTTCCCATCCCATAGGTAGTACTAGCATAGTTTCTAGCTACACTTCTATCATAGACACTAGTTACAGTTCAATTTCCACTACTAGATATGTCATGCTTATTAGTTATAATAGAGATTATAGTTCCTATGCATGCATCATAGTATTCAACAGAGTCCTTAGAGTAGGTTTGGTCTACTTGTACAATATCTAAATGCACACATACTATCCCATAGAGACCATTACTAGAGATACTATTGCATTAGAGATACATCACATATTTTATAAGACCTTCTTCTACTCAATTTACACTAAGATTAATTATATTAGGGTCTAAGGGTTCTCAACACAGGGAACATATACCACCTACAACTTCTAATTCTACCATATGGGTCTATAAGATCCCTATAGTTCATAGGGCATCACAGTTAGTGAAATAACATCATAGCATCACTACTCAGGCAAATTTAGATTCAAATTATATATCACAATAGATCATGGGTTCACAGTTGTCCTTTCACACCATATGCATGATCACATTTCCCCTATTTGACATAGGTCATGATGATGGTTAGTCTCCCATGAGACTCATTGGTTAGTATGGTTCTTACCCTTGTACATAATTCCTTCTCTTTCTTGATCCTTATACATAGTTTATTTTCATTTTATTATACATAGCTTATACTCATAAAACACAAAAACATTATGACATGTCAAAATACAAAAACATTCAAATATTTCAAAATAATATTTTTTATAGATTGTATGCATTGTTATGTTTACATTTATACTACATACCAGATATTGCATATTTTTATTTATCTTAGTATATTTAGTTTTATCATACACATATGCTTCACTTGTTCTTGTCAAGTGCATGTAGATTCTAGATAGGACTTTAGTCTAATATATTGATCTAGACTAGCTATCATCTACCCATTAGTGGAATTTACACCAAACCCCCCAATAGTGAACAACAATTATAGTGGAAACAAAGAAGACAATTCACAATGTCAAATGCACAACTTCAACTCTAGAGTGTCTCAAAGAGATTCTAGTAAGAATCAATATCCATGTTTCATCTCTATCAAACATTTCTTAGTAGTCAACAAAAGATACTTTTCATGTGACATTAGTAAACAATTTAATTGGCTATGGTCATGATTCAAAGGAATATCCCAATTAATGGAGGAAGGTATTTAAATCCCTCTAATCTCTAATGGATAAGGGTTTCAACTTCTAATCTATTATGGATAAGGGTTTTTAATTCATTCATTTCTTACTCTGATCTCTCAATTTAGATGAGCAAGGCAAGGTTGAAGAAGTTGGGAGATTCCCTATTTAGGGTTAGGGTGGACTATACTTGAACTAAATTATTGAGTTATCTGGATTCATTCCAGGCCAAGATTTATACAAAAATAAGCATTGGGATGCTCATTTTCCAAAAGTCTTTGTTACTTTCATACATTTATTTTTTCTTAGTGATGAGGGTTAAGGAATGTTTGAATATGATTATATTATGTCTATTAGAATTTATGTATAATATTTATATTTAATTTGACATAGGTATATTTGGATGAGGCATATTCTGACCCTGTCAACTTGAGTTTCTAGTGTTATTTCTAATAATAAAGATATGCTATCACATTCTTATATTTTAGATTAATATTAGTATATTTCTAGTTATCATTCATCTAGATGAAGCATACTCTAACCCTGCCAACCTAAGTGTCTAGTGTTGTTTCTCATAATAAGGATATGCTATCATATTTTTATATTTTATTTTTGTTTGAGACAAATATTAGTATATTAATAGTTACACAATGATCATATTGTATTTATACATATTAAAAAATAATGTGTTTAGTAAACTTGGGTACAATTTTAATCATTCCTTGACTTGAATGAAATGAACAATGTATTTTTCCTTATCCTTTCATCCAAACCCTAGTTTTGATTTTGAACATAAGATGGTCATTGAAAAAATGGATAGTACTAGGGTTGGACATCGCTAACCACTCCATGTTGAATGATTGACAATTGCCTATAGTCTAATACTTCAAAGAAGTCTCAATTTACACATAGTTCTCCCACCTATATGTGTATGTACAACATTTTGATCAATATATAATGCAATATAGTATTTAGTTTTTGTAAATTGGCACCATGTAACTTTAAATTTCTTGTATATTAAGACTTGGATATAGGGTTTCTCACATTGAGTGGTTTTTATATTTGTATTCCTTTGTGATAATGTCTCAAAAGAGTGTTAATTAATTTCTCAATTTTGTTAGGATTTGCCAAGATGTTGTTAGGTGAATATGATTGTAGGAGAGATTTGTATTTGTAGCTGATACTTTGTTATTTCCCACTATGACTGACCCATGAAAAATGTATAGGTTAACCTAATGAAAACTTACCAATTTTAAAAATAGCCATTAGATGCACCTGGAAATTTATGACATAGGCAAACACTTACAATAACCATAATTTTGTAGTTTTTGTTAGTACTATATTGGGAGTGAAAATTAGTGATTTGAGATATGGAGAAGGTTTATGCATGATTATAAAAGGTTATTTTATATCCAAATATGATCCTAAATATGTGTATCTATTGAATATGGATGACCAAGGCAACATGTGGGTATATTGATAGAGGGAATTTATGCACAAGATTCAAATGTGTACACAATGTCCAACTATGGACCATTGTATGTCAAAACTAGTATTATTAAGACTGTCCAATACTAAATTTAATTGTTTATAGATGACCCATTTAATATAATATTTAAATTAAATGTTAAATTTTGGTATAAAGTTATAAAATAAAATACATACCTATATTGGAATTTTGAAATTGGACGTTTCACTACCCTAGTGTTCCATAATATCCTATGTGTACCTACAAACAATCATGCACATAATTATACATATTATTTATTTACTTAATATAATGATAATGGAAATGAAAAATTGAAATAATCAAAATAAAGACTAAAAGTTTTGGTATGTAGTCCTATGTTTCTCCCAAAGTGTGATCATGTAGTTTTAAGTGGATATGCCATGGGTTCCAAATGACCAAACCCATATGGAGTATGTGCTCTTAGCCTCACTCTCTTTGTAGTTATATATTCAAATAAGGTGTTCACTAACTATATGTAATTTTGGAACCTTGATATTAGCTTTTTATGTAAAAGTGGAAGCCAAAAATAAAATTGCATGTAAAGGTGGAACCCCAAAACTATGTTCACATGTAAAAGGTGGAACCTAGAAATATGATCATACGTAGAAATGAAACCCTATGACATATTTGTATAAAAAATTAGAATCCAAAAACTAGGTTTGTATGTAAAAAGATCAATATGTAGTCACTAAAATTATCATTTAATGGTAAAACATTACACTTGTGACCATTCCATGTACACACTTATCCTATGCTTAATTCCATAGTTCTAAATTGATACTCCTCTACTTCCATGCAAATGATCCTTACCATTAGGAAACTTTGATACTGAGTATTTAGATTTTGCATTCCAAGTAGCTTATACTCATTTTTATATTGATTCACACTTCTAATTTAGTTATCTTTACTCCTAAAAAAATCCACTCCTTCAGGGTAATCCCACTACTTAGTAATGTTTGAATCTATTTGTTTCATCCTCCTACAAAACAAGGGCTAATTACTCAAATTAAAATTCACCTAATAAGTTGTCTCGCACATTTTTCAAGTCAAATTTGAGTAAATCCTAAAAATACCACTATATAAGGGTATTTTCTATTCATTTATTCAATAGTTGGAAAAAGGATTTTATATTCAAACATTAAAATTATTCTAACTGTGCATTGAGATGAAAGCACATATTCTTCACAATTCTAAGTCCATATAACCTAATTATCCCTGAGTTAAGTCTAAACACACCTCCAAGGTCACATGCCATTATTGAAGAACATAATTACACTAGTAGATAACATTACACTAGTATTTCACCCACACCACTGTAGGATGGGAGAAACACATGGATTTTTTTCCCTCTTCAGACTATTATTATCGATGTAGTGCTCAACACATGGGGTGTTGAGATCAAGCACAATTTCAAACCCTAATCCCTTTCCCCTTTTATTGCATTTTTTCCTCCTTTTCATTGAGTTAGGATTCAAAGTGAAAAATAAGGTACATAGTGGCTTCTATAGTGAATCAAATATATATGATCACACACATGACTTATAGGTGAAGGTGAATCAATATGAGTTCACATAAAGGGATTTTTTTTAATAGATGTCAACACACCTTACACATGAAAATAAAGGTCAACTTTATCTAACTAGGATACCCTTACCAAAAATTGAAATGAAACCTTATTCCTAATTCATAGTGACCTCACATAATCCCACATTTTATCACACACTATATTATAGCCCATTAGATCTGATCTCCTGCTAAGTTATTTATCTTTTGTATTTTCCCATTTTATCATTTTAAAAAAAATAAAGAATTCTAAATCAATTATATGTATTTATTGCATATATTATACATTCTAATTTTACTCAATATATTTTCATAATTAGATTAACATTTTATTAATCCCAAAAAATTATAAAACATATTATGAACCAACTTTATTTGTTGAATATTACAAACCCTAGTTCTCTATAGGGTTTCTTTATAATTCTTTTTCCTGGGGTTTCAAAGAAAATTTTGATTTCTTTATTATGTTGGATTATTTGATACCGTTGTCTTGTCTCGCTCCTTTTTCATCATTTTATTAATTGAAAATTTTAAAATGGATAAAAAGGAATTTCTTCCTAACTCTCAAGATGGTCATTTCCCTCTAAACAAGTCCATACTATCACTATCACATGAGGTAAGGTCACCCATATTATAAATCAAAAATAAGATAAATATCATGTCCTTCCTCAACCTCCTCCACCTCCGACATATCCTAGTGATGGTGTTTATATGCATGTTTTACCATAAGAATCTAATATATCTATTTTTGAAGCCCTTAAGGATCAAATCATCACTATGTGCAAGTTGATAGAAAAATATCAAAAGTAAAATTATTATATAATTTCAAAAATCACATCATGGTAAAATCATATCAAATACACAAATAATCAAGAATATTCTAGTGTTAATCATGCATTTTTATCTTCATGGAGCAATTTTGTGCCTAACAAGACTTTATATCAATTTTGGAAGCTACAACATAATACATATAAAACTAGTGATTGAAAAAGTATGGAAAAGACTAATAAAATTTCAAGTTAAATTCTAAAATAAATGCTTCAAAATAAATTGATAAAAATATGTCCTAAATATCCTTTAAGTATATCATAATATTATTGTGTATATCCCATAATGCATAGGCATCATACATATAGTTTTTTGGCATTGAAGGATACAATATAAAAGATAATTGATAGTGGTGATCATATAATAGATACATCAATCACACAAGCCACTCATGTTAGGATTACATATTATAACATATAATTTAAAAAAGGGTAAAAAGAGCAAGTATGGATACAAAATAAAAATTTATAACAAGATAAGATTCAAAAGGCAAAATTAGAGAAAGAAAAGATTCAAGAGGCAAAATTAGAGCAAGAAAGATTCAAAAGGAAAATTTAGAGAAATAAAAGTTACAAAAGGAAAAATATGATAAATAAAAATTACAAACAAAATGTAACATAAAGGCAATGTTAAAAAAATAGCAAGAACAAATTCAAGATAAGCAATAATGTACATTTTTAAAAGATTTTCTCATGAAGGAATTTCCAAATATAAATATTCCTTCAAAGTATAATGGTACAACTGTGGTTTCTAAGGTTTCAAGTATTATACACTCCATACATCAAGGGAAAGGATAAGGTCCATCCTATAAAAGCTATGGTTACATATTCAAATCAAGAAGTCAAATCACAAATTTGTTCTCTTCTCTAGTTCAAAAATAAGATGCAATATTTTGATGATAATGAACATATTCAAAAGAAACACAACTAATAGAATACAACCCAATTTATGGAGTAAGTTTATAATACATAGATAAACGATGTTTAAAATGGCCTATCATACTTTCAAGCACAACTTAATAAATTGTGTTCTCATATGATGATGATTACATTGATGATTATGACTATGATAATGCAAAAATTGGTATGATTCTAATGATATAGGATCACACAGAGGCATCCCATTGATGAGATAT